>NW_026847438.1:13425493-13950975 GCF_025583915.1 Anolis sagrei ordinatus
AGGGATAGAAGTAATCAGAGTGAGAATATATGAAACATATTAAGATTGTAAAGAGCAAATATGAGTATGTCAAAATGAAGGAAGTAAGCAAAGAACTAACGAAATGTACCAAAAAACAAAACCTAACACAATGGCTAATTGGTACATGTAAGTGGTGATGAAAAAAATTTGATGGTGAATAAATTGAATAGCATACAAACACGGTTTAGTCATTGTGCCTAGACATGGTATACTTCCCCGCTGCACACCATGTTCGTTGGAACAGTTCAAGACGAGTCGCCTGGTCTTGATTTAATAAGATTTATGCTAACTAACTAAAAAACTGTACTCACTTTGTAAAAACGCTGATCCCAATGCATGACATCCATGACATCATTTGCAATGCATTGAGGGGTGTGTGTGTCTGGGGAGGGGGGGGGGTTCATCCATTTAAAAAACTTGCCCAAGGATTTGCAGAAAAATTAGGACTTGGACCTCATAGAATCATAGAATCATAGAATCAAAGAGTTGGAAGAGACCTCATGGGCCATCCAGTCCAACCCCCTGCCAAGAAGCAGGAATATTGCATTCAAATCGCCCCTGACACATGGCCATCCAGCCCCTCCCTGCAAACTGCATCACTTTGCTGTGATGTTGGTGATGGGAAGAACTGGCTGATGGGAGGGGAGCATTCCCTCCAAGAAGCGGTTCTTTCCCAGGTTAGAATAATAGAGTTGGAAGAGTCTCCATGCCCATCCAGTCCAACCCCATTTTACCATGCAGGAACACACAGTCCAAACATTCTCAACAGATAGCCACCTAGCTTCTGTTTAAAAACCTCCAGAGAAGGAGACTCCACCTCATTCTGAGGCAGCAGCAAAATCCACTGTCAAACACTTCTCATCAGGAATGTCATTTTTTTTTAAAAAAAAGTACATGTGTGCGGATACTTTTATATTGGTTTATTAGTATTGTACTTCTGCTTAACGGAAAATATGTTTATTTATTGGAGCATCCATGACCATGTGGCTAAAAAGAACATGATGGATTGAGAATGGAGACCATGCCCTAACAGTGAAATGAGTTCAGCAAGGGCATTGTGTGGTTGGTTATGACAATCTTGCTATGCTGTGTTTAAGCCACTGGACTATAAGACCTGTATACATACTTCAATGCAATGTAAGTCTGATATGTTTGAAATGTTTTAATATGTTTTAATCATTTGAGACTAGGACACAATGGAACAATGGCTTCAAACTACAAGAAACAAGGCAAGCTTGTTTTCTGCTTCCCTGGAGACTATGACGCGGAACAATGGCTTCAAACTACAATTTATTTATTTATTTGTTTGTTTGTTTAAAAGTTTTGTATACCGGCCTTCTCACCTCTCTTGAAGGACTCAGACCGGTTTCCAACCATAATATTACATACAATCAATAAAACATCATAATATATATTACAGTAAAACATTAAAACAGCAATTACAATCAATAACTATAATGGTCAGTCGTCACACTAAAATCGTTGCTCATCATCCTCCATCCACATCTCAGGGTGTTGGCTCACTCGTCGAATGCCTGTCTCCATAAACAAGTCTTCACCTGTTTCCTAAATGTCAGGATAGACGGGGCAGTTCTGATCTCCAGTGGGAGAGAGTTCCAGAGTCGAGGGGCCACCATCGAGAAGGCCCTGTCCCTCGTCCCCACCAGACGCGCTTGTGAGGCCGGTGGGACCAAGAGCAGGGCCTCTCCAGATGATCTTAATAATCTTGATGGTTCATAGGGGAGAATACGTTCAGAGAGGAGAGTCCATCTGAACATAAGGAAGAACTTCCTGTCTGTGAGAGCCGTTCAGCAGTGGAACTCTCTGCCCCGAAGCGTGGTGGAGGCTCCTTCTTTGGAAGCTTTTAAACAGAGGCTGGATGGCCATCTGTTGAGGGTGCTTTGAATGCAATTTTCTTGCTTCTCGGTGGGGGGTTGGACTGGATGGCCCATGAGGTCTCTTCTAATTCTACAATTCTATGATTCTTTGAAAGACTATTTTAATTGATATGTATGTGTTTTTTACCGTTTTATAATAGCAATATGCAAATACTATTGATATTGTTATTATCTGATTCTGGAATTACATAGTTTGTAAGCCGCCCTGAGTCCCTCTTTAGGGTGAGATGGGGGGGGGGGGGTTGTAAGTACAATAAATACATAAATAAAAATGAGGACCAGGAAAATGCAGTTGCCAAACAAAATGTGGTTTTTCTTCCCTCAGTGTAGACAAATCCTACATTTTTGTTACATACATTTTTCAGTTGGATGCATTATTTCATCTACTTTTTTTTCTTTGCTGAAATGCACCACAATCTTTGGAAATTCGTGGATATCCCAAGGGTGGATGTGTTTTATTATCCTGCTGCCTGTCACAAGAGATGTGAAACAGATATTTTCATACGAAATGCAAATACAAACCCCATGTATTTCCTTTTCCACTGCTATTTTCCCCTCCAGCAAATGTTCTGGTGAAAAACAAATTCCAGTTGAAATCAGCACAACCTCAAGAAGTCTGCAGAGGTTCCTAACAACAATGGTTAATACAGCTCACCTATTATACATCTCCTTGAACTGACAAGGTATCAATTTCTCCTCAATGTTGGTGGGATTCAGGTTTCACTGGGTTGTAAATCTTGTTGGTGAGCTAACAGATTTCCCATTCCCTGACTCATTTTATGCTCAGATGGCATTGTCTTGTCCTTGGAGGATGTGATTCATTATGGCTTAATCCCACATTGGGAGCAGAATGTCATTAGGCTCCTCTGTCCACATTGAGCCAGGCAGGGAAGGATTACTAAGCAATCACTAAGTCTTCTTGTGTGGCACCAATTACATATCATTCAAGGGAGTCCCTCGTCATTAATTAGAAGTGTGAAGACAATGCTAAACTCATTGCAAATATTCATTCTCTCCTGGTGGCACCACCATTTTGATGAGTTGCCCCTCTGGTCAAGCCATTCATTACTCATTGCTGTTCGCCTTGCTGAATCCGGTCTATTTTGCAAACTTACTGGTATGATGTCTCGATAAGTCAACAGTTCCTCTGTATTCCTTTGTTTTCCCAGGGTTGTGAAATAATGAAGTACTGGAATAGCATCTTCACCTTGAGCACCTCTACACAAATCTCTCAAACTAATCCATTTTGCCAGAACATGATCAGATAAAATAGGATACCTTTGATAGAGGAAGCCAGTTGGTTCAGAACAATAACACGATTTGAAAATGTTTCTGTTCCTAGTTTGAAAGTGTTACTTTCTATTTAACTGTGCAGTGCTTACTCTGAAAGTAGTTCTACTACTCCAGAAACTTTGTTTTTGTCTCTGCCACAAACTATGTTGAATTGGTTGAGACCCTATGAGATATTCATTGAAAAACTATAGCAAAATGTGATCCAGGATGTCCCATAAAAAGAAAGTTTTTTGCAGTTTAATAAACCTCTTCCATATTGTTATGATAGAACCAATTAGGAAAGGACATTTATAACCCAGGAACAAAAATCATGTTACATAGTGAAATTCACGAATTGGGTTAATACATGGTCTGTCCCAAAAATAATGATAATGCAATTACAGTTTATTCTCTTGAAAACAGACTCCAGTGATTCCAAGCACTGCTCCTACTTTTCATAGCAGTGCAGGAAGTCTTCACTTGAGATGTTGTTCAAAGCCTTCTTTGAAGCTGCCTGGGCTTTGCTCTCCAACCGGCGAAATCACCAGACAAGACCATGCTGTGGGTTAACTATGGGCAACTTTTATTATATGTTACCAATCAATCTCTGTGTGATCATCCAATCCAGTTTATCAATCAACATAAACTTGAACATGAATTTGAACTTGACAGTGAACTTGAATGTGAATTTGAACTTGAATTTGTTATTAATCAGATGAGGCGGTGGCCCCGCCTGACCACGTCATCCTCCGACAAGGGCGAGACACCATAAGTCCCGGATGCAACACACATGTTGCTCCTAAGTGAACTCTTCAGGTAACAGGTAGAGACTGCAACGTACTCCCCCTTCCTGTGGTGCACACCAGTACCTGCATGTGCCTGCCATAAATTTGATGCCTATTTAAGACCCCCCTCAACCCAATTTGCCCAAAATGCGCAGTGTAGGGTAGGCGGAAAACCCCCCAGAATATGGGGGGGGGGGGAATTCATACCCGGCCCCTAACGGCGACCCTTGACAAGTACACTGCAGCGGTGGCGGGTGGGTGGGTCAACTGACTAAGGCCAAGTGAGGTGGGCTGAGCTCAATTCACCTGGGCCCCGCCCGCAACAAGCCCTTGCTGGGACTTTTAACTCTTTGTCTTCCCTTCGCCGGAAGGGAGCAAAGTACTTCCCCACCATCATGCTGAAGGTAGGAAAGGAATTTCAACTCTCCCAAACTGATGTCCTTTGCAGTGGGTTTTGAGCCTGGGGAAAGATATTGCAAGGAGCCAAGTCAGGGATGTACAGTGGGTGGGGAAGCATTCAGAACTACCTTCGTATGAGGCACAGGATTCTCAGTGTTTGTAGTTGAAGGACACTGCTCCAGATTCCTCTTCATTTTTGCCCATGAGAAGACACAAAAAATATTACATACTTTGCTGATGTACTGACAAAAGCATGGACTCAACTGAGGAAGGTCAAACTTTATGCCTGGGTTCCTCCTCCACCTGTTTCAACCCTCAATTTCCTTTCCTGTCCCTACTTTTGGGACAGGTCACATAAATTCTCTTTGGGAACCTCTAGGTCCTCTAGTAAGTAAGTAAGTAATTTTATTGATTAGCCCTTAGGCCATATCACAATAAGAAACAGAACAAAAAGGAATGTCAAGACCTTATCACACTCCACTTAGTGAGTTAAAATATGACACATAACAATACAGTAAATAAATTAGATTACTGCAACACGCTCTACGTGGGGTTGCCTGTTTGGAAGACTGTTTGGAAACTCCAACTAGTCCAGCGGGAGGCAGCCAGATTACTCACCGGAGCGTCATACAGGGAGCATACCACCCCCCTGTTGTGTCAGCTCCACTGGCTGCCAATCCAGTTCTGAGCACAATTCAAAGTGCTGGTTTTGACCTACAAAACCCTATACGGCTCCGGCCCAGTGTATCTGTCCGAACGGATCTCCCTTTACGTCCCACCCCGGAGTCTAAGATCTTCTGGGGAGGCCCTGCTCTCGACCCCGCCTCTATCACAAGTGAGGTTGGCGGGGACAAGGAGCAGGGCCTTCTTGGTGGTGGCCCCCCACCTGTGGAATTCGCTCCCCGGGGAAATTAGATCAGCGACATCACTCCTTTCCTTCAGGAAAAAACTGAAAACATGGATTTGGGAGCAGGCAATCGGACAATCGTGCAGATAAAGAAAGGACTTTGAGAATGGCCAGGAAATGACTAATGGAATGGAATTTGGAACTCTGAAAGACGAACGCTGAGCATGTGAATAGTTTTTATATGATGTGATGTATATTGATTGTTATGATTGTTTTAACTGTGATAATTGTTTTAACTATGGTTTTGTACACTATGTATAATTTTTGTATACGCATCAAGTTGTGCTTTTTGTAAGCCACCCTGAGTCCCCCCTCGGGGGTTGAGAAGGGCGGGGTAAAAGTACCCGAAATAAATAAATAAATAAATAAATAAATAAATAAATAAAATATGATAAAACATGATAAAACTGATAAACTTATCAAGCTGAGTATATACATCATAATTCCTTGGTCCCCAGGTATAGAGCAGGAAATAGCTGCCACCTGGGCACACTCTCATTGCCAGTTGGTGCTTGGGTGCAAAACAGCTATAGGAAGTAGTTCTCCAATTGTCTTTGTGCAGCTGGGGCGGCAGGAGTAGGGGGAGAGGAATAACAGTTTTGGCTCTTTCCTCTAATGCTAATGGAGCTTTACATTCATCCAGTGGTCCAATAGGATCTTGGCTAACATTGTCTGAAAAATGTTGGCTCTGCTAATAGCTTCTGGGAGGCACTCCAGCCCTAGTTGCTGGGCCTAAGCCTCCTATAAGTCACTTAGGACAGTATATAACATTGTTATTATTATTATATTTGGAACCCGCATTACACAGTAGGTTAAACCACTGAGCTGCTGCACTTGCTGACCAAAAGTTTGCAGTTCAAATCCGGGGAGCGAGGTGAGCTCCTGCTGTTAGCCCCAGCTCCTGCCAACCTAGCAATTTGAAAACATGCAAATGTGATGAAATCAATAGGTACTGCTTCTACAAGAACGTAACACCACTCCATGCAGTCCTGCTGGCCACATGACCTTGAAGGTGTGTACGGACAATGCTGGCTCTTCGTCTTAGAAATGGAGATGAGCACCAACCCTCAGAGTCGGACACAACTAGACTTAATGGCAAGGGGAAAACCTTTACCTTACATCATCATTATTATCAAATGACCAGCCACTGCCAGAAGGGACAGAGAGTTTCATCTATGCTGATGATCGTGCCATTACTGCTCAAGCAGGGAGCTTTGAGATAGTTGAACAGAAGCTCTCCGAAGCTCTAGGTGCTCTAACTGCCTATTACAGGGGAAACCAATTGATCCCTAATCCATCTAAAACACAGACATGTGCCTTTCACCTTAAGAACAGACAAACATCCCAAGCTCTGAGGATTACCTGGGAAGGAATCCCACTGGAGCATTGCAGCGCACCCAGAGTGGGAGTCACTCTGGACCGTTCTCTGACCTACAAGAAGCACTGCCTGAACATCAAGCAAAAAGTGGGTGCTAGAAACAATATCATACGAAAGCTTACTGGCACAACCTGGGGATCACAACCAGACACAGTGAAGACATCTGCCCTTGCGCTATGCTACTCTGCTGCTGAGTATGCATGCCCAGTGTGGAACACATCTCACCACACTAAAACCGTGGATGTGGCTCTTAATGAGACATGCCGCATTATCACGGGGTCTGCGCCCTACACCACTGGAGAAATTACACTGCTTAGCCGGTATTGCACCACCTGACATCCGCCGGGAAGTAGCAGCCAATAGTGAAAGGACCAAGGCAGAGACATCTCCAGCTCATCCCCTTGTTTGGGTATCAGCCAGCACGTCAACGACTTAAATCAAGAAATAGTTTTCTTAGATCTACAGAGACACTCGCTGGAACACCTCAGCAAGCGAGAGTTCAAAAGTGACAGGCTCAAACCCAGCACCTCAATCCGTGGGTGATACCAGATGAGAGACTCCCCCCTGGGCACACAGAGGACTGGGCGACTTGGAAGGCGCTGAACAGACTGCGCTCTGGCACCACGAGATGCAGAGCCAATCTTAAGAAATGGGGCTACAAAGTGGAATCCACGACATGCGAGTGTGGAGAACAGCAAACCACTGACCACCTGCTGCAATGCAACCTGAGCCCTGCCACATGCACAATGGAGGACCTTCTTGCAGCAACACCAGAGGCACTCCAAGTGGCCAGATACTGGTCAAAGGACATTTAATCAGCTACCAAGTTTGCAAAATTTGTGTTGTTTTTTTTATCTGTTTGTTTGTTTTGTTCTGTTAGAAATGTAATACAATGTTCTGGTTGCGGATGACACGATAAATAAATAAATAAATAAATAAATAAATACATAAATAAAATAATAATAATAATAATAATAATAATAATAATAATAATAATAATAATAATGCTAGGAAGGGGATGCTTGTGGAAGCAGGGAATAGTGAAGTTTATTCCAAATGCACAGGGTTGAGTGAGTATTTGCCCTCTGAGATAAGACCTCCAGGGACCTATTTTGTCTTACCTTTACTATCCTAGAAAGGGGGCGAATGGAAAGCATAAATCACCCACATGGGGGTGAAATAAATGAGCAAGGTCTCTCATATCTAGAGATGGTTTCATTTGCATTTCTTTTTCAAGTGGCAAGACTCACACAAACACGCTTTCTGCTCTGTTCATCTGCTTTATTTCCACAGGGTTCTCTTGCCATGTATAAAAAGCTCTTTTATAATTTAGTTTCTGACTGCTCTGTGGGATTTGCCTCATGGTGGATTGTTTGGAAATGATGTCGCATCTGTCGGGTTGTGGAAAAGCACCAGCTATGGCAGAGAATGTGTTCTAGAGTGGAACAGCAGGAGGGATATGGAAAGAAACTCAGCGATCCTGTCCCAAGGAACCGTTGAGGTTGGGTTTATTATCATGTGTGGGCAGAGGACATATTTACAGGGAATAAGCACAGCTTGAAATGAGCCAAAAGACACTTCAACATTATGGGTTTGAAAATTCAGAGGTTAATTTGAACACCAGCAGGTGGCAAAATGCCCCAGTGTACTGTATATTACAACAGTGGTTTTTCCGTCTAAATGGACCTGTTTAACTATGATTGACTTGCATGAGAAAATCCGGCATGTGTTTTTAATATTCTCTCAGTGGGGCAGAAAAGTACTTAATGGTTAACTTTGAGTTATTAATTGAACGGGGACTGCTAATGAATACCACTACAGGCTACATATCGGAGGAATGCCAGAGTGAACCACCTCTTCGTATTTCTTGCCTTGGAAACCCCAATGAATTCATGAGAGTCACCAAAAGTTGACAGGTGATTTGAAGGCACTTATAGACCCCTGATAAAGATAATATTTCTATGTAAAGTCAGTTATGAAGATGACATATTATATTTTCTAATTCAGGGACTGTCTGAGCCCCACATGGATTGTTCCCAAAGGTACACCCTAAAAGGAAGAGGCCCAACATATTCTTCTGTATTTGATAAATGGGCATTTTCTATGCTGAACAAAGTAGGAAAAGCCAGCAACTTCTTTAAAAGATGTGTTGGTGCTCTTGGAGACTTCTTACTATTGACTCTTGTTTAGTTAATGGTCTAGTAAGACTTCTAGACACACTTTACAAGTACTGCAACCAAGTAAAGCATCACCCAGTATCACCATCACAACCTGGGATCACAACTAGACACAATGAAGACATCTGCCCTTGCGCTTTGCTACTCGGCTGCCCAATATGCTTGCCCAGTGTGGAATACATCTCACCACATTAAAACAGTGGATGTGGCACTTAATGAGACATGCCACATTATCACAGGATGTCTATGCCCTACACCACTGGACAAATTATACTGTTTAGACAGTTTTGCACCACTTGACATCTTTCAGGAAGTAGAAGATTGTAAAGAAAGGACCAAGGCATTGACATATCCGGTCCATTCTCTGTTTGGATATTAGCCAGCAAGCCAATGCCTAAAATCAAGAAATAGCTTTCTAAGATCTACAGAAATACTTGCAGGAACACCTCAGTAAGTAAGAGTCTAAAAGTGGCAGGTTAAAACCTGGAACATCAAACAGTGGCTGATACCAGATAAGAAAGGTGCACACAGAAAACTGGGTGACTTGGAAGGCACTGAACAAACTGCTCTCAGGCGCCACAAGATGCAGAGCTAACCTTAACTAATAGGGTTACAAAGTGGACTCTGTCATATGGAGAAGAACAAACTGCAGACCACTTACTACAATGCAGTCTGTGGCGGAATGTAAAATAAACCACGTATAGTTCACATTGGATCAGCCCACACACTACTTGCCAAGGAAAAGAAAGTATGCCACGCAGGTGAACAGCAAAGAACAAGTAGTTTACTCATCTTAATTCAGAACACTAAGATCTGTTGCATCAATTCACTAAATCTCCTTTCAGAGAGATTTGAAATGGTATTTTATTTGTCCATATGAGAGACCTTCTTCTCAGCAGTCTGTGTCTCTCTGCTTCTCTCTTCCAGCTCACTTGCCACTTGCATGCTTGAGCCTGAACAAAAATTGCAACAGTATGTAAAACTTCTAGGCTAAGCCATTGCCCAATACATTGCTCGACCAATGCATTTTATTTTGCAGTTGACACACACACAGATTGTTTGCATTTTGTAACACCGGGATTGTGGCGCAGCTGGCTGAGTGTCAGCTGCATTAAGATCACTCTGACCAAAAGGTCATGAGTTCGAAGCCAGCCCGGGTTGGAGTGGGTTTCCAACCAATTGTGTGTAGCCTGTTGTCGACCTTTGCAACCTGAAAGACAGTTGCATCTGTCAAGTAGGAAAATTAGGTACCACCTTAAAGTGTGGGGAGACTAAATTAACTGATATATGAGGCCATAAAGAAGACTCCAACCAAGTATTCCAGCGGAGAAGCATGCGGGGAATGCGGAAGTGCTTCATCAGCGTCGCAGATGGACAATGAAAGCAACAGCTCTCCTGGCGGCCAGAAAAAGTCAAATAGCCTCTGTGTATGTTTGTATATGTTTGTATGTCAAAAATTGGCATTGAATGTTTGCCATATATGTGTACATTGTAATCCACCCTGAGTCCTCTGCAGGGTGAGAAGGGCGGAATATAAATGCTGTAAATAAATAAATAAATAAATAAACACAGTCTGAGTCCTGCCACATGCACAATGGAGGTCCTTCTTACAGAGACACCAGAGGCACTCCAAGTGACAAGCTTCTGGTCAAAGGAAATCTAGCAGTTTTTAACTATGTTTGTGGTGTTTCTATACATTATAACTATATTCTCAAGTTACTTCTAACATGATAAAATAAATAAATATATAAAATAAACCAACTCAAAAAATATGAATTGGACTATTGTGCCATCTTTATTATTAGCTACCTTGATTCCCTATATTAGGAGAAAAGTGGAATAAATATAGGTGGGAGAAATATAAAGTAAATAAATAATAATAATTGGACCATGCTTCTAATAGCAAAAGCCTTCAAATAACTAGCCTCGGCTACAGCAGATTACTTGAAATCATGTCTAGCAGGTCCCATTCATTTCATTTGGTCTACTTCAGTTGGGAATAACACGATATAGTCCTTGGAGATTTTGACTACTCCTAAAAATAACTGGATATTAGGCAAAATAATTCTTAAATATTCATGAATCTAGAGATCTGTTATAAAAGTTTTCAGAGCAGAAATGTCAGAAGGGGAATAATGACAACATCACAAGAAAAATTTAGTTGTGTGCTATATAAAAATGAAACTCTTTGCAACTCTTCTGGAATGCCTTTGTAGGCATGCAAATCTTCATATTGTTCATCCTTGCATACAAGGACAAATGACTGCTATAGGATTCTCACAGCTGTGCGAGAAAACAAAGGTCTGCATGCAATATTATCCTCTAACATCCACAGCATGAGAAGTTTTTCAGGAACTTTTTCAGCACAAAAAAAAAAATACATGATCCCTGTACAGAAATAGTCCTTTCCTTGGCTGGAATCCTGTTAGTGGTATTGCCCATATGACATGAGTTTATAGATGGGGCATAAGGGCTGAATGAGTACCCCCTTGCACTCCATTTAAAATATTACTCCCTGATGAGTCCCAGAGACAATTGCTATTGCTATTATATGTAAAGAGAATATAGGAGAAAGCAGCAAGGACTGTCTCCTATTCCCACTACAGTTCTTTAGAGAGAGAAGAAAGTATAATGAGGTTGTCATTTCCTGTACTTTTTCTCTTTCTAGAAAATGCAGTGGAATGGGAGGCAATCCTCCTCTAATGGTCATTTAAGGGTCTTCTCAACCCTCTGGTGGGGGGGACGGGGACTCAGGACTGCTTACAATGGCAGAAATTTGATCCCAACACATACAAAAACACAATACAACATGACATAATGGAGTAGGTAAAAACATTAGGTTAAAATCCATTTAAAACATTATTATCAACCATATTGCCATATCTGAGTCCGATTCAGCGACTAACGACCTCGTCCAAAGCCTGTCCATAGTCTGTTCTAAAATATTGCAATTGCTGTCAAGCCTGCTACCCAAATGCCTGGTCTCAAAATCATGTTTTGAACTTACTCTTATAAGAGAGGAGGGGTGGATCTGACCTAATTTTGTTGGGGAGCATGTTCCATCCACAGGCAGGGGGCCACCACCGAGCAGGCTCTGCCTCTTGTCCCCACCAAACGCGTTTGTGAAGAAGGTGGGATGGAGAGCAGGGCCTCCCCAGATGATCTTAAACTCCAAGGTGGGAAGTAGAGGGAGATATGGTCAGACAAGTAAGCTGGGCTTTGTTCGGAAATGACAACCTCCTCCCTTCAAATAATTCATTAAAAGACTTTGCACACTCGGACAAATCTTCCTTGTTGCTCTATTTTTCTTATATGTGTTCTTCAACTGGCTAGACATCTATTATTCATCAGGGTAATGAACAGTGACACACTTCTTTCCATTCTGCAATGTTAGGAAGGGGCTTCCTGACTCATGAGATTGAAAGCTTCACTCTGCTTCCTAAAAAATCACAGAGTTAGCTTCATGTTAGATTGGGGATGGTCCAACTGATGGCAAGCCACGTATCTCTCTTCACAACTGTCCCTTGTTTCAACCTCCCCATTCTAGTTGGAAACAGCGCCTGTCTCTCATCTCCTTCCAATCTAGCAGGCAGTTCTCCTAATAAGGGGTGAAAAAGGAACCCCTGGAGGCAGATGCACCAGCTGTGCATCTAGCAGAAATTCAGCAGCCCTTTTCCATCATTGCATCTCCATGCACAAAAAAGCTTTTCCTGTTGCCAATCATAAAGTTATTAAGACACACATGAGGTCTACTAGAAATTTGGAAATGCATGCTGTTGTGGAGTAGCTGTTGCTGATCGCATTAGGTCATCAACTGAAATATGAGTTATCGTGGCCCTATCACTTGTTTATTCATTCAGTTGCTTCTGACTCTTTATGACCTCATGGACTAGCCCATGCCAGAGCTCTCTGTTGGCCATCACCATCCTCAGCTCCTTCAGTGTCAAGCCAGTCACTTCAAAGATACCATCCATCCATCTTGCCCTTGGTCAGCCCCTATTCCTTTTTCCTTCCATTTCCCCCAGAATCATTGTCTTCTCCAAGCTTTCCTGTCTTCTCATTATGTGGCCAACATACTTAATCTTTGCCTCTAATATCCTTCCCTCCAATGAGCAGTCGGGCTTTATTTCCTGAAGTATGGACTGGTTGGATCTTCTTGCAGCCCTATCACTAAGAGACCTCTAAGAACTTAGAATCATAGAATCATAGAATCAAAGAGTTGGAAGAGACCTCCTGGGCCATCCAGTCCAACCCCATTCTGCCAAGAAGCAGGAATATTGCATTCAAATCACCCCTGACAGATGGCCATCCAGCCTCTGTTTAAAAGCTTCCAAAGAAGGAGCCTCCACCACACTCCGGGGCAGAGAGTTCCACTGCTGAACGGCTCTCACAGTCAGGCAGTTCTTCTTCATGTTCAGATGGAATCTCCTCTCTTGTAGTTTGAAGCCATTGTTCCATGTCCTAGTCTCCAAGGAATCTCTAAGGAAGCAGAAAACAACTTGGGTCACCAATAGCCCTGTTGAGATCTTGCAGACCCAGGACTCTTGAGTTCCTTGATTGACCCAAAGCTGGTTTATTGTCACCTTCTGGTTTTCCTATTGCTTTCCACTTTACTGAATATTATTGTCTTTTCCAATGAATCCCGTCTTCTGATTATATATCCAAAGTATGATAGCCTTAGTTTAGTCATTTTCACATCTGGTGACATTATAACTTTGTTTTTCTTTCCTCCAGGGCCTCATGTTTTAGTGATGCATAAAATCTATAAAACCTATTTTCCAAAAGTGTCCATTTCTATTTGACTTCTCTGAGGTCAAAACGCGCATGCTGTGTTGTGCAATTTATGTCATTTGCAGGCATGCTGTCTTTACTTTTCATTTAATCTAGATCTGTACTCTTTCAAAGGTCTTCTAGAAATAGACACCAGAATCCTGTTCCAGCATTACACTAGGAGTTGCAGTCTTTCCAAGGTCATGCAGCAATGGTGAAGGAGGGAGGTGGGGAAAATCTGCCTATTCTAAGCAGCCTATTTCTCCGGCACTTTGCTTCCTTCATGACCACAGCAGTTGTGGTCTGTTTCTTCTTTCACCATTTCCTACATGGCTGTTGTTATGCTAAAGTATTCTATCAGCATACTTCTGTAAAACAACTGAGAAGTTATGGTGGGTTATAATATCCCATATGTAGTACATTTGGGACATTTAAACAACCATTTCAGATGGCAATATTTAAGTGGCAAATGATTTATTTAAGGTAACAAAAACATGCATTGCTTCTCTGGGCAAATAAAGGATACATGTTCCTTTTGCAGGCTGGCTTCATCATATCCAAACTGTATGATTTTGAACTAATGCTATCACAGGAGAGCAAGAAAAATGCAAACATTAGTTTTCCTCTCCCCAAGCAATGGGGAGAGGAGAAAACATTTGGCTGCCTCCCACGTGACAGGGAGGGGTTCCCAGGGAACCTTCGGGAGCGATTGGGGGGCGTGGCCTGCACGCAGGCCGGTCCCAAACAGGCGCATTCGGCGCCTGGAAGCTGGAGGATACGGTCGTGCGTCGTGAGCTGAGAGCAACAGAGGATAAAGGAAGGAAGAATATTGGAGAAGTTGAGGAAGATTTCTTCAGGACCTAATAATAGGAAGATTGCTAAGAGGTTAGGTGGGAGTGAGTTGCTGGGGAGTCGGAGAGGTTCGTGCTGGTGAAGGTTGGTTTCGGGGTTATTTTTGAAGGGCTTGGTTGGTACCATCTTGCAATTCGCTGCTTTGGGGGGTTTGCCTTTTAATGGGCAAGTGGACTTGAGACTTTGTCCCCCGTTGCAATCCCCCCCCCCACCCAGTCATTGTTAATGACCCCTCTCCCGGCTTACCGTTGGGCATCCGGTAGGGTTCACCAACGGGAGTTCGTTTGCAGGGGATCAGGGGTTAGGGGAGTGGGTTGTATGGCCATACGCTCCCTCCCCCTCCTCCCCACCTCTCCCTCCCTTCCCATTCTCCGACTCGTCCGCCCAAGTGTTATGTAGCGCTGCCGTACTTAGCGTTTTTTCTGCGGCGGCGGCCGCGGGTGGACATCGGGCCAGAGGCACGCGGGTTGCGCGTGCCGGGGGCAGCTTGGCTGGGCGGTCTCGTGGGCGGCTCCTGGGCCTGCTGGTTTGCCCGCTTCTGGGGTTTCGCGGGCTTTTGTGTGGGGGCGTGGCCTTAATTCTTGCGACCAGGAGGACGGCGGGCGCGAACTCGGCGCCATTTTGTGACTGGTGCGGCCGCCATGCGGTGGAGCGAGCGGCCGCCATCTTAGTTAGTGTGGGCCTGATTATAACTAGAGGCCTGGTACTTTATGAGCAGATGGGCTATTTCAGAGGTTTGGTACTGGTGGATAGATTTGTATAAGAATAATATATATATATATACATATATATATATATATATATATATATATATATATATATGTTAAAGAATAATTAAAAAATAAATAAATAAATAAAAATAATAATAATAGTAATAATAATAATAATATATATATAGATATATATAGGTTCGAAGGTTTATACATATTTCTGGTTTATTTTGATAATGTATAGCAGTATCAATAAAGTATTATGTTTTGGGTTATAATATTATGTTAGGGGGTGTGCTCACTGATTATACCACCCATTCAACTTCATGGAGAGGGTTACAAATCATTTAGCTCGGGTGGCCGAAGTTTTCAATGCCTGGTTATCTTCAGTATGAGGACTTCATAGTCCGTTGAATGCAAATGTGAGTAGATCAATAGGCTCAGCGTTGGGTTGGAGGTGAGCTCCGGATGGCAGCTACAGCTGGAAATGGTTTCAATGGCAGATACAATACAAATGTGTTTAGAGCAATAGGCCCAGCATATGGTTTTCGGCTGCTTGGGCTGGGGGTTTGCTCTTTACGGCAGCTGCAGCATGGGGTGGTTTTTAATGGGGGAGACAAGGTAAATGGGAGTTGGTCAACAGGCCCAGCCTTGGGTTGTTGGGACGATTTGGTTTGAATTGGGGCTCATGATTGCAGCTAATGAATGGGGCGTCTGTTACTGGTAGATGCAAGGAAAATGGGATGAGTTTTATAGACCCATTTTATTTATTTATTTATTTATATATATGTATATGTATATATATATATATATATATAATTTTTTTTTTTTTTTTGATTCTTGAGCGAGGGCGAGCTCCGCGGGGAAGCTCCAGCTTGTTTGAGTCGCACGGCAGGATATAATGCAAATGGTAATAGTACATTAGGCGTTGGCCCGGCTTGGGGTATGTCAGTTGAACAGGTTGTCAGCTGCTCGTGCAATGCTTTATGCAAATGTGCCTTTAATGCGGGTTTTGAATCAACGGTTTTATAGCTCGCATGGGCCCATGGTAGGGCCGGTGTAAAGCTGTCCTGCCTAGCTCCACGTATACATGTGTGTGACGATGTCGCTGTTAATTTTTCTTTCAGATGGCGCCTAAGAAGAACGTGGGCGGCCCCAAGGGAAAAGGGCCCGCAAAGAAGACGGTGGCAAAGCGCCCCCTCCCTCCTCAAGATTCATCCTCGGAGGAGGATGGGGTTTCTTCAGAAGATCTAGAGGCCTTGATAGCCAGAATGAATAAATTTGAGAGCGAGAGGGGATTGTCATCGCGGGAGGTGGGGCCACGCCCGACAAGGCGTGCTAGCCGTAAGCTGATTTTTAAGAATCTTTTGTCCCGTATGTCGGTTTTAGAATCCGGGCGGGGAGTGTTGCTGGAAGGAAGGGAAGCGGCTGGCCAGCCGGAGCCTAGTCAAGAAGATCCGGTTGCCACGGTTGCGGTGCTGACGCAGTCCCAAGCGAGTGTCGACCCGGAGTCATCGGTTGGACAGATGGGGTCGGCGTCCATCCCGGTCCAGGCAGCACCTCAGGGCCATGGAGTGACGGCTGAAGCACAACTTGGTGGCCCGGCAGCGGCATCCACCCCCAAGCCGGCGAATGCTGGGGCGGCATCTTGTGCAGCGCCACCAGCGGGGCCCCAATCTGCGACTTCCGAGCGAGCTGCTGCGCGGGACGTGGTGATTGACGGGCCTTCCACGTCGGCAGGTAATGGCACTACACTGGTCTGGCCTTGGGGTCAGGACCAGACAAAAGCCACAGCACCCGCTCCTACACCGGTGCCTTTAGCAGTAGAAACAGCTACAACGGGAACGGCCACTGGCCCACTTGCTACCGTGACCCCAATATCTTTAGAGATGGCCAGGACAGGGGAAGCGAGTCAATATTGGGGAACTGATAAGTGGGTTTTGCCTGTAATGGCGACAACGGCCTCTGCCTCGCTTGGTTCTCACTTATCTCAGAAAACCATTGATAAGATAATTAGGAACGAGTACATAGACATTTTTTCTCTGTATTTTCGAGAGCTGGAAAAGAAGGAAAAGGAAGATTTAGACGAGGAACGCAAGGAAAAGATTAAAAAGCGAAGGGTGGAACAGAATTGGAAGAATTGGTTGGCGTGTTACACCATATACGCATCGTTGTTAGTTGAGGCTCATCCTTACAGGGCTAAGTCCCTGTTTAAGTATCAAAATATTATTTACGGGGCTTACGTTAATTATATGGGACAGGCTTGGCTGATTTATGATAGTCGTTTTCGGGCTGAGGCTGCCGTGAAGCCGGACAAGCGTTGGGACCTTATTGATAGCCAACTTTGGATGGAGGTGATGAATTCAACCAGATCTGTTTCTGGTGAGAAGGCCGATAGCGGCCACACCATCCAAAACAATAGGGGTATGCAGTCCTTTCGTTCAGGCGGCTCGGCTCAGCAGCCTCAAAAACAAAAGGGAATGTGCTGGGAGTTCGCAGCCCAAGGGGCTTGCTCCCGCAAGTTTTGTAAATTCCTGCACGCCTGCTCTATCTGCCAAGGTAACCACTCAGCTAAAACCTGCTTTAAAGGAAAGCCCGCGAGGCCTGCATCTAGGGATGCTCAGTTCGGCCGCAAAATCCCAACCCAGCCTCCTGTTCCAAAAGGGCCCCAGTCCAATTAAGGTGGGTCCCCTCAGTTGGTGGTTAGATAGATATCCGGATAGATTTGCAGCAGCTTATCTGCTGCGTGGTTTCGTTGAAGGTTTTAGGATTCCGGCCTTAGGGCCTCGTTACTCTTGTTTATCGCCTAATTTGAAGTCACTGCTGGGTTTGGAGGCGGTAGTTAAGGAGAAGATTGAAAAGGAAGTGAGGGAAGGTAGGGTTGCTGGTCCATTTGCGGCACCGCCCACGACTCAATTTAGGGTTTCCCCCTTGGGAATAGTCCCCAAGAAAGTCGTTGGGGAATACCGCCTCATTCACCATTTGTCCTATCCCAAGGGGAAATCGGTGAATGACGCTATTCCCGATGAGCAGTGTTCAGTTAACTACACATCGTTCGATACGGCGGTACAGTTGATCAGGCGATACGGTTTGGGAGCTGAATTGGCCAAATGTGATATCAAGTCGGCTTTCAGGCTGCTCCCTGTACATCCTGCCGATTTTGAATTGTTAGGTTTTCAGTTTCAAGGTTTGTTTTATTTCGATCGAGCTCTGCCCATGGGGTGCGCAGTATCGTGCGCTACCTTCGAGATGTTTAGTACGTTTCTTGAATGGGTGGTTAAAGCAAAGTCGGGCCTCAGAGGTGTGGTCCATTACTTGGATGATTTTCTTTTCGTGGGTAAGGGTCATTCTGGTGACTGTTCCACCCTGCTATGTGCTTTTCAGCAGCTAGCGCACTCCTTGGGAGTGCCTCTAGCGGAGGAGAAGACTGAAGGTCCCCTCACAGTGTTGACTTTTTTAGGGATAGAACTTGACACCGTCAATCAGTTTTCCAGGCTGCCCGCCGAAAAAGTTGCGGGCTTGATTGACATGTTACAGATTTTTTCGGCGCGGCGCAAGGCCACCCTTTGGGAATTTCAACAGGTAATTGGACATTTAAATTTCGCATGCAAGGTGGTGGCTCCTGGTCGAGCCTTTTTGCGTAGGTTGTGTGATGCCATTTCTGGCATAGTGTTGCCCCATCATCACATTAGGTTGACGTTAGATATTAGGGAAGATTTGGACATCTGGCTCCGATTTCTGCGCCAGTTTAATGGAGTTTCCTTTTGGCGCCAGGAGCTATTGGTGCGTAATGCATTGCAGGTAGCATCGGATGCTTCGGGTTCTATAGGTTTTGGTGTCTTCTTTGAGGGACATTGGTGTGCCGAGAAGTGGCCCGTTGAATGGCATAAGGAGGGCATTACGGCTGATTTAACCTTTTTGGAATTTTTTCCTATCCTGGTAGCGGTCACGCTTTGGGCCGACAGGTTTGCCAATTCAACGGTCCACTTCTGGTGTGACAACATGGCCACGGTGCAGGTTATCAACTCGTTAACATCCAAGTCGCGCAGAGTTATGGGCGCGGTGCGGCTGTTCGTGTTGCAATGTCTTAGATTTAATGTTTTGTTTCGTGCTTTCCATGTCGCGGGTCTTGACAACGCCATGGCTGACGCTCTGTCTCGCATGCAGATGGAGCGGTTCAGACTGTTGGCGCCCGCAGCGGACGTGTATCCGGAGAGTATGCCAGACCATCTCTGGAGGGCTGGAGTCGCGAAGCAGCATTAGGTATGAAATGGGCGTTGGCCCCCAGTTCCCAAAAATCTTACGCCAGGGCGGTACGTGAGTTCGTCGAGTTTAGGAAGATATATATGTTGCCGGAATGCACGCCAGTGCCTTACGAACAGCTGGTTCAGTTTTGTGTTTATCACAGGAGAAGGGGCTTGGCAGCCCGATCTATCCGGTCAAAGTTGTCGGCCCTGGCGTACTGGTTCAAAGCCCAGGGGCTTTGCGACACCACCGACGACTTTCGCCTTCGGAAGATTTTGACAGGATGGTCTAGGCAGCGAGGGCAGAGTAAGGATGACCGGCAGCCATTCACGCCAACAATCCTCAAGGGCCTTAAACATTTATGGCCCGCCTTATGCTCGGTTTATTATGAACAGATTTTATTCCATGCGGCGGCGTTGACTGCATTTTTTGCAGCTCTTCGAGTGAGCGAATTGGTGCCAGTGTCCAAAAATGATACCTCACACCGCGCGCTTTTGTTCTCTGATGTGGCAGTGTTTCAGGAATATTTGGAAATTAACATCAGAGTGTCCAAGACAGATCAAGGGGCGAAAGGCCATTTGCTCCGGCTGTTTAGATGTGGGGAGGTGGAGTTGTGCCCTGTTTATGCCATGGCTCAGTTCATTGCTCTCAGAGGCACTGACGGTGGTTATTTGTTTTGCCACAGTGATGGGAAGCCGTTAACAAAATTCCAGTTTTGGGCTATTACATCCAAGGCCCTTGATCGGCTGGGTTTGGGTCACCTTAAGTTTGGGACCCACTCATTTAGGATTGGGGCAGCTTCATCAGCAGCTGCTATGGGATATGGAGGTGAAGATATAAAAGCCCTGGGCAGATGGAAGTCCGGTGCATTTAAGGGCTACGTTCGGGCTGTTTCTTCTTAAATTATTGTTATCGTTACAGGTCGCGTGGGGCTGGCTCATAGATGGAAGGTTATGGTCTGCGGACACAGTTACGTTTTTTGGGCAGGAAGAGAGGCCCTCAAGAGTGCCTATGGCCAGCATTTGGGCTTCGCGGCGACGGCAACGGTCGAGTGGAGAGGCGTGAGAGGCCTTCATTGGGACGGTTTGTGCCCTTTGTTGTTGGATGCCAGGGGGGGGGGGCCCTCCTGATGTGTTGGTTATCCACCTAGGTGGTAACGATCTTGGTTTATTAACGGGTAAAGCCCTATTTTTGCAGGCTCGTGCAGACATTCGTAAGATTTTGCGGTTATGGCCTCGTGTTCACGTCGCTTGGTCTGCTATTATACCACGTCGTAGGTGGCTGGGAGGTGGCGACGTGCGTAGGCTGGAAAAAGCCAGGAAGCGAGTGAACCGAGCCATGCGGGTTTTCTTGATTCAGCAGAGGTGTCATTACATCGCACACCCGGACATCACGCGTGATGACGAACGGTTATACCGTGCTGATGGTGTGCATCTTTCTGAATTGGGCAACCAGCAGTTCTTGTTGAGTTTAAGGGAAGGTATCAGTAGGGTGTTTGAGGAATTGGTGGGGGATGGGGGCGAAATGGACATTTGCCCCCAATCCGTGGCGTAAATAGTTAGGGAATTCCTTCTAGTCGGTGTGCACCTAGGGCACCCCTTTAAGGGGTGGCAGGCCATTAAGTTGAGCACTCACCAGTTTAAAGGTGAAGTATAGTTGTATGGCCTCGAAATGAATGGAGTCTGGATACAAGAGCTTCGGAACAGACTCCTCATTCGTTTCCCCTCAAGGTATCTGGTTTCAATACCGGAGCCCAGGTGTCTCGCCCGGAAATTGTATTATCGGGTAGTGCTACTACCTGGGTTAGGTTGTTCCAGTTCCTGACACCCTTGAGGTAGAGAAGAGTTAAATAGGTAACATTAAAATAAAAGTTGCCCAATTTGAATCCAAATTTGTTTGTTGTGTCGTTATTTCTCATGTCGTTCTTCGGGGGTTGGTAGACAATAAGCTTTATACTGGGATTCTAAATTTCAAGATAACACATTACTTTGTGTTTCTTTGTTTTTATTTTGGTAAACTGCAATCATACCATTGCTCCTATGTCACTGGATAGTGAGCCCATTCAGCACTTTTATGGGGCTCTCCAACACTGGCAATAGGGTTCAGAACTTTGGACAGCTCCCTTAAAATGTGAAATAAGGCAGAGATTCTACATTAGGGTTGCATAGATGGAAATCTCCCCATGCAGATTCACTCCCAGATGGTGCTACGTGATAAATGTTCTAAATAGCAACATTGCTCCATCAAAAGCATGACTGGATGTCTAATTAGATGCCCAACCAGGTGCACATATCCATGCATCCTTTTTGTGCCCATTTTTGCTAAATGTAGGTGTTGAATATAGGACAAAATGTACCTTTTTACCTATGGGAACTATGTCTTATTTTTTTTCATACATACTGGGACTGTATCTCCTTACATAAACCTCCTCTAGATCTTTGTGGCAGACCTGTACAGCTGTCTTTCCTGGTATATTTAGTGGAAACATGGGAGAAGGCTTTCTCAATGGCTGCTCCCAGGTCTTGGGACTCCCTTTCCAAAGATGTGGATAGTTCTCTCCAGCCATTTTTTTTCACCAGCAGGTGAAAACTTTGAAATGCTGACAATCTTTTAATAATTGATTGCCAGAGATTTTCATGGCATGCTGCTTTAATAGATGGGACTCTCCACACCAACGCAGTTGGTGGGGAGAGCGATTTGCCCCACCCCCTGAAGGGAGAGAATGGGAGGTTCCATTTAGAACCTCCTGGAAGAGGGGCGGGGGCTGGCTTACCACGTGAGCCAGCCTCTTACCTTCAGTCTTGTCTAACTTTCCAGGAGGCAAGACGTGCTTTGCTGATCTCCAGGTTGGTCCTGGAGCAGTCGGGGAAGGAGGGCGCTTCTGCTCCTTCCCTTTTTGGACTCGGGAGAGCTCCGGATGGCGGCGGCCTGGCAGGGCGAGGGATCGGCGGCTGCCGTTTCCACGCCGTTTTTTCCCTGCTGCGCTGGCCGAGCCACGCGCCGGGAGGCGCGCGGGGGCACGGATGCGCTCTGCTGCGTCCACCGTGATATCGGCCGCCCCTTCCTTTTTGCATTTGGTCACCGTGGCTAGGGCCGCGGGGGCGGGGCCGTGCGCGGCGCGGCTTTTGGGAGGCGGAGTGTGCATTGGCGTCTCCTGGGAGCGCACGCCGGGCCTGCGGTCAAGCGCTTTTAGTGGGCGCACAGTGTTGCGGCCGCCATTTTGTTGGGGCTGCAGGGGGGATTTGGCGGCAACGGCCGCCATTTTGGGACCGTTTGCGGTCGATTTTTTGCGGCCGCCATTTTGAGGGCGTCGGAGGCCCCGTTAGCCTGGGTTGAGGCTTGGGTTTCCCTTATAACTGAGCATATAATAAGGCCTGCAGCTGGCAGCGGGGCCGGATGACAAGGGAATTTTTTCTTCTTTTCCCTCCCGCATTCGGGAACCATTCTGTGTACTTAGCTATGGGCTTAGCAAGGGGCTAGGCCGGTAGCAGGGCCTTTGCCCTTGAACATTATAGTTGGCGGCTGCCGTTTTCTTTTCAGGGCAGCGCCATGTTGGGTGGCTGCTAGGGCGTGGCCTGGGTGTTTTATGGTGGCTGAAGTTTTATGTTGGTCAATTTTCCTGTGCAGACCAGGGGGAATTTTTTCCTGGCAAGGCCAAGGGCCTGCCATGGCAAAGGGGGTTGTGCATGGTGATAAGTACGAGGTCTCCTTGTGACCAGGGTTTGGAATTAGTGGGACCTCCAGATTTATGTCATGACAGGGGGTCTCTTCCAACTCTTTGATTCTATGATTGGCATTTGGGGTCTCTTTCAACTCTTTGATTCTATGATTCTATTGGGGAGTTACCCAAATCACACTTCCTACCCCTTTTGTTAAGGTAGGATTTTAGGGGGGCAATAGGCGAACCCCAGGCCTACGTGTGTCAATGGGTCTCTTTCAACTCTTTGATTCTAGGATTCTATAAGGGGCGCGGGGCAGTCTCCATACACCCCCCCCTTTTCCCTAGGGGACACGTAGCTTTGGCATATTTTATATGGGGCCTTTTCTGTTCGGTGAATTGATTGCGGTATATATTATAGGGCGTGGTCTTTACAATTCTTTGTTTATACGCTGTTGGAGGGTTCTAGTCCTGCTCCCGCTCCCCCCCCCCCCTCCGGTTGCGGTTGTTATTTCGAATAGGCTTACTTGGCGTGTGTTTCCTCTTCAATCGGGAGATGGTAGGCTTATGCGATTGTTCTCTCCCCCTCAGTTTTTTAGGATGCCTTTGAAGAAGAACAGAGGCGGCCCTAAGGGAAAGGGTCCCATGGAAAAGACGGGTCACAAGCGCCCTTTACGTCAGGACGGGTCGTCGTCGGAGGAAGATGGGGTGTCTATGGAAGATTTGGAGGCCCTTCTTCAGCGTGTTCAACAAGTTGAAAAAAATAGGGGGGTTGGTCTGGGTGAGGCTGGGTCATGCCCTGCTCGCCGGGCAAGTAAGAAGCAGTTGTTCAAATCTTTGTTGTCCCGGGTTTCTATTTTAGAGTCGACCTCAACTGCGGGAGCGGAAAGGGCGGTCCGGCTTCCTGACCAACTGGCGGCTCCGGGGGCTGTGGAGGGCTCTTCTTTGGTGTCTTCGGCTGTGCAGACCATCACCAGCCCCGAAGCACTTCCAGCGGTGCAGGCTTCTTCTGGGTCTTCGGCGGCTGCTGTGGCCGGACCCAGTCAGCCCGCGGCATTGGCCTCCACGTCCAGTGCCGTGGCCAGGTCCACTCAGGCGGCGGGGTCGACTGCTGCTTCCACTGATATGGCAGGGCGCGATCAGGTGGTGACGGCTGTCCCAGCAGGTACTTCCACCACACTCACATCACCAAGTGCCACACTTACATCAGCAAATACTTCCACCTCACTCACATGGCCCTGGGACCAAGGGCGGGCTCAACCGGTGGTGGGGGTTCAGTCACATGCTGCAGTTGGGATTCAGACTGCGGGTGGGTCAGAGCCTAGTGTAGGGGACAAGAAGGATGATTCTGCCACTCAGTTGGCCAAACCAGCTACTGTCACCTTGGAATCGGCCCGAACTGGGGAAGCAAACAAATTTTGGGGCACAGCGAAATGGCCACCGCAGGCGACGCCTACTGTCAGTCTTTCAGGTTTAGGTTCCCGTTTGGCAACCAAGACTATGGAGAAGATATTGAGAAATGAATATATCGATATCTTTTCTCTATATTTTCGGGATCTTGATAAGAAGGAGAAGGATGAGTTAGATGAGGATAGTAAGGAAAAAATTAAGAAACGCAAGGTTGAGCAGAATTGGGAGAACTGGCTCCCTTGTTTCACGATGTATGCGAACTTGCTTTCTGATGCTGCCCCGGAAAGGGCTACGGCTTTGTGGCAGTACCAGAATATCATTAACAAGGCTTATGTTAGCGGCCCTCCTAACGCTTGGCTGGAATACGATAGGCGGTTTAGAGCCGAAGCGGCTTGCCATCCTGACAAGCGTTGGGATTTGATTGATGATCAAATTTGGATTGAAGTGATGAATCCATCTAGGGCTTCCTCTGCCTTGAAAGCTGACAGTGGGCACACCATTCAGAACAAAGCAGGGCAGCCCTTTCGGCAGGGGGCTCCCCAGCTGCAGTCCCAGCGACAAAAGCCTCTATGCTGGGAATTTGTGGCTCAGGGAGCCTGTTCACGAAGGGGCTGTCGATACGCCCACTCGTGCTCAATTTGTTACGGCACGCACCCGTCCAGAAATTGCCCCAAAGGGAGAGCCGCGAGAGGTAATCCTAGGGACACCCAATTTGTTAAAAAACCCTCAGGACAGTCCCCAGTTCCAAAAGGGCCCCAGCCCAATTAAGTTAGATAGGTTGAAGGTTTGGTTGAATCAGTACCCGAATAGGGGGTCAGCTAAATACTTATGGGAAGGTTTTTCGGAGGGTTTTCGTATTCCGGCGTTGGGTCCCCGGTTTCACACTTTATCCCCAAATTTGATATCAGTTATAGGTATGGAAGAATTGGTGCAGCGTAAAATCGATAAGGAAGTTTTAGAGGGGAGGGTTTTGGGCCCATTTACGGCGCCACCAACGCCGATGTTGCGGGTATCACCTTTGGGAATAGTACCGAAGAGGACGCAAGGGGAATTTCGACTCATTCATCACTTCTCCTATCCTAAGGGCAGGTCGGTGAATGATGCGATTCCTGATGAGCAATGTTCTGTTCACTATGCATCGTTCGATTCGGCCGTGCAGCTGGTTCGTCGGTTTGGGATTGGGGCAGAGCTGGCTAAATGCGACATTAAGTCGGCATTTCGTTTGCTTCCCGTCCATCCGGCGGACTTTGAGCTGCTGGGTTTTCAATTCAGGGGTTGTTTCTACATGGACAGGGCACTCCCCATGGGGTGCTCCATTTCCTGTGCGGCCTTTGAGCAATTTAGTACCTTCCTGGATTGGGCCGTTAGGACCAAATCCGGAATGTCGGGAGTCACGCATTATTTGGATGATTTCCTATTCGTAGGGCGTTCCGGGTCGGGTAATTGCAAGGGGTTACTCGAGTCATTTCAAGGGCTAGCACAGGAATTGGGGGTCCCCTTGGCGGAGGAAAAAACGGAAGGCCCATCTACGGGGCTGATTTTTCTGGGGATTGAATTGGATACGGTACAGCAATATTCCAGGTTGCCTCCTAATAAAGTGGCAGACTTGACGGGTAGGGTTCAACAGTTTTTGTATCGTAGAAAGGCCACGTTAAAAGAATTTCAGGAGTTAATTGGCCATTTAAATTTTGCATGTAGGGTTGTTGCCCCGGGGAGGGCTTTTTTACGTCGGCTATGCAATGCCATAGCAGGAGTTAAAATGCCCCATCATAGGATTAGGGTTACTCGTTCAGTTAGGGAGGACCTGTCCATTTGGTTGGAATTTTTGGAGGGTTTTAACGGGGTTTCATTCTGGAGACAGGAGTTAAGGCTGCAGGATGCTCTTAAAGTGGCATCCGAAGCATCAGGTGCAGTTGGCTTTGGGGTGTTTTTTCAGGGACACTGGTGTGCCGAAGTCTGGCCGGACAGTTGGCACGCAGGGGATTACAGCAGATTTAACGTTTTTGGAATTTTTTCCCATACTTGTTGCTGTTACAGTATGGGTTGAGGCCTTTGCCAATTCGACCGTTCATTTTTGGTGCGATAACCTTGCCACCGTTCAGGTTATCAACACTTTGACTTCAAAATCTAATAGGGTGATGGGGGCGCTCAGGCAGTTCACATTACACTGCTTGAGGTATAACATCTTGTTTAAAGCCTTTCACATAGCAGGAATAGACAATTCTTTGGCTGACGCTCTATCTCGTATGCAGATGGAGCGCTTCAGACAACTCGCGCCCAGCGCCGACGTTCATCCACAGCGTATGCCAGGCCATCTTTGGCAGGTTGGAGGGACGAGGCGGTAATGGGTATGGCTTTAGCATTAGCCCCAAGTTCACGAAAGTCTTACCTGAGGGTGGTTGAGGAGTTTCACGATTTTAGACAGTTTTACCAGTTACCGTCTACAGTACCGATTCCTTACGAACATTTGGCGCAATTCTGTGTGTACTCGCACAGAAGGGGCCTAGCGCCGCACACTATTAAGTCCCAGCTGTCGGCGTTGGCCTACTGGTCAAAAGCGCAGGGCCTTTCGGATCCCACGAACGATTTCTGCCTACATAAGATTATTGCGGGTTGGGCACGCCAACGGGGTCCATCGCATGATAAAAGGGAACCCTTGTCTCCCACAATTTTAAAGGGATTGAGGGGAACATGGCCCAAAGTGTGTCAGTCTGAGTATGAGCAGCGGTTATTCCACGCGGCGGCATTGACGGCCTTTTTCGCTGCTCTTAGAATAAGTGAGTTACTCGCCTTGTCGAAGAGAGATGTCTCTCAGCGGGCGTTGCTGTTGCCTGATATAAAGCTAATGCATGACACCCTCCAAATTGTAGTACGTTCGTCCAAGACGGACCAGCAGGCCAAGGGCGCTGTGGTTACATTAGCCAGATGCAGTGACCCTGAGCTTTGCCCAGTTTCGGCTATGGCACAGTTCATTCAGATTAGGGCTCAGGTGGGGGGATATTTATTTTGTCATCAGGATTCCACCCCCCTCACAAAATACCAGTTTTGGGCCATCACAGATAGGGCGCTGAAGATGCTGGGGTTGGGTTCTCACAAATTTGGTACTCACTCTTTTCGAATTGGAGCAGCATCTTCGGCAGCACACTTGGGTTACAATGAGGAGGCCATCAAATTAATTGGCAGGTGGAAATCGGGCGCTTACAGGCGTTATGTTCGCTCGGTACTTGTTTGAGTTTGTTGTTTCTCTTTCAGAGGCTGCCAGGCTGGCGCATAGATGGAGAATCCTTGTTTGTGGGCATAGTTATGTCCACTGGGCGGAGAGATACGCCAGGAACTCGTCCTTTGGCCAGCATCTGGGTTGCGCTTCCACTGCATTGGTCGAGTGGAAGGGTGTTCGGGGCCTTCGTTGGGACGGTTTAGTTCCCTTGTTGTTCCAGGACAGGAGCAGGCCCACTCCTGATGTTTTGGTGCTCCATATTGGAGGTAATGATCTTGGCCTGCTTAACGGCAGGGCCTTGTATCTACAAGCCCGTGCTGACATTTTGAAGATCTGGCAGGCATGGCCCCGGGTTCACATCGCTTGGTCGGCCATCATTCCACGCCTTCGGTGGCCAGGAGGTGGTGATGTCAGGAAGCTCGAGAAGGCCAGAAAGCGTGTGAACCAGGCCATGCGCACGGCTTTAGCACGGGGCAGAGGGTCTTACATCCAACATAAGGACATCACGCATGACAAAGCACAGTTTTACCGTTCTGATGGTGTACATTTAACGGATTTGGGTAACGCGCAATTTTTGGCTGATTTGCAGTTAGGCATTCAGGAAGTTTTAAGGGGCTTGGTGGGGGATGGGGGCGAAATAGACATTTGCCCCCAATCTGTGGCATAAATAGTTCAGGAAAACACTGACATGGAGGTATACACATGGCACCCATTAAGGGTGGGGGGCACTGTACAACAAACACTCACCTAGAAGTCAACAAATGGGTGAGGGGACATCAATTGGCCCAGTAAAGAGAGAAGCTGATATCAATAATCGGACACAGGCTTCTCCAGACTTTTACCTTCAGGTTGCCCGGTTGGGGATCCAGGGCACACAGGCATCACACACTAAGTAGCTGGGGACGCTGCCTCAGCTTGCCACCAAGTTCCTTGACACTTAGTTTAGTTCAGGTAAAGTTAAATAGGTAACATTCAATAAAAGTTGCCCAATTTGAATCCATACCTTTGTTGTCTGTCTCGTTATTTCAGGGGTTAAGGGGCAAATGCTTTATAGACTTTTAAGTCTATGAATTGTTTAATTGTATTTCACTATGTATTCTGACTCACATTTTTTGTCACATTCTGTGATTTAATTTTAGTAAGCTTCCCCGAATCTAAGTACTGTGGAAAAGAAGAAAACAAATTAATAAATAGTAAGAATAGTAAAAACATGCATGCATAAGACATCTATAGGATTTCAGCCTAAAACTCAGAGCAAATTAACTGCTATATGAAAGTGACCGACTCCCACTATATACTAGCATCATAATTCTGCATCTTCTTGAAGTGATTACAGCACAAAAGAGACACATTAACCATGGAAAATTCTGTCCCCCATTTTCATCAGAAGGACACATACAAGTATTCATAAGGAGCCCTCAGTTGACAAGATGAGACCATGTTTGAACAGCTAGCAAAAAGGAGACCAGTCTGACACATCAGTGTTAAAATTGGCTGGGGAGGTGAAGGAACTACTTGGAACCCGGAGGAAAAAGCACCAGCTTCATTAGAATTCCACAGAAGCAGCGGCCGCTTTCGCAGTGCCAGCCAGTGAGTGAAACAAATTGGCAAAGGAAAGGATTTTAACAGCACAGCTGGGAAAGTGGTTGAAGCAGAAATCTTGGTCAGAGAAGAGTTAGCAGCACCAGAGTGTTTGGATTTTTGCTCTAAATCAGTTACATTAGAGTGACGGGCTTCTCTTTTGTAGGGTTAGTAGGGCAAAGGGTGACTTCTTTCTGGTTCTGGGCAGCCCTTCATCACTGCTACACATTATATATCAGGAACCAAAATGCCATCTAAATTGGGAATGGTTGACTACAGACTTCAGAAATCTTCAAGTTTTTAAAAAATTGAAACCATGGATTCCACCAAGTGGAGTCAATAGTCTGCAGCTTAATGACTGGTAATGATTACATTAGACACATTGAATCAATTGTTGAATAATAAGTCAACTTGTAGATAAATTCCAATGGCTTGGGTCAATGCTAGTGGGAACTCCTTTCTTTATTCTTTTAGAAGAAAAGAAAACATTGGCTACAAAGGACACTAAGTTTATTTTCATGGTAGAAATCAAAAGGAATGAAGCAAAATTGGAACCCCCACTTTCATATATTGTTGATGGTTTGTACTACTCAAATATTCATGAATATATATATTCTTTTATATTGGTGGGATAAATGATAAGATTCAGGGTACTGCAATGTACATTTCATCAAAACCAAGCCATATCAGAACGGCCAGCTTTCCTAGATTCTGATTCAGGAGGTCATGAGCCTTCATCACAAAAACAAACAGACTAGAGACTAGAATGATTCTGGGCCAAGAAGCTGCCTTATATTGAGTCAGGTTGCTGGTCTAACTAGCCTAATATTGTCAACACTGATTGCAATGGCTCTTCAATTTTCCTGTTGACATCATGCACATATGTTTGGTTCCCAAAGAAAGTGGTTGGACATTTTTGAATGATCACATTCAATACAGTGTTGTGGAAATAGAGCTATGTGTGTGGTGCCATTATATTTGCAAATGTAAATTGGGTTCTGATTTGGGTTGTGATGTGACCTCACCTGAAAGAGGTCTCCTTAGATGAAGATGTAGGAATGCTAAGAGGAAGAGCCTCAACCAGAGCCAGAGGAGGCAGGCAGCTCTGATGTGGCAAAAGCAGAGCCTGCTCCTTCCCAGGCAGCTCCTGCAGATTGGAGAAGGAATTATAGTCCCTGCACTTTGTCATATCTCCACCACTAAAATTCAAGGAACATAAATGTTGTCCTCTGCCTTAAGTAAATTATGCTAAATTTGAGAGGATAGCTGGACTAACTTAGCTTAGCTAAGGCCATGCGGTGCAGGATAAGGGTTCTGTGGCTATCTTGGACTGCTAAAAAGACAAATAAATAGTCCCAAGAACAAATCAGGCCAGTTTGCTAAGTACCCTATCCTCAACATTGATTTCTCCAGCTTAGAATGTGAAGCAAGTTGAGTCAGCATTTAGCAGACCAGCCAAAGTTAACCCTCCTTGTGGGCATATTAACATAAATTCCTTAACGCTAACTGCTTATTCTTCAGTTCTTGATGGCTGTGCAGCTATTTGAACTGCAAAGCAATTAGTGTATGTGGAAGTTCTTTAATGTCTTAATATTTACACACTGGAAATCATGTTGCTTGCTATGAATTACAGAGGCAGACCAGCCAATAAAACAGCCATTTGTTTGGTGAAAGTTGTCTTTATTTGGGTCGATATAAGGCTCTGACTCACAAGGAAGGACTTTACAGGCTTAAATTAAAGTAAAGTAGACTTCAGTTGAACATGATGAGAAACTTCTTGATGGCAAGAATGTCTTAGGAATAGAACTAATTACTTGGAATGATGAACTCTCTGCTATCAAAGGTTTTCAAACAGGACCTAGGCAGCAATGTTTTGGATATTTTATAACTCTAGTTTGCTCACATGAGTGGCCCTCAGTGACCATGCTTATTTGGAACCAAAGTTTGATATCCATTGACCTCTATCACTGGAACATCAGAAGCTCCCTATGTAGTGAGACTCTTGGTCCATCTAGTATAGCACTGGCATTATGAGCTCTTTAGAGCTCTAAGGTTTTCTGGAGAGACCCTTCTATCTGTCCCTTCACCTTCCCAGCCTTGTTTGGTGGGAACAAGGGAAAGAGCCTCCATGGTGACTACTCCCAGACTATGGTCCTGCCTCCCTTGGGAGACCAAGATAATGCTCTCCTCGGCAAATAAAAACAATCATTATGCTGTCAGGTTTTAGGAAGAGTGACTGGGATTGGCTTTTAATTGTATGCTCTACAGTTTTACATGTACATACAGTCTTTTAATGAATTTTTATGTTTTATAAATTTTTTGACTTTAAACTAATTTATGTTTACATTTCACAGAGTCAGGCCATCTAGTCCAAGCCCTACCATGAAGAAAAAGCACAAAAAGTACCCCCCCCTTTTTTTTGTCATGCCAGGAGCGACTTGAGAAACTGCAAGTTGCTTCTGGTGTGAGAGAATTGGCTGTCTGTAAGGACGTTGCCCAGGGGATGCCCGGATGATTTGATGTTTTTATCATCCTTGTGGAAGGCTTCTCTCATGTCCCTGCATGAGGAGCTGGAGTTGATAGAGGGATCTCATCCACCTCTCCCCAGATTCGAACCTGCGACCTGTCGGTCTTCAGTCCTGCCGGCACAGGGGTTTAACCCACTCCACCACTGGAGGCTCCAAAGAACCCCTGACAGATGGCCATCCAACCTCTGTTTAAAAACCTCCAAGGAAGGAGCTTCCACCACACTCTGAGGCAGTGAGTTCCACTGTTGAACAACTCTTATGGTCAGGAAGTTCTTCCTAATATTCAGATGGAATCTCCTTTCCTGCAATATGAACCGATTGCTTCAAGTCTTAGTTTCCAGGGCAGCAGAAAAGAAGTCTCCTCCCTCTTCCTTAGATATATGCACACACACATACACACACACACACACACACACACACGGCTATCATGTCTCCTCTCAACCTTCTCATCTACACGTTAAACATACTCAGCTCTTTATCAAACTTTTTTATATAATTCTTTTAATCTGAATAGTTTTAAAACATGTTGTAAAGTGTCTTGAGTTCCATTGTTGGGAGAAAAGAAGGGTATTGATAATGATGATGATAATGATGATGGTGATGATGGTGATGATATCGATTCTTACTGGCAGCAGTAGCTTTCCGGGATTTTAACTTTGTCTGTAGGTTGAATCCGAATCCTCTCTGTGAATCTCTGATAATTCTTTGGTGTCTCCCATTCAAGTACTAATCAGACTCAGCCCTTCTTGGCTTCCAAAAATCAGATGAAAATTACATGAGTTTAAGGTGCTAAGTGGGCAATTGTCCACTATAGCAGAATAGGTGTTTGATGAGCCTTCTTATCACTGCAACTCTTGGTTGCTTTTACATGTATATTATGGGATTTTTTTTCCACATCCAGCTTCTTCTTAGATGTCCTCGCAATTCCTGTGGCTAAATCTCCAAGCACCTTTCCATCATGGATAATGTTATTGGAGAGGGAGAGGTAAATCCAAACTAGAGTTCCCAAGGGATAGTGTGGTAATGAGCATGCATGTTGGATTATTAGTGGCAATGATGCTCATGCTAATTATGCCAATCAGCAATAATGATAATTAGTGACAACAGGCTAATGTTATGAGCAACAAAGAATCTTTGAAAGACAATTGAGCTCATTATGTGAATTCTTTGAGTTTGCCTGTCATTAGCAAAAAGGAGTTAGCTCAGGGATGTTCATGGGTTCATTCCTTTGAACTAATTATTATCCCATTCTTTATACAGAATCCTCTGTTTTAAACATAATCTTGTAATAGACCAGGCTGGATGTCTGGCAAATGAGCAATTGAACTAGATATGAATTGAACTAGAGCCTCTAAAAGTTTTGGCACAGCTTCTTATGATTGTAGAGCACCAATCCCACTTGAGCATTTTTTGTATCATTCATGAACATAGTTACTAGTTCCTTTAAGATTGGCTTACTTACTTTTACATACTGATATCATCACTTAGGCAAATTAGTTTGAGTATGTTATAATGCAAAATCATTATAACCTTTGTTTGACCCCTGATTACCTGAAATCTAAAAGATAGATTTGCACTGCGAATAGTTTGATATCTCTTGAATTGTCATGGTTCCATCTATTAAAAACAAAATATGCCAGATTTGAATGTTTTGTACTTGAAATCCTCTGTCTGGTAATTATAGTGCTCTCCCACAAACTATAGTTTTATTGCCACATTAAATTATAATCCCAGGATTCAATTGGATGGCTCCATGTGCAACTTCAGGTGTTCTTGGAGGAAACTGATTATCTAGATCCAGCGCAATCTGGCTTTAGGCTGGGTCATGGAACTGAAACAACCTTGGTCGCCTTAGTGGATGAACTGCATAGGGAACTTGACAGGAGGATTGTGTCCCTGTTGTTTCTCCTAGACTTCTCAGCAGTCTTTGAAACATGGTATCCTTCTGGGATGCCTGCCGGGAATGGGTCTTGGAGGTACTGTTTTACAGTGGCTCCATTCCTTCCTGGAGGGCCATTCCCAGGAGATGTTGTTGGGGGAGACCTTCTTGGCCCATGGCCATTGTCCTGTGGGGTCCCCCAGGTTTCAATATTGTTCCCCGTGTTGTTTAACACCTATGTGAAGCCACTGGGAGAGCTCCTCCAGAGTTTTGGAGTTCAATGTCATCTGTATGTAGATGGTGTACAACTCTATTACCCCTTTCCACCTGCTGCTAAGGTGTGTTCAGATCCTGAACTGGTGCTTGGAAGCTGTGACAGTCTGGATGAGGACAAACAAATTACAATTGAATCCAGGCAAAACAGAGGTACTCCTGTCAGCCACAAGGCCTGTGTTGGATGGGGCTATACTTCCCCTGAAGACAAAAGTTCACAGCTTGGGAGTTCTCCTGGATGCATCATTGAGCCTGGAACCCCAGGCTTTGGTGGTAGTCAGGGGGGCTTATACACAATTAAAACTTGTGTGTCAGTTGTGCCCATACTTTGGGAAGTCAGACTTGGCCACGGTAGTCCACACTCTGGTTACAATACAAATAGACTGCTGCAACATGCTCTACGTGGGGTTGCCTTTGAAGACTGTTCAGAAGCTGGAAGATATGACTGAATCCAGACAAGATAAAGGTTCTCCTGGTTAGTCATAAGGCTGAGCAAAATATAGGGTTACAGCCTGTGTTGGATGGGGTTACACTTCCCCTGAAGACAAAGGTTCACAGCTTGGGAGTTCTCCTGAATGCATTGCTGAACCTAGAACCTCAGGTTTTGACAGTAGTCAGGGGAGCTTTTGCACAATTAAAACTTGTGTGCCAGTTGCGTCCGTACTTTGGAAGTCAAACTTGGCCACGGTAGTCCATGATCTGGTTAAATCACAAATAGACTGCTGTAACACACTCTATGTGGGGTTGCCTTTGAAGACTGTTCAGAAGCTTCAAACGATCCAATGAACAGCAGCCAGATTGCTCACCAGACAACCCCCCTGTGACTTCAACTTCACTGGCTGACAATCTGCTACAAGCACAATTCAAAGTGCTGGCTTTAGCCTAAAAAGCCCTAATTGGTGCCGGCCCAGCTTACATGTCAGAACACATCTCCCCCTATGAACCACATTGGAGATTAAGATTGCCAGGGGAGGCCCTGCTCTCGGTCCCACCTCCTTTGCAGGCGCGATTGATGGGGATGAGAGACAGAGCCTTCTCAGTGGTGGCCCCTCGACTGTGGAACTCCCTCCCTAGTGATATTAAATCATCCCCCTCCCTCCTGGCCATCACAAATACAGTGAAAATGTGACTTTGGGATCAAGCCTTTGAAGAAGTGCAATAGAAGGATATGGAATATGTGAAATGATGATTGGAATGGCCCCAGATTACAATTGCAGATGGCATGGTTTTAATAATGGTTGTAAAGTTTTTAACTGTTTTAATGTGTCTTAATTTTAATCTTAATTTAAATGCTTATTTTAATGGTATGTTTTAAAGGCATTGAATAATTGCCTATGTGTAAGGCGCCTTGAGTCCCCTTCAGGGTCGAGAAAGTCGGGTTATTATTTATGGTAAATAAATAAATGTCAGTTAAAGCAGGAGAAAACTGGTTAGTGGAGATGCCTGAAAATGAACCAAGGATAAAAGGCAATAAAGGAGTAGCATCCCCCCCACCCCCCTCCCCAAATCAGCTAAGCAAAACTTATTTACCATAAGTATGAAGGAAGGCATGTCAATTTCACTAAAATCAGCTTTGATTTAGAAACATCAAATTTGGAACCCAACTGAAGTATTCTAAAATGGAGATGGATGTGCTAAGCGTGGAAGTGATCCAGCCAGCCAGATCTTAAATATTTGAAGCAAGTTATGACTTGTTGAAAGATTTATAAACACTGTGGATGCATAAACTATGTTGACGTTCCCTTACAAGGGGAAATAAAAACTTCCCTGTTGCTTTAAGACTGGAAGCAAAGAGCATATTTTAGTGAAAAAACATTTTAGAAAAATCCTTGGGCAATTTTAAAGCGGAAAGAAGAAGTAGTGGTGGCGAGGAGTAATAAGGAATATATATATATATGTATTTTGTACAAAAGCGTATGATTCATATCCAGTCGCTATGCTGCCCCCCTCCACCCACACACAAGTGAAAGTTGCTTAAAAGCTTTGGCACTCTTTATAGAGGATATATTTAACTCGGCACTAATAGATGAGGGAAAAGAAGTCCTTGGTACCGGCATTCTCTCCAGAATGTGAAACACCAGCCCCCGGCGGTATTGATCGGTGGGTGAGAATCTTCCACATACCCTATAGTGAGTTACTGTTGATTAAACAGAAAGACAAAGAGAACCGTGACAATTCTAAACAGACTCTCAAAAGCAGTTTCCCTGACTGACCTTGAGAAGATTTCCCCTCTTTCCACACAGGTATTTCAGATGATACAGCAGCAGAGGTAAAAGGTAAGGGATTTTCAATGAGAGACGGGAGGAATTCATACCTTGTTGTCATCCAATTGTGCTGAAGTTTGACTGCTGTGACCTTCAAGACTCAAATCAGGGCAGAATCCAGGTAACTTCAAAGTGGCTTTCGGGATCTCCTGTTTTCAGAGGTTTGCCCCGTGGCTACCTTGCTCGTGCACTTTTCTTGTTGTTGTTCACTCGTTCAGTCATCTCTGACTCTTCATGACCTCATGGACCAGCCGACGCCAGAGCTCCCTGTCGGTCGTCACCACCCCCAGCTCCTTCAAAGTCAGTCCAGTCACTTCAAGGATGCCATCTTGCCCTTGGTCAGCCCCTCTTCCTTTTACCTTCTACTTTCCCCAGCATAATTGTCTTCTCTAGGCTTTGCTGTCTCCTCATGATGTGGCCAAAGTACTTCAACTTTGTCTCTAGTATCCTTCCCTCCAATGAGCAGTCGGGCTTTATTTCCTGGAGGATGGACTGGTTGGATCATCTCGCAGTCCAAGGCACTCTCAGAACTTTCCTCCAACACCACAATTCAAAAGCATCTCTCTTCCTTCGCTCAGCCTTCACTTTTCTTGCTGCCCCTTTATTCAGGTGGCATCATGGTGGCACTTGTTTCCTTCCTGAATGATCTTTCTATCCCCTTTTCTGCAGGCATCTAGAATCATAGAGTAAGAAGAGATCCCAAGGGCCATCCAGTCTGACCCCATTCCGTCATACAGGAATACACAACCAAAGTATTCCTGACCAAAGGCCATCCAGCCTCTATTTAAAAACCTACAGATAAGGAGACTCCATTACACCACAGGCAATGTACTTACTTACTTAGACGATCCCTCGTAGTCCGAGAATGATGGTCCTCCAAGTTCGGTGTCCTAGGGGTGGGTTCGTAGGTGGCTGTGGAGCACTATTCTTGACCTGCATCTTCTCCCGCAGTGAGGGCATTGGTTTCCAGGTGGGAGGCGGTCTCGGTCGGGGTTGGCTTGATGCACCTTCCTCTTGGTATGTTTCTCTCTTTCACCCTCCATTCGTGCCTCTTCAAATTCTGCAGCACTGCTGGTCACAGCTGACCTCCAACCTGAGTGCTCAAGGGCCAGGGCTTCCCAGTTCTCAGTGTCTATCCCAGAGTTTTTAAGGTTGGCTTTGAGCCCATCTTTAAATCTCTTTTCCTGTCCACCAACATTCCGTTTTCCACTCTTGAGTTCGGAGTAGAGAAACTGCTTTGGGAGACGGTGGTCGGGCATCCGGACAACATGGCCGGTCCAGCGGAGTTGATGGCAGAGGACCATTGCTTTGATGCTGGTGGTCTTTGCTTCTTCCAGCACGCTGACATTTGTCCGCCTGTCTTCCCAAGAGATCTGCAGGATTTCCCGGAGGCAGAGCTGATGGAATTGTTCCAGGAATTGCATGTGATGTCTGTAGACAGTCCACGTTTCGCAGGCATATAGCAGGGTTGGGAGGACAATACCTTTATAGACAAGCACCTTGGTATCCCTACGGATGTATCCACAGGCAATATATCCCAATGTTGAAAAAGTTCTTATCATCATCAGGTCTTTCCTAATATTTGACCAACTCTGATGTTGCTTGGCCATGTGTTCAAGGTTTTGGAGAAAACTAATTTTTATCCCCTCCCCCTTTATCTCTTCCATTCTCAACGATTGAACCATGCCGAAGTTACCTGTGGGATGCTCATCAAACCCTATGAGGAGTGGCTTAAAGAGCTGGACATGTTTAGCCAGCAGAAGAGAATCATAGAATCATAGAGTTGGAAGAGACCTCATGGACCATCCAGTCCAACCCCCTGTCAAGAAGCAGGAATATTGCATTCAAAGCACCTCTGACAGATGGCCATCTAGTCTCTGTTTAAAAACCTCCAAAGAAGGAGCCTCCACCACACTCCAGGGCAGAGAGTTCCACTGCTGAACAGCTCTCACAGTCAGGAAGTTCTTCCTCATGTTCAGATGGAATCTCCTTTCTTGTAGTTTGAAGCCATTGTTCCACGTCCTAGTCTCCAGGGAAGCAGAAAACAAGCTTGCTCCCTCCTCCCTGTGACTTCTTCTCGCATATTTATACATGGCTATCATATCTCCTCACAGCCTTCTCTTCTTCAGGCTAAACATGTCCACCTCCTTAAGCTGTTCCTCATAGGGCTTGTTCTCCAGACCCTTGATCATTTTAGTTGCCTTCTTCTGGACACATTCCAGGTTGTCAACATCTCTCTTCAATTGTGGTGCCCAGAATTATTATTATTATTACTGTGCTTATATACCGCCGTTTCTCAGCCTAAATCGGCGACTCAACGCGGTTTACAACACAACGACAAGCAGCAATATTCCATTAAAAAGCATAAAAACACATACACAATACACAATATTATTGGGCCACCAATAAAAATCCAATGCATCTCTTAATTGTAGTCGCAATCCAATTTCGTCGTCTGTGATTAACCAATCCTTGTTCATCAGTTTCGTTGCACCAGATTAATCGAATGCTTGTTTAAACATCCATGTCTTCAACCTTTTTCGAAATACCATCAGCGAAGGGGCTGATCTCACCTCTATGGGGAGGGCATTCCAAAGCCGAGGGGCCACCACAGAAAAGGCCCTGTCTCTCGTTCCTGCCAGCCGCACCTGTGAAGCAGGCGGGATAGAGAGCAGGGCCTCCCCAGAAGATCTTAGGGTCCTGGTGGGCTGATAGGCCGAGATACGTTCGGATAGATAAGTTGGGCCAGAACCGTTTAGGGCTTTAAAGGCCAACGCCAGCACTTTGAATTGAGCCCGGTAGCAAATCGGCAGCCAGTGGAGCTGGTACAGCAGAGGAGTTGTATGCTCCCTGCGCCCCGCTCCGTTAGTATCATGGCTGCCGCCCGTTGGACTAATTGGAGCTTCCGAGCCGTCTTCAAAGGCAACCCCACGTAGAGAGCGTTGCAGTAGTCAAGACGGGATGTAACCAGAGCGTGGACTACCGTGGCCAAGTCAGACTTCCCAAGGTACGGTCGCAGTTGGCGCACAAGTTTTAACTGTGCGAATGCTCCCCTGGTCACCGCCGAAACCTGGGGTTCCAGGCTCAGCGATAAGTCCAGGATCACACCCAAACTGCGAACCTGCGTCTTCAGGGGGAGTGCAACCCCGTCTAACACAGGCTGTAACCCTATACCCTGTTCGGCCTTGCGACTAACCAGGAGTACCTCTGTCTTGTCTGGATTCAATTTCAATTTGTTCGCCCTCATCCAGACCGTCACAGCGGCCAAGCACCGGTTCAGGACCTCGACAGCCTCCTTAGTAGCAGGTGGAAAGGAGTGACAGAGTTGGACATCATCTGCGTACAGATGACATCGCACTCCGAAACTCCGGATGATCTCGCCCAGCGGCTTCATGTAGATGTTAAACAACATGGGAGACAGTATTGAACCCTGAGGACCCCCACAAGACAAAGGTTGTGGGGTTGAACAGGAGTCTCCCAGTAACACCTTCTGAGACCGACCCTCGAGGAATGAGCGGAGCCACTGCAAAACAGTACCTCCAAGACCCATCCCCGCGAGGCGTCCCAGAAGGATACCGTGGTCGACGGTATCGAAGGCCGCTGAGAGGTCCAGCAGCACCAACAGGGACTCACTCCCCCTGTCGAGCTCCCGGCGCAGATCATCCACTAAGGCGACCAAGGCTGTCTCGGTACCATGTCCCGGCCTAAAGCCAGACTGTGCCGGGTCCAGATAATCCGTGTCTACCAAGAATGCCTGGAGTTGTGAGGCCACCACACGTTCCATGGACTTTGCCCAAAAGGGGAGATTGGAAACAGGCCGATAGTTGACGAATTGAGTGGGGTCCAGTGATGGTTTTTTCAACAGCGGTTTTATCACAGCATGCTTTAAGCTGGCTGGAATTTTGCCTTCCTGAAGAATTGGACACAATATTCCAGGTGTGGTCTAACCAAGGTGGAATAGAGGGGTAGCATTACTTTCCTAGATCTAGACACCATGCTCCTATTGATGCAGGCCAAAATCCCACTGGCTTTTTTTTTTTTTGCCACCACATCACATTGTTGGCTCATGTTTAACTTGCTGTCCATGAGGACTCCAAGATCTTTTTCACACATACAGCTCTCGCGCCAGGCATCCTCAATTCTGTATCTTTGCATTTGCAAGGCTGGGGGGAGGCATTATGAGGGCCATGCATAAACATGTGAGGGGAAGTCATAGGGAGAAGGGAGCAAGCTTGTTTTCTGCTGCCCTGGAGACTAAGACATGGAACGATGGTTTCAAACTACAGGAAAGGGGATTCCACCTGAACATTAGGAAGAACTTCCTAATGGTGAGAGCTTTTCAGCAGTGGAACTCTCTGCCCTGGAGTGTGGTGGAGGCTCCTTCTTTGGAGACTTTTAAACAGAGGCTGAATGGCCATCTGCCAGGGGTGCTTTGCATATGATTTTCCTGCTTCTTGGCAGGGGGTTGGACTGGATGGCTCATGAGGTCTCTTCCAATTCTATGATTCTATGATTCTGATAGTTAGCTGAATGTTTTCTTGACTAATCCCGAATGTAGCACACATTATTTTGTTTGTTTAGATTTATGGACAATGACTAAGAGTCTTCCAAAAGCCTTCTGGGGCCTTCAACCCTCTGGAGTGCAGTAAATCAGAAATGAAACAGCAGCTTTGTAATATGACTAAATAACCAGGTAGCGCTAATCTTCCCCCCACCAAACCAATTGTTCCCCAGCTGTCCATAAATCACACCTAATAAAAATGCTTCTTCAGCAACCCCCTTTTCTTTTATTATACATCTGACTTGTAATTTTCCTCTGAAGGTCAGTGGGTTTGAATTATAGGCAGCAGACAGAGTGAAGTTGAAGGTGTAAAGGTGTCCTTTTATTTCCTCTGAAACTAACCAAAGCAAGAAGAAGAAAAAACCAGTGAGAACCAATGCAGATAAACATCTTAGCATCCCCAGAAGCCATGGTCCCATAGCCATGTATCTCCTCACTTCTGAAAACAAAAGTCAAAATGCAATTGTTAATAGTTACCTCTAGGTTGGATTACTGCAACACGCTCTATGTGGGGTTGCCCTTGAAGACAGCCCGGAAACTACAGTTGGTCCAAAGATCTGCGGCCAGACTACTTACGGGAGCTGGTTACAGGGAGCAGTCAACCCCCCCCCCCCCCCCCCCCCCCCCCCGTTTAAACAGCTCCATTAGCTTCCAATAAATTCCCGGTCACAACTCAAGGTGCAGGTTATCACCTATAAAGCCATAAACGGTTTGGGACCTGCTTATCTCTGCGATCGTGTCACGTTGCCAGGGCTCTGCTTTATTTAGGTAGAGATGAATCAAACTCCCAGTTTTATCAAACAGTTTAATTAAAACAGCACTTACTTGCTGGCTGTTTTGATAGACCAAAACATAAAACATAAAGATAGCAAAACCAACTCCGTAGTCAAAAAGCTCCAGTCCAGTGGTCAAATGCCAAGAGTTCAATAAACAAAGTCCTGGGATCAAGAGTCTATACCATAGTCAAAAGCCAGTCCAAAGGTTCAAGGTTCCAGGATTCCAAGATTACAAGAGACAGGTCAGGATACCGAAAAATCCAACAGACCTGGGGGGGAAACTAGCAGCATCCACCACCAAAATGCAACAGATGCTTTTCTCCCAAAGATAAGTCTCAAAGTTAGCTCCTTAAATCCAGTAACACCCAGATGCAACCCATCTCCCACACACCTCCACCCTTAATTGCTTTTACCTGTAAACTGTTACTTACAAACTACTCACCCCTTTAGAACCAAGACTTACATTAATCCTTCCATCACCAACTGCCAGGTCTACCACCACCACCCACCATCAACTATGGAACATATGACAGATCACATCTTCCCCTATGAATTAGTGCATACCCTGAGATCATCCGGGGAGGCACTGCTCTCTCTCCCTCTGCTGTCTCAAGCACGGTTGGTAGGGACGAGGGATAGGACCTTCTCGGCGGCGGCCCCCTGGCTCTGGAACTCCCTCCCTAGGGAGATCAGACAGGCTCCTACTTTGTCCTCTTTTCAGAGACAGTTAAAAACCTGGATGTTCTGATGTGCTTTTGATTAAGCAGTCCACAAGTAATTTCCCTGTCCCTACTTTAAGTTTAGCACTTTATGTCAGCCCTTTTATTATCTACCTCAATATTTTTGTTGACAGTATTCCCAGCCCTGTCTGCTTGATTATAGCACCTTCCTTGCACTCCCTTCATGAAGTATTTCACTCCCTGAGCCTGAACCTCAGCTACGTTTCTTTTCTCAGCCATATTGTTTTGATGTTGTTTATTATTGTGATTGTTTTTATATTTTATCTGATGTTTTTAATTGTTTATGTTTGAATTGTAATGTTTTGGGCTTGCCCCTTGTAAACTGTCCCGAGTCCCCTTGGGGAGATGGTTGGCAGGGTATAAAAATAAAGTTATTATATTATTATTATTATTATTATTATTATTATTATTATTATTATTATTATTGAATCAAACATGCCAATCTCTCATTCCACAGGTCTGCTTCAGCTGATGTCAATAGTTGTATTGCTAGACGTGAGAGTCACATGTTCAGAAGCTGTTGAACTATAGTTCCCTACCTTCCTTGCCAGACTGTTAAAACTGCTAGGATGTGTAGTCCCTTAATCATTTCCTGCAGGGGAATCAAAGCTTGCAGGATCAAAGGGCTAATCGATGACTGATCAATAGGATTAAGGGCAATGAGAGTATGTAATAGAAAACTAACAAATCCATTTAAAGTCAAAAGCTAAAAATCAATGAAGGAGAAACCTGTCAGAATAGAAAAGTTTTCATTTGTCAACATATGGCAAGTCAGGAAAACAATTTTACCTTCCCTGAGAGAAGCAACTGAGAAGACATGTTGCCACCAGATGAGCCTATGCCGGTGATAGGTCTGAGATAAGTGACACCAACAAACATTTCAAAGAGCAAGTGGGCTCATATAGAAAGGAAATGCACAAGCTCCTCTCATTTCCTTGCCCAGTGAGGGGAAAAATTAGTTTTCCTTCTATGTGAAAATAAGAGTGGTCAAGATTTACAACCCCACTCCAACTGTAATAAAAACAAAGAGGTGCCTGGCTTGAATATAAAAGATGACAAGCTGAGGAAAACTGAAGACTCATTATAGATTTCATATGCTTTCAACCATGGACATCTCCCAAACCTCCTCACATAGGACTTGGCTTCATTTCTCAGGGCACGAAGGAGAAATCTCAGGGTAAGAGCACTGTCTTGAAAAGTGTGTATGTATGCATTTTCCTCACTTCTTAGGCATGGTATTTTTTATTTGAATGGTATAGATTTCGTGAATGTGGTTCATCCTTCCTGTTTATTGCTCAATGACATCATCAGAGTGTGTCCCTTGTGGCCTCCCTTTTTCAGCATGACAAGAGTGCAGATCTTGTGACATCACAGGGATAATTCTGATTCTCGCTCCCTAATTTGGTGTCTGTATGCTAGTGTATGCACCGGAGCCCCTGGTTTTTGGTTGTGTTAAGAGAGACTTGAGAAACTGCAAGTTGCTTCTGGTGTGAGAGAATTGGCCGTCTGCAAGGACGTTGCCCAGAGGACGCTTGGATGATTTGATGCTTTTATCATCCTTGTGGGAGGCTTCTCTCATGTCCCCGCATGAGGAGCTGGAGCTGATAGAGGGAGCTCATCTGCCTCTCCCTGGATTCAAACCTGTGACCTGTCAGTCTTCAGCAGAGCAGCATGAGCATCCGCTGTCAGCCCCAGCTTCTGCCAACCTAGCAGTTCGAAAACATGCAAATGTGAGTAGATCAATAGGTACCACTCCAGCAGGAAGGTAACGGCACTCCATGCAGTCATGCCGGCCACATGACCTTGGAGGTGTCTCCAGACAACGCCAACTCTTCAGCTTAGAAAAGGAGATGAGCACCACACCCCAGAGTCAGACACGACTGCATTTCATGTCAGGGTAAAACCTTTACCTATGCTAGTGTTAGTCTTCTTGTTATTCATTTATTTATTTTCATAGTTTTTCCCTCCTCCGTTTCTATTGCAGTAGTAGCTCCAAATCCTCCAAAATTTCACAGATCAAAATGTCTGAGCAAGCAAGTTCAGATCAAGATGACCGAGTTTATCATATATCTTTTTGTTTCCAAGCCACCGTCACACTACTTTCAGCCTGAATTCAGTAAGATTTACTGCCAAATAATTACACAGAGGTTCATGTATCAGTGTTAAGGGTTGCTACCTGGAGAGTCTTTCTGCCTATGAATAACTACTAATTATGTCGGAGACAAAGCAGCAGCATTTTCTCCAACCTGGTTCTTCCATGGTTTTCTTGTCTTTGAACCTGTGATACATAGGGCACTTTCTAATGAATCAGATCACTTGCTTAGTTTTGCTTGTTTTGGCTGACAGCAGCTCTCCAGACATATAGGTACTAGGCCTGTTTGATCAAGAAAAAAATTGTTTCTAAAATCGATTTGTAATTGGGGTGTTTTTTTGTTTCGATATTTAAAATATTTACAAAACTTTCCAAAAAATTGTTTTGTTATTTACGAAATTTCGTAAATATTTACAAAACATTTTGTAAGTGTGAATGTTGCAGTTGGTCACCTTGATTAGCATTGAATGGCTTTCATTTCTCCCACCCTGGACATTCCATAGATAAAACTCCATTTGCCTAGTTTCCAACAGACCTCTGAGGATGCCTGCCATAGATGTGGGCAAAATGTCAGGAGAGAATGCTTCTGGAACATGGTCATACAGCCCAGAAAACTCACAGCAAGCCTGGATGCAGCCTTCAATTCTCAGGCGGGCCACAGAGGCAGAGCCGGCGCTGCAGGAATCCCCTCCCCGGCTCCTGCGCTCCGGCTCCGGCTCCTGCGCCCTCCTCCTCCTCCTCCTCCCAGCTGTGTTGCATGGCGATCGGATGGCGCGCGGAGGCCGGTTGTAAGGGTGAGCGCGCGCGCGCCATCCAATCGGCTCCGGCTCCAGCTCCCTCCTCCTCCTCCTCCTCCTCCTGGCACTTCCTGCAACACAGCTGGGGAGGAGGAGGAGGAGGAGGGCGCAGGAGCCGGAGCCGATTGGATGGCGCGCGCGCGCTCACCCTTACAACCGGCCTCCGCGCGCCATCCGATCTGCTCCGGCTCCTGCGCCCTCCTCCTCCTCCTCCTCCTCCCAGCTGTGTTGCAGGAAGTGCCAGGAGGAGGAGGAGGAGGGCGCAGGAGCCGGAGCCGGAGTGGCGCGCGTAGCCGATTGGATGGCGCGCGCCCGCTCACCCTTACAACCGGCCTTTCCTGCCTTGCCCCTCCTCCTCCTCCTCCTCCTGGCACTTCCTGCAACACAGCTGGGAGGAGGAGGAGGAGGAGGAGGAGGGCGCAGGAGCCGGAGCAGATCGGATGGCGCGCAGAGGCACTTCCTGCAACACAGCTGGGAGGAGGAGGAGGAGGAGGAGGGCGCAGGAGCCGGAGCCGATCGGATGGCGCGTGGAGGCACTTCCTGCAACACAGCTGGGAGGAGGAGGAGGGCGCAGGAGCCGGAGCCGATCGCCGCCCCTTCGCCCCGCCCGCCCCATTTACAAAACGGGCGAAAGCTCGTAAATACTCTGGTAGTTGCCGTTTCGATATTTAAAAACCCTTCCGGGTTTGAAAATATGTTTTGAAATCGCGTCGGATATGGTAAAAATAACAAAACATTAACGAAATAACGAAATAACGAACGAAACCGCACAGGCCTAATAGGTACAGGTCTTCTACAGCTCAGTTAGATGGGAATTGAATCTTTGCATGCAAAGCATGAGCTCATTCACTGAGGTGCAGTTGCTTGCTGCAACCTTGTTTGTTATAGGATTCGGGCAAACAAACCAACACAACATTAAACCCAGAGGACCAGAATCATGTTTTAAAAAGCTGATGGCTCTACAACTGGACATTACTAAGAGCCAGTAGAAATGCAGCTCTGAAAAAGACAGTCTGATTGCATACACAAAATGGGTTATAGATGATGACTGCTGATGTAACTTCTGGGAGACATCTCATGGCTCCATTCCAACTAACAGAATGCTGAAATAGAGAGAGCACTGGATGGCTCCTGCAAGACAATCTGCATGATCACCAGTGCTTTGCCATAAACAGAAAGACAATACAAGACCTGTCATTAACCAGGTTTATATCTAATTCATAAATTCCTCTTGATTCCAGGCATTTGCTGTCATGTTTATTGCACCTTTAGCTCTGTGTACACTGGTTGCTTAAACCTAGGCCAGTATGAAGCATTATGCTGTGGACTGACCCTGATCTGACTGTGATGACACCAGACTGAACCTTCTGCAGCACCATATTGGTGTCCAGATTGTATAGCTGGGTCAAGACCACATCAGCCTTACTGGTTCATCCTCTTGCTTTAGGTTTTGCCACTCCCACTCCTTGTCAGCCATTGAGCTCCCCGAGAGTACCTGGCCATTGTAGTTGCATTTGCAGAGGTCATAATGGAACACCAGTACCTTTAAGCACTATGTGATAGAGTGAGCTTCCCCTTCTTACTTATCATGTACATGCCCCATTTGTAACTCAGGAGACCAACCATGAGAAGAAGATGGTCACAGGGAGCTCCATGGCTGGTGAGGAGGGCACTGGTGACATGGGAACAACCCATCCTCTTCCCAGCATTGATCAGTGCAGGGAAAAAGTGATTGTAATGGTGTTGTGAGAGAACAACAGACCAGACTGAAACAGATTTGAGTTTCAGATTTGAGTTTACCCAGATGCTTGCAAAGCTCACAAATACTCCAGATTTGAGTATGGAGAAAAGTTGAGCGAAGGGCAAAAAACTCATACCTACCCAATATATCCTTGCATTGTTAAGACCTCTGGTGTTGGATTTAGCATGGATACGAGCTTATTTTACTAAGGTAGCCACCTCATTGTAGCTGATTGACATAGTTTCATGTAAGATTTTTTTTGGGGGGGGGGGGGGGGGGGGGGAATTAGAAGAGAAGCAGTTGAGTAATAAATGTACATTTATTTGTCTTTCCTTTAGACCTGTAGTTCACAAGCTTCCTGGAGAATGACTTCTGGTCTGAGAAGAGAATCTTGACTTTCTGCTAACCTGCCAGGACTTTGCATAAACAAAATCCAACATAGTAATTCAAGTAGTTGGATCCAAAATCCAACTACTTAGGAGGTATACATCCCAAGTATGCAGTTAAAAGAACGGATGGCTCTTCTGGTCTCTTTGAAATCTATGGTTCCAGATCCCATCACAGACATTACACAAACACACACACATTTTATGATTATTTTCTCCAAAAAACATTGTTTTTCACTCCTCTATATGGAAATGAAAGCAACAAGATTGACCTATAACTCATTATCTGAAGGTTTCCTTGTGGTATGAGGGTTAATAATTCATGCAACAACACATTTAATGCATTTCTTTAAACTGGCCGCGGAAGCAGTCCTGCTTTGTGTGATAGGTTTCAAATCTATGATTGAAATTTCATGGGGGGAAAATGAGATTCATAAGAAGTAGGAGAAATCAGATTTCTTTCCTCAGCCCTATTTCCCTCACTGAAAGAATACTACATCAATGCTGATACAAATGGGAGTTGATTTCCTACTAAATTATTTGACTGGAATTGCTACTAATGCCTAATGGTCAGAATTCTATTAGGGACATCCGCACATGTAAATGCCCCTTACACATGCAGATGCCCTTTTAAATAAATATTCCCCCCTTGAAGTGATCAAAGATGAGTTTCTGCAAAAACCTTGAAGTTGTCTTGCATCTTTGTTCTATCTTCACAGAAAAAATGGAGTTTTGAGAGAAGCATCTCCATAATCAGATGCCCAACAATGACACCAGCATGAAAGGGGTATTGGTAGCTGCTTTGAGTCTCATTTAAGAGAGAAAAAGTGGCATATAAATAATAACAATGACATATCACTAACTGAAAAAAGTTGGCAACATCAGTTTCACATACTCACTATACTTCACCTGATGTATGTGGTGAAGTACTGATGGCCAGACATTTACACCAAAGATTATGTCTCTCTGTGTGAATAGTAACAGAAATACAAAACATGTGGGTACAATAATGGAGTGGCCAGGTTGGTTTTGACAATGGTCAGCAAGAATAGATGATGAAGATACTGATATAGTTAAAAATTGCCCATCTCTTAGTTAAGCCATCACTCAGAATAGAAACTGCAGTCAAGAAATCAGAAGATCTGGAAGAGCAGCTTTGAAGGAACTAGAGGAGATCCTGAAGTGCAGAGATATATCATACTAAAGTTAGGATTGTCCATGCCATCATATTTCTACTTTCTATGCATTGCTGTAAAATCTGAATAGTGAAAAAAAAAAACCTGATAGGAATAGAATCAACTCATTTGAAATATGATGCTGGAGGAGAGTTCTGCAAACACCATGCCAAAATGGCAAATAAATGGGTCCAAGACCAAATCTAGAAGCCAAGATGACTATAGAATCATAGAGTTGGAAGAGACCTCGTGGGCATCCAATCCAATCCCCGGGCAAGAAGCAGGAAAATTGTATTCAAAGCACCCCGGACAGATAGTCATCCAGCCTCTGTTTAAAAGTCCCCATAGAAGGAGCCTACACCACAGTCCGGGACAGAGAGTTCCACTGCTAAACAGCTCTCACAGTTAGGAAGTTCTTCCTAATGTTCAGGTGGAATCTCCTTTCCTCTAGTTTCCTATAGTTCCTATAGTTTGAATGCATTGTTCCGCGTCTTAGGGCGACTAAAATGATCAAAGGTCTGGAGAACAAGCCCTATGAGGAGCGGCTTAAGGAGCTGGGCATGTTTAGCCTGAAGAAGAGAAGGCTGAGAGGAGATATGATGGGCTAGAAGGCATGGGGTAGAAGGCATGAAGGGCTAGAAGGCATGATCATCAAGTTTGCAGACGACACCAAATTGGGAGGGATAGCCAATAGTCCAGAGGACAGGAGCAGAATTCAAAACGATCTTGACAGATTAGAGAGATGGGCCAAAACTAACAAAATGAAGTTCAACAGTGACAAATGCAAGATACTCCACTTAGGCAGAAAAAATGAAATGCAAAGATACAGAATGGGGGACGCCTGGCTCGAGAGCAGTACGTGTGAAAAAGATCTTGGAGTCCTCGTGGACAACAAGTTAAACATGAGCCAACAATGTGATGTGGCGGCAAAAAAAGCCAATGGGATTTTGGCCTGCATCAATAAGAGCATAGTTTCTAGATCTAGGGAAGTAATGCTACCCCTCTATTCTGCTTTGGTTAGACCACACCTGAATATTGTGTCCAATTCTGGGCACCACAATTCAAGAGAGATATTGACAAGCTGGAATGTGTCCAGAGGAGGGCGACTAAAATGATCAAGGGTCTGGAGAACAAGCCCTATGAGGAGCGGCTTAGGGAACTGGGCATATTTAGCCTGAAGAAGAGAAGGCTGAGAGGAGATATGATAGCCATGTATAAATATGTGAGAGGAAGCCACAGGGAGGAGGGAGCAAGCTTGTTTTCTGCTTCCTTGGAGACTAGGACGCGGAACAATGGCTTCAAACTACAAGAGAGGATATTCCATCTGAACATTAGGAAGAACTTCCTGACTGTGAGAGCCATTCAGCAGTGGAACTCTCTGCCCCGGAGTGTGGTGGAGGCTCCTTCTTTGGAAGCTTTTAAGCAGAGGCTGGATGGCCATTTGTCAGGGGTGATTTGAATGCAATATTCCTGCTTCTTGGCAGGGGGTTGGACTGGATGGCCCATGAGGTCTCTTCCAACTCTTTGATTCTATGATTCTATGATTCTATGATAGCCATGTATAAATATGTGAGAGGAAGCCACAGGGAGGAGGGAGCAAGCTTGTTTTCTGCTTCCTTGGAGACTAGGATGCGGGACAATGGCTTCAAACTACAAGAGGAGATTCCATCTGAACATGAGGAAGAACTTCCTGACTGTGAGAGCCGTTCAGCAGTGGAACTCTCTGCCCCGGAGTGTGGTGGAGGCTCCTTCTTTGGAAGCTTTTAAACAGAGGCTGGATGGCCATCTGTCAGGGGTGATTTGAATGCAATATTCCTGCTTCTTGGCAGGGGGTTGGACTGGATGGCCCATGAGGTCTCTTCCAACTCTTTGATTCTATGATTCTATGATTAGTCTCCAGGTGAGACTGTTGTACTTTGGATACATCATGAGAAGACATGACTCTCTAGAAAAGATGACAGTGTTTGGTAAAGTTAAAGGCAGTAGAAAAAAGAGAAAGATAGATGGATTCTATCAAGGGAACCACAGATGTGAGCTTGCAAGAATAGTGGAAGATGGGGTGAATTGAAAGTTTCTCATTTGCAGGGCCACCATAAAATAGAAGTTGATGTGATGGCACTTAACATCAACAGTTGGAGGACAACGATAGGAAAAAGGATTTTCCCTAAAGCCAAGAGAAATTGATAATTCTATGGATAATGGATAATGTCCTTGGATATTGGCGCAGAACCAGAAAGTAATGTAACAAAGTGGGAATGAGAAACTACTTGTGGTGGGGATATCTTATACATAATGTGCAAGGAAACTGTTGTCTCTGTTCCAACTCTGCCAATGAGCTGAAGTTTGCAGATATATGCTAATTCAGTTGTTTTGCTTTCCAATTTCCATTTGAAGTTTTTCAAGAATTGCTGGTCTGAGGTCTAAGGTGGAATGTCAAGGCGAATAAAGTGTTTTCCAACTCAGTAGAGGATTTCTACTTTATCTCAACCCCCCCCCCCCCCCAGATGTCGTCTCAGGATCACAAGATTGTAGGCCAAAAGTTGTGTTTATTTAATCATCCCCTCCCTTTAGGATAGCTTTCTTCCTCAGTCCTCAAGAAAATACGAATTTGATTTGGTTTTGATGGATTTTCCACACTTTAAAAAATCCCCAGACTATTTTTTCTCAAATTCCAAATAAGCATAAGTAGCTCTTTTTTTCCTCTTACGGCAACAACAAAGTCCACAAATATGTCTGAAACTGATTACAATATTTGTAAGTCAAAGTAACACTTTTGACGGATTGGTGTTTTCATGTTTCAAAACAGCACTGTCAGCTTCTGGCGGTTCCTCTTGCTTAGTAGAAAGATAATGTTTCTCATGAAAAATAAGTTGGGGCCAGCTGCTATTTGGCTCATGTCTTCCAAAGGGAAATGCCTCTGATGTGCAGCTGGAATAGTTAAAGAGAAAGAGGTGCAAAAGTAATTGGCCTAGCGGCAACCAACGTATAAAAACATTGGTCCAGCTCAGTGGTTCCCAAACTTCAGTCCTCCAGAAGTTCTGGAGTTCAGCTTCCAGAATCCCTGACTGTTGGGTTCTGGGAATTCTCCAACCTTGCTTCATCATCCCTAAATGCTTCAAGAAAATCTCACTAGACAGAAAATAGGACCCCATCTACATTACCATCTAAAATCCCAATTATCTGATTTGAACTGGATTACATGGCAGTCTAACCCCTTGCCAAGAAGCAGGAATATTGCATTCAAATCACCCCTGACAGATGGCCATCCAGCCTCTGTTTAAAAGCTTCCAAAGAAGGAGCCTCCACCACACTCCGGGGCAGAGAGTTCCACTGCTGAACGGCTCTTACAGTCAGGAAGTTCTTCCTCATGTTCAGATGAAATCTCCTCTTTTGTAGTTTGAAGCCATTATTCCGCGTCCTAGTCTCCAGGGAAGCAGAAAAAAAGCTTGCTCCCTCCTCCCTGTGGCTTCCTCTCACATATTTATACATGGCTATCATATCTCGTCTCAGCCTTCTCTTCTTCAGGCTAAGCATGCCCAGCTCCTTAAGCTGCTCCTCATAGGGCTTGTTCTCCAGACCTTTGATCATTTTAGTCGCTCTCCTCTGGACACATTGCAGCTTGTCAATATCTCTCTTGAATTGTGGTTCCCAGAATTGGACACCATATTCCAGGTGTGGTCTAACCAAAGCAGAATAGAGGGGTAGCATGACTTCCCTAGATCTAGACACTATGCTCCTATTGATGCAGGCCAAAATCCCATTGGCTTTTTTTGCCACCACATCACATTGTTGGCTCATGTTTAACTTGTTGTCCACGAGGACTCCAAGATCTTTTTCACATGTACTGCTCTCGAGCCAGGCATCCCCCATTCTGTATATAATCCAGTTCAAAGCAGATAATGTGAATAACCTACTTTGATAATATGGATTATATGCCAGTGTAGAAGGGGCCCAAGAAAGGAAGCCTGTGCTGGGCTCCTGTAACTAGACTTTGTAAAATGGAGCTTCTTTGTCAGAGGCTTTATTAACGGAGAAATACCTGCATTTGTTTTGCTGAATGCCCACATTAGCATGTCACCTTGACCTGAACTCCATTAGAATCAAAGAATCATACAGTTGGAAGAGACCACAAGGGCTATCTTTTCCAACTCTATTCTACCACACAGAAGCACAAAATCAAAGCAATCTTAACAGATGGCCATCCAGGTCAAGGTTTTCTTCTGACATTCATGTCCAGTCTTGTCTGACTCTGGGAGTTAGTGCTTATCTCCATTTCGAAGCCAAAGAGCCAGTGTTGTCGATAGATATCTCCAAGGTCATGTGGTCAGCATGACGTCATGGATCGCTGTTACCTTCCCGCTGGAGTGGTACCTATTGATCTACTCACATTTGCATGTTTTCAAACTGCTAGGTTTGCAGAATCTGGGGCTAACAGTGGAGCAGCTCATGCTGCTCCCCGGATTTGAACCTGTGACCTTTCGGTCAGCAAGTTCAGCCGCTCAGCGCTTTAACCCACTGTACCACTGGGGCATCCTTGGCCATCCAGTAGACTTATTGAATAAATCACTGACTGGTGAATTGACACATAGGCCCCTTCTACATTGTCCTATATATGCTTTGAACTGGATTATATGAATCTACATTGTCAGATAATCTGGGATAAACAGATAATCTAGGATAAAAAGATAATCTGGGATCAGTTCCTGGGATATAGGGCAATGTGGAAGGGTCCATAAATAAATCATTTTATTGATCTACTCTGGTCAGGAGGAACAATAGAATACAGTATGCAAAGAAATCTTGTAGCACCTTCAAGAGTAAATGAGATATTGAAGTTGGTTGCATAAGAACCCAAGGATGTAGATTTAGAGTACATGTATGCCGTAGAAAAAATGCAGTTTGACACCATGGCTCAATGCTATTGAATTGTGGGAGTTGTCATTTTGCAAGGTATTTAACCTTCTCTATCAAAGAGCACTGGTGCCTCAACAAAATACAAACCCTAGGATTCCATAGTAGGCCTGGGTAACAACGGAAAAATTTGTTTCTAAACTCGTTTCATTTTTAGGGGGTCCATTGCGTTTCGTTTTTTAAAAGAATTCCGAATTTTTCTTTTAAAAAATTTCGTTATTTACAAAATTTCGTAAATTTCGAATTGATTCGTTAATGGCGGACGCGATTGCGCAATACGCTAAAAAAACCTCCAAATGGGACAGGGGGAACTTCTGAAGCTTCCCTCTCCCTCTGTTGTTGACTGTTGGTGTGATAATTTATTTTTTTATCACTGATAAAAAAAGAGCCGTTCAGCAGTGGAACTCTCTGCCCTGGAGTGTGGTGGAGGCTCCTTCTTTGAAAGCTTTTAAGCAGAGGCTGGATGGCCATCTGTCAGGGGTGATTTGAATGCAATATTCCTGCTTCTTGGCAGGGGTTGGACTGGATGGCCCATGAGGTCTCTTCCAACTCTTTGATTCTATGATTCTATGAAAAACAGAACAACAACTATAAAACTTGCACCAGACATACGGAAATAATAACGAAACTATTTCGAAACGATTTCGAAATGATTTCGAACCAATTACGAAACAATTACGAAATAAATTGAAAAATTCGTTTCGATTTTTAATTGCTCCTGCATGGCTCAATATCGGATCGTAAGCTAATTTAAATACGAATCAATAACGAATTACGAAATTAACGAACGAAACCGTCCAGCCCTATTCCATAGCATTGAGAATGGCAGTTAAAATGGTGTCAAACTGCATTCATTTTCCAATAGAGATGCGCCCTAACTCTATGAATTCTTGTGTTATGACCGTTGTCGTTCGAAGGTCCCTTTGCATGCTAATATTCCAGACAAATGTAGAATGTGTTTGAATTCTACCCCAACTAGATTCAGGTCATGGAAGTGAAGTGGATGTTCAGCATCTTTGTGTCCTGCAAATACAGTAAAGTGAACGTGCCTTTTGGTCTTATGTTTGCATTATCTTGTGTTCCAATTGTTTTACGCTTGTCTCAGGTTCTAGTTGTTCTCTGCAAAGTTAGCCATCTTTGGTGGAAACTAAGCCAAGGACTAGTGAGAGGGTCTTGAATGTGGGAATCTAACTTTTCCCTTCCTTTTTTTGAGCTATAAGTCTTGATTTCCATTGGGCTTGTTGCTTGAGTAAGATTGCTTTCACTGGTTGGCACAGGACGGACAGTTTGACTGATGTGAAGGGAATTGGGCTGCCAGGATAAGGACTGAGGGAAAAGATGACAAGCAGAAAGTTTGAATTAGCAAGGTATATGCACAAGGGAGCCTTTGTAAGCCTAATTAGAGATAATTAGAAATACTCTGGAGCAATCCATCAAAGCCCCACAGAAAGACAGGAACCAGGCACAGGAGCCTGCAAGTTGAATCGGCTTCCATGACAGCGGGTTTTGGAAATTATGGTCTGAGCGGTGATCATTTCTAAAAAAGCATTTGCCTCTTTGTCTCAATATGCTTGGCTCTTCTTGGCATTTAACAGACCTATTTGAAATCTGAACAGGATGGAAATAAGCTTCCCGAGAAACAAAGCGTAGCACTGACAAATAGGTAAATATTGAATGCTCTAAGCTTCTTATTTTATCAAATTGCTTTTGTTTGTTTTGGGCTCAGAGTTCCCCCTTCAGTTCCTCTTCATTGTTTGAAAATTAAGTCAGTGTAGTTTAGTTTCTCTGCTTGTAGAGAAAGGGAAACACTCAGTCGGAACAAGACTGGGACAAAGATGGAATGCAGTGCATTTATTAAAATAAAATGGGTTCTGGAGGGAGATCATGTCTAAAATTATTCCTACTAGTGACAACATAGGAAAAATTGGGAGATTAGATATGCCTGAAAGCTGTAATGTTGATATATAACTTAATTCCAACTCCCAATTCTATGAAGAAGTGGGTGCGCTTGAAAGGTCGAAATTAACTATAGTAGGTCCTTCACTTTTGTAGGGGTTAGAGGTGCAAAACTCCACAAAAGGGGAAAAGAATGAGAATTAAAAATGGCTATTTATCTTAACCTGAGAGAATACCTGGCTCTATGGTCTACTTGAAGCAGAAATTGATGATTGAGGTGAATCTATACTGCGCTATATCCCAGGATATTATCCCAGATTATCTCCTTATCCCAGATTATCTCCTTATCCCAGATTACCTGACAGCTCAGCCCATGCCAGAGCTCCCTGTTGGCCTTCACTTCTGACTCTTCCCTGTTGGCCATAGACACCCCCAGATACTTCAAGGTCAAGCCAGTCACTTCAAAGATACCATCCATCCATCTTGTCCTTGGTCGGCCCCTCTTCCTTTCCCCTTCCATTTTCTCCAGCATCACTGTCTTCTCTAAGCTTTCCTGTCTTCTCATTATGTGGTCAAAGTACTTCATCTTTGCCTCTAATATCCTTCCCTCCAGTGGGCAGTTGGGCTTTATTTCCTGAAGTATGAACTGGTTGGATCTTCTTGCAGTCCAAGGCACTCTCAGAATTTTCCTCCAACACCACAGTTCAAAGCGTCTACCTCCCTTCACTCAGCCTTCTTTATGGTCCAGCTCTCTCATTCATAGGTTACTACAAAGAATACCAGAGAATACCATTGCTTTAACTATGCAGATCTTCATTGACGGTGTGATATCTCTACTCTTCACTGCTTTATCAAGGTTGGTCATTGCTCTTTCCTGGCTGCAGTCTGTGTCTGCAGTAATCTGGCAGTGTAGACTCATATAATCCAATTCAAATAAGATAATTTGGAATCAGATACTGGGATAGAGGGCAGTGTAGATCCAGCCTGACTCATACTACAGGACCTTGTGAGAACACGATTTCTTGACATTTATTAGTGTTCCGGCATTTTCTAGGTCCTCCAGCATGCCTTTATGGTCAACTTCTGTTGGAATTGGATTTTAAAAGCACACTGGAACACCTACAAATGCCTAGAAATAGTGTTCTCCTTAGGAATCTCGAAGTCCACTAGCTGGTAAGCTGTTAGGAGTTGAAGTCCAAAACACTTAGAGGGCTGAAGTTTGCCCATGTCTGATTTAGAGATTCCCAGAAGCAACACTTTTTTAGTGTTACAATGATTAGTTACAACAACGTCCCCTATGCAATAATAAAGCTATAATGAAGCTGCCAGAGGCAATGTGGTCTAAATTAATCCAAATTAGTCAGAGTCTCTTTGCTGTTTGTTATTTTCTTGAAATGGCAACAGGTCTCTAGTTTCTTGATCACTTCTCTTTAGGTTCCAAAATGTGAAAATGCATCCTTCCATAGAGAAAAAACTGCTTAGACATTTTCTTGTCTTTTTGGACCCAGGACAGGGATTCCTGAATGCTGACACTGCAGTGAAATTTATTGGGCCAAAACCTTTGACAATATATTGGGCCAAACTGCAGTGATCTAGGCATACAAACACATTGCAGGTTTTGGCTGTTGCTCTGCCACTCTCAGCATCTGTTGAGCAAGTCATCTTATTGGGAAACAGGCGGCATGCTGCCATATTGATTGTGTTGTTTGCGGCCTAGGAGATGGGAAGGTGGGAAGGGAAATTGGCTACTGCTAATTGCAGATAAACGTCTTTTACAGTCTGGCTACGGCTCTAGCTTCGCAGATGGGGAAAAGCCAAAATGTAAAAGATCTCTGGGTTTTTCTCATTCTTTTGTTTAGCTTCACACAGGCTGGCTTAGAAACTCCCTTTTACAGGTGGTACTCCAAGCTAATTATACCATACATCCCTCTTATCCACAGGGAATATGTTCCTGGACTTTGTGCATATATGTGAAACCACAGATAATAATGAGCCTTACTGAAATGATGGAGTTCCAGCATGAGGATAGCATAGAGTCATTTTGGAGGACCTAGAAAATTCCTAGGGAGAACATATGTTTGTGGGATGTGCATCAGTGACACTGTGAGTACCAGGCATCAGCCATTTGGAGGGTCAATTCTATTGATGATCAAGGAGGAAGTACATATTTTCACCTGCTCCTACCACCCAATGAGATGCAACAAGGAAGTGTGACAGAGATCCTGCTTATGATTGTTATACCCTCTCTGATTGTCAAGAAGTGGGTTGGAACACTATTTGCCTTTACCCTGATTGCCAGCAGAACAACCCCACTACTTCTACTTCTACTTCTACATCTACATCTACATCTACATCTACATCTACATCTACATCTACATCTACATCTACATCTACTTCTACATCTACTTCTACATCTACATCTACATCTACATCTACATCTTCTACATCTTCTACATCTTCTACATCTTCTACATCTTCTACATCTTCTACATCTTCTACTACTTCTACTACTTCTACTACTTCTACTTCTCCTCCTCCTCCTCCTCTTCCTCCTCTTCTTCTTTTTGGCTGATGCATCATAGTTTGAAAGGGACATTTAGAACAGTGGCCACAGCACTTGATTGTGACCACACAGAGACCATGAATGCAGATCTACTCTGGATGCAGAATTCCAGGAAACTCATCTGTGGGTTGATCTACACTTTAGAATTAATGCACTTTGATAGCACTTGAACTGCCATGGATCAATGCTATTGAAGGTAAGGGTTGAAGACCTTGAGCCTTCTTTGCCAAAAAGTGCTGGTGCTTCAACAAACTCACAAACCCCTGGGATTCCATAGCACTGAAACATGGCAATTCAAATGGGAATCAAACTGTATTAATTCTAGAGTGTAGCTTTGCCCTGTACGTCTGTGCCTGAATTCTGGTTGTCACAGCATTCCCAAGCACCTTTTGAGGGGTGCTATCCTCCCAAAACAACATATTTAAAGGGTTCAATACAGATCTGAAAAGCTGAATTGAAACCCACAACCCACCTCAAAGGATAGCACCATGGTGCAAAAGATGCAGTTTGGTAGCACTTTGGATGCCATGGCTTAATGCTATAAATTCATGGGACTTGTAATTTGACAAGGCCTTTAGCTGCTCTGCCAAAAGAGTGCTGGTGTCTCACCAAAATACAAATCCCATGATTTCATAAGATTGAGCCATAGCAGTTAAAGTGGTGCCAATCTGCAGTAAGTCTACAGTGTAAATGGTTCTTGGGTATTCTGGCAACATCATTTTCAATACTAGGATTATGTAATTTTGGGAGGTGTGTTAAATTAATGCATCAGCGCTCTTGGCCCTTAATGAACTACATTATTTCAAAATTCCAGAGGGGGTAGTTGAATTGGAATAATAACACTTTAACAATGGCAATGTAATTTTAGATTGAATCCATTGGAGCACAGGTTGAGTAATTATGCCATCTCTAGCAAATCCTGAAATGTTCAAGCCAATATTGTGGGATCCTAAATTGCAGAGCAGATGGGTTGGTCATTGCTGGTTTGAGAAAGATAAAATAAAGAGAAGAACCTGAGTAAATGGGAGAAAAGTAAATTGGGAAAGGCAAAGAAAACTTTAAAGATGAAGAGGAGATTTTTCAAAGAAGTGTGAATAGCAAATAGGAGCCAATGAGTGGACTTCAAAAGGAAGAATCTGATCAAAAGGATGAGAGGGAAAAATTAATTTGTGTATAACTTTCTAATTTGTTGAAAAGAAGCAAGAAGAGGAGCACATGGATGAATAACACTTGAGTTCGGCAATGTTTTCCACTTTCCATCCAGAAACGTGTTCCCACTCATGTATACCACAGAGAAGGAGTTTTTTTAAAATTCTGAAAGTGTGAAATTTGCACATATTTCTGTGTGCCTTCTTCTAAATCAGTATTTCTCAATCTTCCTAATGCCATGACACCTTAATACAGCCCCTCATGTTATGCTGACCCCCAAACCAAAACATTATTTTCCTTGCTACTTCATAACTGTAGTACTGCTACTGTTATGAATCGTAATGTAAATATCTGAAATGCAGGATGTATTTTCATTCACTGAACCAAATTTGGCACCAATATTTGATACGCACACATTTTTATAGACAGTCATTTTGGGGTCTCCCTTCTGCGGGTGCCACCTGATGTGGTTTTCACCTTTAATAACCCTATAAACATGTCACTGAATGGCAAACCTCATCTGAATAAATCCTATTAGGAAAATTCCATGACAGAGTTGCTCTAAATTGGATTTGACCTGAAGATACATAACAACAAATTACCACCGACATAGTGTGGTGACATTTTTCTTGGAAAAAAAGCCCAGAATTTCTCACTGAAGAGAAGAATGTGAGTCCTCCTCTCTCTCCATCATATTGCTTGCCAATTGTTTCTATATTGAGAGAACTTTTATTGGCATCTCGAGGTGCTGCTGTGCTGACTGTATAGAAATGAAGAGAGTTGTAGCTCACCTGGGTTTGCTGCTAAATGGAGAATTTGTTCCAGTTTTCCATACAGTGACTCAGAGGTGTATTTTTTCTTGTTTTCTTCTGCTGCCTGAAGCATCACAACAGCCTCAACTAGTTTGTGTTATGTTGAAAAGCCATCGTGTTGACAAGGAGAGCCAGGTCTGGGCTTCCTACTTCCTTTTATTCCCATCTCTTCAACCTTGCAAACACCTTTGCAGAACAGTGTGATGGCTGAAAACACAACCTTTGGCTCCAGGTTACATTTCATGCTTTTTTGAGGCCTTCAAATCCTTTCAAGATGTGGCTGCTTGAGCTGTTTAGGATGCGTTACCAGTCATGAAAATGCAGGTCTTGTTGTTTACAGACGAAATGCAGGGATAATGATGATGTGAGATGAAAGAGCGAAAGTCTGGAGGCAGCTTACTCTTCGTTTCTCAGCCTCAAGTGTAAAAAATCTCACTCTGATGATGTGGAATAGCCTTTGTAATGTAGGCACCACACAGAATCTGGTTTCATTCCCTCAAACAAAGAGGTTATTTTATAAAAATGTTCTCAAGAGTCTTTCTGACATACTTGCTTCATTCTTTCAGTTGCCAAATGGTTGGAAAGGGCTTATTCCTCTAACTTTATAGAAACATAGAATCATAAAATATAGAATCATAATATTGGAAGGGCCCCCAAATTGAGTCTAACTGTTGTTTCCAGCAAGCATCAGAGGATTTTTCTGAAGGTTCAGAGGATGAGGGGGTTTCAAAGTGAGGCATCTGTGAGTGATTGGAGACAATTGCTGGCAGATGAGGCCAATGTTTTGGATTCCTGTGCTCACTCAGGGGAAAGTTCCAGTTTCCTGGGGGAAAACCCTTGTGCAGATGGGGAGGTTTCCAGGAAGACTGGATTAGACAGGGAGTGAAAACAGGCAAATTAGATATTCCCAGCAGATTCGAGATAAGACCCCGAAGTCCAGATGTGTCAGGCATGATGTCATGGGTGTCTAGAGGGCTTAAATTGTGGTATGGTTTCAAGCCCCTCAGAGGAGACAACGTTGCCATAGTAGATTGCTCTGTTTCTGCTCTTAAGTTCTTGTCCAAGTATTCTCAAATTTCATGTGTTTGCTTATGTCTGTTTTTCCTTGGAGAGTTTACCTTGGGAAAAGTTCATGTTTTCATGTTTATGGATTTATATTTGGAATACTGCTGTAGATGCTAGTTTCCTTGACTCCATGTTCCTTGCCATTTTAGGATTACTGCTATTATATATCCATGCTACTGATCCTTTTGGAATTGCTAGATTACTTTGGACAACTTTCCTATCTCATAATGGAATTTTAATAATAAAGACTTTAGCTTCTTACTTCATAACCCATTTTGTTTTGTCTTCGTAATTTGTCAACAGCCCTTTTGAATCAGGATGCCCATGACTGAACATATAAGGGAAGGGGGTGGGTGGATAGAAGTAAATAAGTATTTACTTCTTCTCACTCTTTCTTATTGTTCGAAGGCCCATATTTTATTTCTGTTTCTAGGCAATTCCTACCACATTTGACTCCAACCTTGGTTAGGGTTTTTTCCCCCCAGAAATATCCAGCTTGTTATACTGAGCGTCTGCTCAGACAGTGCCTGCTGTGTTGAATCTCCCACATTCTTTCCTGATAGCTGATGGGTTGCCTTGGGGGATAACGTCACCAAGTCACCAAGCAATTTACACCTTTCTGAAATGACCAAAATATTAAAACCACGTACTTTTTTGGAGGTGGCATGAGGCATGGCCATGATTGAATTCCTAATATGCAGTTGACCAGACACTGCAAATGCATTAAGATACTCAATGAAAAGTTCATGCCAACCAAACACTGAATTCCCTGAGGCTGTATAAATACCTCCTTTATGTTGTCTTCCGATGAGTAATAAAGTGAAGAAATAGATATTAGCAGAGAGCTTCTAGTGACAATCAATTTTAAGAAAATACCAATTTTAATTAATAAAGAGTGGCATGCTTTATGTCAGCTGGGGAAGGAAACTTGAAAGAAAATAAAACAAAAAGTGTTGTCAACAGAAATTAGTAACCCTTAAATTGTTCAGCTACAATCCACCTGCAGTTCAAACGTGTGCAGAAAGTAGATTCTCTTTTACATTCTAGTTAATTATTTTGCTATTCTTATTTGAAATCCCATGAAACTCCTTGCCTTCTCTAAAAGTATGTGTCCCCAACCCCTCTTCTTCTATTTAAATACTAGCCATCCCCTGCCACGTGTTGATGTGGCCCACATGGGGGTTCTGTGTGGGAGGTTTGCCCCAATTCTATTGTTGGTGGAGTTCAGAATGCTCTGTGATTGTAGGTGAACTATAAATCCCAGCAACTACAGCTCCCAAATGTCAAGATTCTCTTTTCTCCAAACTCCACCAGTGTTTACATTTGGGCATATTGAGTATGCGTGTATCGTTTGGTCCAGATCCATCATTGTTTGTGTCCACAGTGATTTCTGGATGTAGGTGAACTAAAACTCCAAAACCAAAGAACACTGCCCACCAAGCCCTTCCAGTATTTTTGGCTGGTCATGGGAGAACTTTGTTTGGTTCAATTCTATCATTGGTGGGGTTCAGAATGCTCTTTGATTGTGGATGAACTATAAATCACAGCAACTACAACTCCCAAATGACAAAACCAATTCTTTTTGAGTGAAGGACATATATTGGGTTGTTAGGTGTCTTGTGTCCAAATTTGGTGTCAATTCGTCCAGTAGTTTTTGAGTTCTGTTAATCCCACAAATGAACATTACATTGTCAAAGGCTTTCATGGCTGGAATCACTGGGTTGTTGTAGGTTTTTCCGGGCTATATAGCATGTTCTGGAGGCAATTTTTCTCCTGACATTTCGCCTGCATCTATGGCAAGCATCCTCAGAGGTAGTGATGCTTGCCATAGATGCAGGCGAAACATCAGGAGAAAAATTGCCTCCAGAACATGGTCATATAGCCCGGAAAAACCTACAACTCAGAACATTACATTTTTATTTATATAGAAGACAGTCAGCCTTCTATATCCACAGATTCCAAATCCACAGATTTAATTATTCACGTCTTAGAAATATTTTAAAACCGAAAAGCAAGCTTTGACTTTGCCATGTTACATAAGGGACCTTATTTGACTATGGCATTATTTATAATGGGATGTGAGCATGTGCAGATTTTGGTATCCATGGGAAGGTCCTGGAAGTAAACCCCAGCAGATACAAAGACCCACTGCACCTGTTGGAAATAACAACCTTCTTCAAGCCTCCACTACTAATGTGTTTGTATATGTTTCTGCTTGCTTACTGTATTGTATGTCTGTTTTGATATGTAGCTTTCCCTTTACTTTATTTTTCTTGAGGTTGTGGGAGGGGCTGCAGACCACATGATCATATCTGGGACTGTATTGTCGAAGGCTTTCATGGCTGGAATCACTAAGTTCTTGTGGGTTTTTTTTGGGCTATATGGCCATGTTCTAGAGGCATTTCTCCTGACGTTTCGCCTGCATCTATGGCAAGCATCCTCACCTCTGAGGATGCTTGCCATAGATGCAGGCAAAACGTCAGGAGAAATGCCTCTAGAACATGGCCATATAGCCCGAAAAAACCCACAAGAACTTAATATCTGGGACTGTTGAGATCTCAGACACCAATTTAACAAAAATGCTTTAGCCATGAGATGCTGTAGGTCACAGACTGCTTAGAGCACAGATTCCATCAGACACCATGTACACTTTGAACTGTTAAGAGCAAACTCATGTTGCTCTTGATTATAAGAAAGATGCCCTGTGTCATCTACACAGAGAAACCACTTCAAACCAGTATCTGTAACTATATATTCCCACTGCCAATCATCCCACACTCCCTTGAATTTTGTAACTGTTGGACAGACCCCCAGGTTTCCCATTTGCTGAGGAACTGGCTTCAGTGTACCTCACTTCTATCAAAGACCCAGCTCAATATGTGTTGACATGTACTTTCCTTTAAGGCTATACTAAAGAGAGAGAGAAATATCATAAGCTATTCCCATTATCTTTTTAAAGGCTTTATCATTCTTCCTGCTGAAAAAAACCAGTGCAAGAGAAACTTTTTGATACCTTTGTTGTGAGCAGTTTCCAAATAGACAATAAAGGATCTTTGGTTCACCTCTCTCGCATATTTAATAGCGTGCCTTTTATTTCTGCCAGACCCCTTATGATTGTGCTAAACTGCTTCCACAGGGTGAACATGAGAAATAATTAAAGTGAATACAAGCTTTGCTGCTAACAATGGCATTTCCTTTTAGTTTTGTGCAGTGCCATTATCTGTGCGTAATTCTTTGCAATGCATTTCTAAAGTCAATATTTCGCTTTGTTTTAAAGCAGAAAAATAAGCAGCCCTCTAAATAACTGTTTTCAAACAGAAACAAAGCATTTTTTAGTGGCAGCTGTGTTAGTCTCTTGCAAAATTAACAATCAATCCCATGGCATATTGTCAAAGACTTTCATGCCTGGAATCACTGGGTTGTTGTGAGTTTTCCAGTCTGTACAGCCATGTTCCAGAAGCATTCTCTCCTGACGTTTCAGCTGCATATATGGCAGGCATCCTAAGAGGGTGTGAGGTCTGTTGGAAACTAGGAAAATTGGGTTTATATATCTGTGGAGTAAGTCCAAAAACCAGGGTGGGAGAAAGAACTCTTATCTGTTTCAGGCATGTGTGGATGTTGCAGTTGGTCACCTTGATTAGCATTTAATGGTCTAGCAGTTTCTAGGTCTGGCTTCTTAATGCCTGGGGGAATCCTTTGTTGGGAAGTGATTAGCTGGCCTTGATTGTTTCTTGTCAGGAATTCCCGTTTTTGAGTGTTCTTCTTTATTTATGGTTATGATTTTAGAGGTTTTTAAAATACTGATAGCGAGATTTAGTTCATTTTCATGGTTTCCTCCTTTCTGTTTAAATTGTCTACATGCTTGTGGATTTCAATGGCTTCTCTGTGTAGTATAACATGGTAGCTGTTAGAGTGGTCCAGCATTTCAGTCTTCTCAAATAATAAGCTGCGTCCAGGTTAGTTGATCAAGTGCTCTGCTATGGCTGACTTCTCAGGGTGAATGAATCTGCAGTGCTTTTCATGTTCTTTGATTCATGTTTGGACAATGCTGCATTTGGTGGTCCCTATGTAGACTTGTCCACAGCTGCGTGGTATACTGTAGACTCCTGCAGAGGTGAGAGGGCCCCTCTTGTCCTTTGCTGAATGTACCATTGGTAGGATTGGTAGGTCTGTAGATAGTTGGTAGGTTGTGTTTCTTCCTCAGCTTCCCTATGCGGTCAGTGGTTCCCTTGATGTATGGTAAGGACACTTTTCCTCTTGGTGGTTCTTTGTGTTTACTCTTGTGCCTTGTGCTTGATCTTGCAGCTCTTCTGATGTCTCATGGTACACAGTCCCATGGTACTGTGAAGAAACGTATTTTGGCATAAGATTTAGTGGAATGTAACTCACCCATATGGCCAAAATCCTAAATCAAGGTTGCACAGAGTACATTTCTGCATGCAGATTTATGCATTAATTATTGAATTACTGAGTCACCTGAGGGCTGAAGGGACGGTATATAAATATAGTAAATAAATAAACCATAAAACATCAAATCCTACTCCTTTGTCATGCAGGAAAATATAGGCAATCCAACCATCCTACCTCTGCTTAAAGTCTTGCATGAGTTTCCTAGAATTGGGCTAGTTACACCAAGCATCTAACCTCCCTGTTGAAATGGTTTCATGGACTACAAATTCAGTTTAAGGTGGAGATTATGATCTATAATGTTAAGTACAGCCCAAATAATTTGAAAGCCCATATCTCCCAGTGTGAGTCTGAATCTCATAATCTTCAAAGGAGGATTTTATTTTGATCCCAGGAGTCTCATAGGTTCATCTAGTGAGAACATCAGAGAGAGGCTTCTTGGTGGCTGCTCCTAGGGCTTTGGAACACATTCCCAAAAATGTTTTGATCAGTCCCCTCTTTATTCTCTTCCCACCTACAAGCAAAAATCTTATTTACATATGTATTCAGCTTTTAATTTATTAGAACAGAAGAATGAATAAAGAAATGGACACACGTTGTGTTTGAATGTATTTTTATCTCTATTAAATCAATGCCTTAATTAGCTTGGTTGTGTAATGATTGCTTGAACTTGCAATCAAAATACCGTGTTAGCGATGCTTGCTTTGACTCAGCATTGTAAGCAACTTTGGATCCCCTATTGGGAGACAGGCAGGTTCTAGATAAAATAATTAATTAAATAAAACTAATTAAGTAAACCAGCAAATTGCTAACACGGTACAAGCCGCTTTGGGCCTCTTAAATGGCCAGCGCCATACGCTTCTTGCTCCCAAGTGGGTGGACCCAGGAAGGTGATTCTACTACCAGGAAAGTGTGGGAGTGACAGATGGCAAAGCTGTTTCCCTGTACTAATTATTTACTAGCAGCCAGTACATGAACCAGTGGGAGGATGATTTAAGACACAAGGTTTCAATAACATAGACAGGCAAGAAAACATCAGAAATGGCAAACAACAGATGCCAGTTTCCACTGCTCTATTAGTAACATTTTTATCTCCCAAAGTTGGGGAGAAAACATGGCATTGCTATTTCCAGAAGGAGAGCCGAACTGATATATCCAGAATGGACCAGACCCTGGGATTTGACAGGAGTTGGATGCACAGTACAATAACACCCACATATCTGTGGTTTCCCTCACCCATGTGTGAAAATATATGTTTAAAGTTTCACTAAGTCCTCTAGTGAAATTCTATGGCTTGCTTCCACTAAAAGTTGACCACAGGTCCATGCTGTAGGATACAGAAATACTAGATTACTCTCAGAGGCGGCCCTAGGTAATTTTCAAAGGTAAGCAAACAGTATTTTGGCGCCCCCCCCCCAACCAATCATTGATATATATTTTCTGTTCGTCGTGGGAGTTCTGTGTGCCATATTTGGTTCAATTCCATCATTGGTGGAGTTCAGAATGCTCTTTGATTGTAGGTGAACTATACATCCCATTAACTACACTTGCCGCACTTGCTCCCTTGCCTGGCCCGCTTTGGGTCCGGAGGCGTGCCTGAAGACCCCGGCGTGTGCACCAAAAGTCACCTCTTCTCCTGACTTTCTCCTCAGCCATTGGGACCGAGAGAGAGAGAGAGAGAGAGAGGTGGAGATACCCACCTTTCCTGAAGGTAGGCGCAAAAACAAAGGAGGGAGCGGAGGTGGGAGATACCTCCAGCCGGAGGGTCTCTCTCTCTCTCTCTCTTGGTCCCAATGGCTGAAGAGAAAGTCAGGAGAAGAGGCGACTTTTGGTGCGCACGCTGGGGTCTTCAGACACGCCTCCGGACCCGAAGCGGGCCAGGCGCGGCTCCGCCCCTTGGCCCACCCGCGGATTGGGGAGAGGAGAGGAGGCGGGTGGAGCGCCGGGGGATCGGGAAAGGGAGCTGGTCATGGGGAAGGGATCGAACATGGAGAACGATTGAGCTCCGGCTCTGCTCGCGCACCCGGTGGTCGGGTGGAGCAGGAACGAGAGGGGCTAGGCGAGGCTCAAGGGCCTGGCCCCTTTGGGAAGAGGATTGCCCGGCAGCGAGGCAAGAAAGCCGAGGCGCCCCCCGGACTGCTCAGCGGTTGAGGGGCATTTACAGAGGTGCCTCTGCGCCCCTGGCAAAAAAAGTGTTCTGCGACCGCTTACTTTGCGTAATGGACGAGCCGCCCCTGATTATTCTTGGGGTTTTATAGGTCTTCCAGTACTATTCCATGTTATGCTTTTCCTGTTGAAAATGGTTCAGTTAAATGGGTTCTTAGATGTCCTTGGAATGTAATCCCCATTGATATGAGAATCATACTGTAATAGGATTTTTTTTTCAGTATCCAAAAGATGCCCTTACTGACCATCTCTATTCCTTGTGAATTTCTGGGATTACTCTTTAAACCCAAGAGCTATGAAGAAAGCATGTAACAAGAGAATTACTCCCCAAGTAAGAATTCTCCCTCCCTAATTGAACTTGATTCCCCAGAATTACAGGGGGTAGACCTTGAAAATGAATGACATCTACATGATGGGTTTGTAGTCTCTTAGCCTCCCTTTTCTTTGGATGCTTAAGGTGTGTTTCTAAATTGGGCTTTACAGTGGATACTCCACCACAGATATCAGAAGAGCTGCAAGACCAAGAACAAGCCATGAGAGTAAAGATAAAGATCCACCAGAGGAAAAGTGCCCTTACCATACATCAGGGGAACCACTGTCTGCATAGAGAAGCTGATGAGGTAACACAACCTACAAACTATCTGCAGACCCACTAAGAAAACCCAAAAAATGCTACATTCAGCAAAGGACAAGAGGGATCCTCTCACCTCTGCAGGAGTCTACCGTATACGATGCAGCTGTGCACAAGTCTACATAGGGACCACCAAACGCAGCATTGTCCAGACGATTTAAGGAACATGAAAGGCACTGCAGACTACTTCAACCAGAGAATTCAGCCATAGCAGAGCATCTGATAAACCAACCTGGACAGAGCATATTATTTGAGAACACAGAAATGCTGGACCACTTTTACTACCATGTCAGACTACACAGAGAAGCCACTGAAATCCACAAGCATGTGGACAATTTCAACAGAAAGGAAGAGACCATGAAAATGAACAAAATCTGGCTACCAGCATTAAAAAACTCTAAAATTATAACAACAAATAAATAACACTCAAACACAGGGGAACTCCAGAAAAGAAACAATCAGGGACAGCTAATCACCCCTCAACAAAGGATTTCCCCAGGCAGTAGCAAGCCAGACCTAAAAACTGTCAGGCCATCAAATGCTAATCAAGGTGGCCAGTTGAAACATTCACACTGACCTCCAACAGGCAAGAGTTCCTTCTACCACCCTGTTTTTTGGATGTTCTGGAAAATCCCACTGAGTGGAGATGTGCTCTTTCCCAAAACAATTAGTCTTTTGACCTTCCTTCTGTCATTACGTTTTCAAGGAGATAAGGAAACTCATCTATTACCACACTACAATCAAGGAGATGAAGGAAAACGTACTTGTATAATTCAGGTGGCGAAGTGGAGAAAACAACTGCTATTCAAGAACAGAATAGTTACATATTTACTAGCATTATTGGCTCTTTGAAGGAGGCTCAAGGTTTGTTCCACATTTTAAAGGAGAACATTGTGAATGTTCATAGTGTGAAGCATAAATGTTTGCACATTTTCTCGTCCCTATCACACCAAGATTTTCTATATATTGGTTCAGTCATTATCCAAAATATTGACTGGAGTTAAGAAATCAAAAGAAGATTCACAACCTCATCATATGAGATGCTGGAATTGCCCCGCATGGAGAACCTGTTGCCCTAGGCCCCACATCGCCCAACTTACCCATTGCCCCATCCCATCGGGGGAAGCGTCAGCCACTCAGGTTCCTCTTGTTGATCCAATACAACACAAGAAGCCTCCTGTGTTGCCATGGTGGTTTTGTGACAGAGCCTTCTCAGAAATATCTCTATGTCATGGGATGGGAGCTGGCGGGTTACATCACAAAAGTAAAGATGAACCAATGCATGCCACAAAAAGTACACAATCTGATTTGTGTGTGCATGTGTGTCAGGAGTGATTTGAGAAACTGCAAGTGGTAGCAGGACATGGAAGGGAAGCTATGAAAGTACTAGACAACATCTTGAAGTGTCAAGATATTTCATTGAATTTTAAGTTAGGATGGTTCATGCCATTGTATTCCCTATTTCTAAGCTGTGGAAATGTGAAGAAAGTTGGTAGGAAGAAAATCAACTCATTTGTAATGTAATGCTAGAGAAAGGTTGCATGTAAATCATGGAGTTCTGAAACAAAATCCTGGAAGCTAACATGAATAAACCAAAGCTGTGGTACTTTGCCCATCTCATGAGAAGGTATAATTCATTAGAAATGAAAATAATGCTTGAGAAGGTAGAATGCAGTAGGAAAGAGGAAGACAGAATTCCTGATGGATTGATTTATTCAAGGAAGCCACGGCCCTGAATCTGCAAGACCTAAGCAGAACTGTTAAAATATGCATGCACACTAGAATGAATGCAATTGGACACAACTTTAATTGTCATGATATGGAATTGTGGGAGTTGTAGTTTGGTGCAGCACCAGCACCCTTGGACAAAGAAGGCTAAAAATATTGTAAAACTACATCTCCCATGCTTCCTTAGCATTGATCCACAAAAGTTAAAGTAGTGTCAAACTGATTAATTTGATGGTGTGTAGATGCACCCTTGAACGTCTCTCATTCATTCATGCCTCTAGGAAGAAGTGTGTTTGTATGTATAAGAGAGGGATAGAGAAAGGGAGTTTTATTCTGCATTGTTAGTTGCAAAAAAGGACAAGACTAGTAAGGTGAACAAATCAGTTCTGTTTAACAAGGCTGTGGCAGCTGCTTACTAGAGGTATCCAAACCTTTACCTCCAGGTAAAGGAGGCCAACTTTTGTCAATCAATCCCTTCCAGATTTCTTCTGTGAGTAAATTGGGACTCATTTGTCCTTCGGTACAGAAAGGGCACGAGCCGAATTTAGCTCTCCAAAGCCGTGCAATGAAACCAAAGCCATCCTTAGAGAACAAACTTGTCTAAAGAGACATGCATCTTTCTCTAATTTAAAATCCATCTGCTTGGATCTCCGGGGAAGGGAATCTGCCTGTGTCTCTCTTGTTTCCTCCCCATCCTTTCGTAATAGCTGGCATTTACAAAATAGGCCTTTGGATCATTTGTAATATTAAGTCTCTAATTGCCTGGGGAAATGGGGTCTTTTAATGAAGCTGTCACTTGCCTTTTTGACATCTTTCTTTTTGTAACGGTTTGTGCTTTTGCCTTCCTTCCCTCCCCCTCCATATTTGGCCATCATTATAGCCACCAAATTGCACAATGACCTTATCTGTCATTTGATGCTGAGGCCTCAAATGCAAAGTGAACAAACGTGACAAGATAAAGAAGGAATGGAAGAACAACAGAGTTTCTGAAATAGAACATGGTCCAAATCTATGACCCAGGGAGGAGCCGTTGATTTGGACCATGTGGTTGTACTATTTACTCATGAAAGTGTTTCATAGAATCATAGAGTTGGAAGGGCAGTCAAAGGCCATCCAATCCAAATCCCTTTTGCCATGAAAAATATACAATCCAAACACTCCCAACTGATGACCAACCAGCTTCTGCTTAAAAAAACCACAGAAAAGGAGATATCATCACACAATGAAGGCAAGGCAACTTATTCCACTTCTGAACAGCTCTTACACTCAGGAAGTTTTAGATTGATCTCTTTTCTTCTGGTTTTCCTAAGTCCATGTTTTAATCTTTGGAGCAGCAGAAAACAAACTTTCCCATTCCTTCATGTGGCATCCTTCCAAATATATAAACATGGCAATCATGTCCCCTTTCATCCCTCACCAAGCTAAATATTTCTGGGTCCCTAATCTGCTCCTCATAAACCAAGGCCCTTTAAAATCAGTTTAAACCAGTGGTTCTCAAACTGTGGGTCCCCAGATGTTTTGGCTTTCAACTCCAGAAATCCTAACAGCTGGTAAACTGGCTGGGATTTCTGGGAGTTGTAGGCCTGAACACCTCGGGACCCACAGATTGAGAACCACTGGCTTAAACCATGCCCATTTGATGCTGAGGCATCATCTTCAATGAAAAGACATTTGTTTCATTGGTGTCATAAGACCATCAGTGTCGGTCACTCAATCAACCCTAACTCTGACCAACCAAATGCCGTCACCTTGATCTGCTAGAGCTTTGCCTTTCAGGCTTTGCCTCTGATTCACCAAATTTGTCTCTACCCACCTATTCATGCTCAAACATTTGATATGTTATGCCGCCCATATCACAGGGGATATATTTCATGTTTTCCTAAAGATACATGAAGTAGCAAGTAATAGTGAATGCCCTTTTTTTTTTCAAATTTAGTGCGATAATAACTTTAATCATAATAACATTATTCTTAAACCCCACCACCATCTCCCCAAAGGGACTCAGGTCAGCTTACATATGGGACAAAATGCACACAGATACAAATACAAAACAGTCCAGCCATGCAAAAACACAATTAAAATAAAACACAGTTAAATATCAAAATCCAGATAAAAGCACAATTCAGTAAAACATAAATAAAACAGCAGTGTTAAAACTCAATAAACACAAACTGTTGAACTGTGGTGTTGGAGGAAAGTTCTGAGAGTGCCTTGGACTGCGAGAAGATCCAACCAGTCCCTCTTCCAGGAAATAAAGCCCGACTGCTCACTGGAGGGAAGGATACTAGAGACAAAGTTGAAGTACTTTGGCCACATCATGAGGAGACAGCAAAGCATAGAGAAGACAATTATGCTGGGGAAAGTGGAAGGCAAAAGGAAGAGGGGCCGACCAAGGGCAAGATGGATGGATGGCATCCTTGAAGTGACTGGACTGACCTTGAAGGAGCTGGGGGTGGTGACGGCTGACAGGGAGCTCTGGCATGAGCTGGTCCATGAGGTCACGAAGAGTCAGAGATGACTGAACAAAAGAACAACAACAACAAAACTCAATAAAAACAATACTCAACAAAACCAATTACCAGTACTACAAGGGGCATGACCAGGCTATAAAAGGGCTGAGCATGGGATACTGCAAGCAGTGTATAGTAGGGCTGGGTAATGGATGAAGAGCAGAGAGCAAAATATTATTAAGGAACCTGGGGACTGGGCAATTTTTATAGTTGATTGTTATAGTTTTAAACTTTTATAGATTTTTATAGTTTTAAATTGTTTTATATGAATTTTGTTATGTGATTTAACCTGTTTTAAATGATGTATTTATGTGTGTTGTGCATCTAATTGTTGCCAGTTTGTACCCCGCCCTGAGTCGCCTTCAGGCTGAAAAGGGCAGGATAAAAGTGTGATAAATAAATAATATAAATAAATATAACTAGGGATTAGGCATTCTCAAATGGAAGCTGAAACATCCAGGTTTTCAAATCCCTGTGAAAGGAGGACAATGTGGGGGCTTCTGCCCCCCCTTCATATCTTGCTACATAGAGGAGAGAGTAGGCCCCTCCACCACACTCTCTGCCCCAGAGGAGTGTGGTGGAGGCTCCTTCTTTGGAAGCTTTTAAACAGGGGCTGGATGGCCATCTGTCAGGGGTGATTTGAATGCAATATTCCTGCTTCTTGGCAGAATGGGGTTGGACTGGATGGCCCGTGAGGTCTCTTCCAACTCTTTGATTCTATGATTCTATGATTCTAGGAGGTAACAGTTGTGGTAATTCTTTCTGCCTACCCAAAGTTTGGGTTGTATAAATATGCACAGAACACCCTCAGGTTTTGGAAGGGAATTGGTAGGGGTTGGGGGGGGGGATTATTTCTATCCCCTCCACCCCAGAGCTTAAGTTTGTTGTGTGAACAACATATAAAGGAAACTGCAGATATGGAATCCACAAATATGGGTGTCTTGCTGCATATTTAAAAATGAAATCTTAGGAACCTCAGTATCAGAGAAACAAATAATCAGCATTCTTTGGCACAAAGAGTTTAGCCAGGGTAGAGTGGAACTGGACAATTATCAACACCTCTTCTTTCAAAGACTTGTTTTAAGTGTATTCAAATTGTCAAAACATATCCAACTGGGCTACATGCAGATGGCAGTTTTCCAGACACTATATTGTTGGGTTGTCACTGTCCAAAGAACATATGAACATTTTTTTCCTTCTCTTGAAATTACCTCATCTAACCCTAGTTGCATTTAAAAATGGGATCATTTAATCATTGCTAATTGTGGCACAATAGGAATGGGGATGTACACTGAAATATTCAAAGGTGTATTCCAATGAAAGCAGTGGTGTGTATAGAAAACCTAGACTACTGCCATTATCTCTATATGTATCAGTTACAGATTTGTAGCATAGAATTGCAGGTCTGTAACTGCTCCATACTCAGTTACATTATGTAGTCAGGATCTGGCAGTATTGCCCTGATTCTAAATGCCCCCCCCCCCCAACTCACCTTAATAACCAGCCCCCACACTAAAGAACAAATGTCTCTTCATCTGCCAATTGGTGAGTAGAATGGCTACTCACTTGCTGGTGGACTGTGGCTTCAAGGTGTTTTTGACTTGTTGTCATCCTAAGACATGTAATGACCTATCATGCAACATTTGTGCAGGGTTGGGGTTGCCTTTCCTTTTACTGAGGCCCAGAGAGTGTAACTTAACTAAAGTCATCCTGTAGGTTCCCATGGCTGGGAAGAGATTCTGGTTGCAGTCTCCATAATCACAACTGAACATTCAAATCACTACATCAAGTTGGCTCTTACCCTGGAAATATACTTCTCCAATACAATTGGCAGCTAAGCAGACCTCCACTGCCAATCCCATTGCTGAACATTACAATGGACATAGGGGAATAGGACCAGGAGTTGTAACTTTTGTAACTATGTAGTCAGTGTAGGATATTGAGAGATATTACACAATTTCTGTTAATTGATAAGCATGAATGACTCCATCTTAGGACACTTCCTGGATGGAGCCAGGATGGAGCCTGCTGGACCCCATCATACAATGCAGGGCTACTTCTGGAGGGGCTCTATCCTGGCTCCATCCTGGAAGTGTCCTAGGACAGAGTATTGAGAACATGGAAGCCTTCCTGTGTTCTGACTTAGTAGAACAGTGCAAATATGGGGAGGATCTGTGCGGCTACTCTTTCCCCCATTGGATGGGTAAAGTACCAATGTGGGAGATGCGGGGTGTGGGGTGAGTGTTTTCCTCCACTGCCCACTGTATTTGCCAAGCTGCCTGGTGAATTCCCCTGCTATCACCTGAGTTAGGGACCTCCATGTGATGAGGTCCTAAGTTTCACATCAAACAGATACCTGAAGTTCCTTATCTAGGAGGTAATAGCCCATTCCAAGTTGAGATAATTCTTGGTAAATTTACAAAGCTTGAATAAGTTACTTGTTTTACTTCAACTCCTAAAAATCCCAAGTATTGTACTTCTGTTATGATCCCCTGAGATTTATTTATTTATTTAAAACATTTATATTCCGTCCTTCTCACCCCACAGGGGGCTCAGGGCGGAGCACAACATATATATGGCAAACATTCAATGCCGGGACATAAAACCATAAATATATACAAACATTAAAATCACTTATATTCACATTAAAAGTTGCTTAAAAACCATCTCAGGACACCATTTTGCCTCATTGTACTGCAATGAGGCAAGATGGAGATGATAATGATGATTGTCCATTGGTGGGCCTTCCTAGATATGGAGGTTGTGACTGACAGGTATTTTATTTATCTAGCCTGGATTAAACATTTCAGGAATTCTGAGAATTGAAGTCCAAAACACCTGGAGAACTCCCAAACTTTGGTCCTCCAGGTGTTTTGGACTTCAATTCTCAGAATTCCTGAACACCATGGAAGCTGGCAGAGGCTTCTAGGAGTTGAAGTCCCCAAAACCTGGAGGATCAGAGTTTTGGAGCCATTGTTGTGGTCTAGAAACAGTCCTCGATATCCTACATAGGCTACATAGTTACAAAAGTTAGTTCTGCTGGACCAAATCCCCTACGTTTATTTATTTTTATTTATTTACAGTATTTACTAAGTTCACTATAATGTTCAGCAACTATGGCTGAGGTCTGCTCTGTGGAGAGAACATAATGATTCTGTATACAGAATTGTGTACATTTCCAATTTGAAGGGGATTTTTCAAAAGATCTTAAGATTCATGAATGGAGTCTGATAGTAGATTAAACTCAGCAGTTTATTTGGTGGCACAGTGCAGAATAGAGTCTGGTTTGGCAGCCCAGGGTTCCACTCTGAACAAGCAATTAAACCAACCTTATATAGAATTCTTACAGAAGAACACAGTGGTAGCAATTGATCCTAGCAGAGCTCTGACATACATACAAACTCACTAATAGGGATCAAGCACTGTTTTCAAATTATGTTCATCACACTTGCTCTTTGTACCTTATTCCGGCTGTGATCAGCAGAATATGTCAAATATAATTCAGAACGTAGCTCTGAATATTTTGTACATGATCCATTTAATTCGAAACTATCAGTGAATTACAACATTTGTTATGTCTAAGCACACTGTTTTTTCAACATGGGTCTACCTCACTGAAACCTGTTATTTTCTGACATTCCCCTTTACTTCTCCCCCATTTTTTAAAACTCCGGGAGCCCCCTTTCCATGGCTATTTAGGACTTGATCACACAAGGATGTAAAAGTGCAATATTAGGAAGAGAAAAGTTCCTCCTGATGCGACTTACCACATGGCGTCATAGCTATTCAGTTGTCACATCACATTGGTTTCTTGCTTGGACCATCTCTTCTCTTGGATGGGGAAAAACACCAAATATCACTGTTCCACCAATGTTCCTTACACAACAATTTTCTCTTGCTACAATTCCAGTATTATGAATTGGAGGAAGGTTTTACAAGAATGCCCAACTGGGTGACTGTGCTATTGCAGAAACATGGGACAGGGGCGGGGGGGGGGGGCGGATAAAGACAAAAATTCACAGTTCACATTTGTCATGTAGAAGAGACATGGGTAGGAAGCAAGTGTGTGGAAGACTGGGAATCCACATCAGCGCTAAGTGCCAGTATTGAGTTATTGTGCTGAGATTGGTGACTTTCTTCTCTAGAGCAAGGTTTTTCAACTGGAAAGTTGGGACCCCTTTGGGGGGTCACAAGGGGGTGTCAGAGAGGTTGCCAAAGACCATCAGAAAACACAGTATTTTTTGTTGGTCATGGGGGTTCTGTGTGGGAAGTTTGGCCCAATTCTATTGTTAGTGGGGTTCAGAATGCTCTTTGATTGTAGGTGAACTATAAATCCAAGAAACTACAACTCCCAAATGTCAAGGTCAATTTCCCCCAAACTCCACCAGTGTTCACATTTGATCATATTGAATATTCATTCCAAGTTTGGTCCAGATCTATCGTTGTTTGAATTCACAGTGCTCAAAGGATTTAGGTGAAATACAACTCCAAAACTCAAAGCCAATGCCCACCAAACCCTTCCACTATTTTCTGCTGGTCATGGGAGCTCTGTGTGCCAAGTTTGGTTCAATTCCATCATTGGTGGAGTTCAGAATTCTCTTTGATTGAAGGTGAAGTATAAATCCCAGCAACTGTAACTCCCAGAAAACAAAATCAACCCCTGCCCCAAACCTCACCAGTATGTAAATTTGGGTGTATCAGGTGTTTGTGCCAAATTTGGTCCATCCTGCATATTGGATATTTACATTACAATTCATAAGAGTAGCAAAATGACAGTTTTGGAGCAGCAACGAAATGAATTTTATGGTTGGGTGTCACCAACACATGGGGAACTGTATTAAGGGGTCGCGGCATTAGGAAGGCTGAGAACCACTGCTCTAGGGGGATATGGAGACCATTTGGAAATCATTTCCACCAGGCACATAGACATTAACCCTTGTTGTTTGCTTTTCATTTGCTCTAATAGCTTCTTCACCAGAGTAGGTAACTGAGCTTTATGTACTGCAATGGGTTAATATGTGAAAATTCATTACCAGCAGTTTTGCTTAGAACTGACCCTTCCCCATACCTCAAGAAGATAGGTTACTGAGTAATTGTGCCTCACACTGGAACAAACATTTACCTAGCCAGCAGATCTGTCCAATATTTCATTATTAACACTCTACCCTTGAGTGGATTTGCTGCCCCAAGCAGGTCCTGTTTGGTGCATTGGCAGAGCTACCTAGGAAAAAGAAACTAATCTGGTGCCAGTATTGCAGTGAGCCATGGCTTGATCTTCGACTGTGCGATTCACAGTTTTGCCCACACTCAGATCCATTAAGTTAACACCTGCATCACAACAGGAAATGTGGCATGAATAAGACTATTCTAAAAATACAGGCAGTTGACAAGATGTAAATCCGGCCCAGCAGATATACATCCTTCTCTCTCATTCTCGGTCTGCGGAAAGCAGTTACAATTGTTCATTCAGAAACAGGTCTTTATAGCCAGTGCACCTTGACATTCCTCAGAGGGGCCGGTTTTTCTGATATTTATTTTATCTGTTTCATTTGAAAGAGAGAGATACACCACCTCCTATGGGGTTCTGAGAAACAGGTGAAAAGAAAGTAAACCCTCTCTTGTCAGCCTGATTGGAGACCATCTCTGCTTGAGCTCTTTCCTGCCCAAACTAGTTTCATGGAAAAGATAAAGAGTGTTGTTCACAGCCAGCTCTCCACATTTGCAGAGGTTAGGAATTCAGGACCACTGTGAAAGTGGAAAAACCATGAATTAAAATTTGCCTTTGTTTTCCATTCCCCTCCCTCCCTCCCTCCCTCCCTCCCTCCTTCCTTCCTTCCTTCCTTCCTTCCTTCCTTCCTTCCTTCTTTCTTTCTTTCTTCTTGTTCTCTCTTTATTTCTATTTAGGAATCTCTAGGTCAGCATTTCTCAACCTCAAGGTTGGGACCCCTGAGGGGGGTTATGAGGGGTTTTTAGAGGATTCAACAAAGACCATCAGAAAACACATATTTCTGATGGTCTTAGGAACCCCTTTGGCAGAGAAGGCTGAAGATCTCTCTGCCTGTCTTTCTCTTCCTTTTTGGAAACAGACAGTGAATCCTCCCACCAAAAGCCCTCCTGCTGCTGTGATTGGCTGGCCTCTCAGCTAAGGGTGGGCTGTTTCTGAGACTCCAAGCAGTGAGGGGAGAGCAGGTGTGCTTGGCACATGGCAGTGTAGTGCACATGTGCGGCTGAGGGAGAGCGTGTGAAACTGGAGGGAGGCTTGCATCCCTTTAAGGCAGGGGGAAAACTGCTATTTGATTGTATATTAACTATAAATCCCATCAACTACAACTCCCAAATGACAAAATCAATGACCCCCAACCCCACTAGTATTCAAATTTGGGCACATCGGGTATTTGTGCCAATTTTGGTCCAGTAAATGAAAATACATCCTGCATATCAGATATTTATATTAAAATTCATAAGAGTAGCAAAATGACAGTTATGAAGTAGCAACAAAAGGAATTTTATGGTTGGGTGTTACCAAAACAGGGGGAACTGTATTAAGGGGTCACAGCATTAGGAAGTTTGTGAACCACTGCTCTAGGTTCTCTATGGTCAGCTTCTTAGGAAGGGATTGTCATTTTAAAAACCTGCATTTTTAATTTCACATTTTCCCCACTTTGGCAGCTCCCTTTCAAAACCCACTGTGTATATATATATATATATATATTTAAAAAAACCTGCTCCATTTCAAAACCCACTGTATAAAATAATGGATTCCTTTTGTAAAAGCTGCAGATAGAATTGCATCTAATAGTTTTCCCCTGCTGCATTTCCATCTGCTACACCACCAAACTAAAAGAAAAGTTATTTTTGTTGTGCTGGCTGCTAAAGAATTCTGGAGTTATGGCCCCTCAAAAGCAGTGTTTCCAAACTCCATGCAAATCTCTTCCCAGTAAGAGGACTGTGCTTGAGTTAACTCCCCATTATGTCTTTTTGCCAACTGGGGAAAATCTGCTTTGCATTTGGGGTCAGGAGTAAGCAGAAGGCAGGAGTCTCATGCCTAAGATGCAGTGCGAACCCAGACTCAAGCATGATCCATCGAAACCTTGAGTGCAGTGCCGATGCAGTTTGAATTTTTCCCCTAGTTGCATTCTGGCTGCAGGATGAGCAAACAGATGCTGAAAAACATGCCCAGTCAATGAGGCAGGATTGGTTTTTGCTCTTACAGCTGTTTACCTTCCTTCCTGTTAGTTGCCTGATAGTTATCCCGATTGCCCTTTCAGGACTGCTGAGCCACAGCATATCCTGTCCTTTAAAATTGCTCTGGAACTTGAAGGAAATGTAAGAAAATGCATTTATTTCAGATAAAAGCACATACAGCATGGATAACTTGCCAGCCAACTTCAGAGTGTAGTTCAGGTAGCAAAATTCTTAATGAGGAAAAACACACAAGCTCAGAAAGGCTGTAGTACAGTGGTTCTCAACCTGGGGTCCCCAGATGTTTTTGGCCTTTGACTCCCATAAATCCTAACAGCTGGAAAACTGGCTGGGATTTCTGGGAGTTGTAGGCCAAAAACATCTGGGGACCCCAGGTTGAGAACCACTGCTGTAGTAGGTTGCTTTTGCTGAAATCTACTGGAAAGGGCAAAATTTTGCCCTCTCCTCTCTGGTTTAACTGCATGCAAACTGCTTTTGCTTTTGCGCTGCATGCAAATTGCTTTTGTGCTATAAACAATTACAACAAATCAAATAAAATACATTCAGCAAATAATAATATATGAAGATATGTAGCTCCTCTCTCTCCCCCCCCCTTCCTTCTCTTACTCCTATTTCTTTGTACCTCACTTTTTTCTTCAGGCTAAGACTCAAAGTAGCTCATAATTTTTTAAAAAATGCAAAAGATAAATATTAAAATAGTATCAACTATTTTGTAACTCTTAAAACAATTCAATAAAAAATACAATTAAAATTATATAAATAAATGAATATTTCTAGGCAGCCACTGAGAAAGCCCTCTCCTGTATCCACACCAGCCATTCTTGTGAAAGAAGGGCTCCTCCTGAGGATCTCAGAGCCTAGATGCTCATATCAGAAACATATAAGAACACTCTCCCTTCTAGCTGTAAGATTTCTACTTATTTAATAATTAAAGATTCATCTTTAGCATAGATTTCTCCACCTCTTCTGGAGGAATCTGACTACCCATTTCTTGTTTCTAGGGACATCTTAGTTTGTGGGACATTTTAAATGAGCTTGCAGGAGGTAGAGAAGCAAGTTGCTCAGATGTGCAAGAAAAAATAAAATAAGTTGCAATACATTGTGAGAAGAAGACACAGAAGAAATTTAACAGTTATAGCACAAGAACATGAGTGAAACTTGAGTTCAGTACCTTGACCCATAGCTAAGAGGAAGAAGAAAATCAAAAAATCCAAACCTTATTAAAAGGTGAAGTTGGGAGAAGCAGGTCAGGAATCATGGAACACAGAATCAAAGACTTGTAAGTCTGGAAGAGACTCAAAGGATTGTCTATTCTACCTCCATCGCTACAAGTCTTTGATTCTGCGTTCTATGATTCCTGACCTGTTTCTCCTAGCTTCACCTTTTAATAACTCCAAGTTTGAATGTTTGAATTTCTTTTTGCACTTGGCAATAGGTCAAGGGTCCCCTGATGGCACAGTGGGTTAAACCGCTGAGCTGATGGACTTGCTGACCGAAAGGCTGATGGTTCAAATCCAGGGAGTGGGATTCAAACCACCGCTATTAGGCCCAGCTTCTGCGAACCTAGGAGTCCAAAAACATGGAGATGTGAGAATCTGGAGACAAAATGAAATACTGACAAGAAAACAATGGATACTTAAGATAATGGAAGTTATGAACATGCATGAATTTACACAGTTATAGACAAAACTTCAAGGGAAACCAAAGAAAACAATGGATTGGCAACTATTTAAAGACAGTTTGATTACAGAGAAAATAAGTTTGTTTATTTATTTAGCCAACCCTGTGAGCCGGAAGAATAACTTGTGCCACAAAGAATCAAAGAGAAGAGGTGAAGTCTACCGATAAAAAGAAATACAGCTTATGGACTAAATAATAATATTGCAATGAAGAAGATTGGAAGATCACATTCCTTCCCTTTCTACCTTCCCACTTTCTCCCTTTAACTTCCCCTCCCTTCATGCCCTTCCATGTATAAATCTAATTCCCCCTTCCACTGCCCTCTACCATATAGATTTGGCAAACCTCATCCCTCTCTTTCCTCCCTCTCTCTCATCTCACCCATCCCTCTATTCTATAAACCTGCCTTTCCCTCTTTTCCTTTCACCAATTTTATGATTTGTAAAGTAAATCAATAAAATTATTTTTAAGCAAATGTGAGTAGATCAATAGGTACCACTCCGACGGGAAGATAACAGCACTCCATGCAGTCATGCCGGTTACATGACCTTGGAGGTGTCTACGGACAACGCCGGCTCTTCAGCTTAAAAATGGAGATGATTCGGATATGACTTGACTTAATGTCAGGGGAAAACCTTTACTTACTGATTAGATCAATACTCCGGCGAGAAGGTAACAGCGCTCCATGTGGTCATGCTAGCCACATGACCTTGGAGGTATCTATGGTCAATGCTAGAAATGGAGATGAGCACCCCCCCCCCCCCCCCAGAGTCAGACATGACTAGACTTAATGTTAGGTGAAACCTTTACCTTTTAGGGCTGGGCGGTTTCGTTTCGTTAATTCGTAATTCGTTAAAAATTCGTTATTTTTTTTATAACGAAGCGATAACGAACCATTCTGGAGCAACTTAAAAACGAAACGAATTTTTCAATTCGTTTCGTAAATGCTTCGGATTCGTATGTATTCGTTTCGTTATTGGTTTGAGGTCGTTTCGTTATTATTTCCGCATGTCTGGGGCAAGTTTTATAGTTGTTTTTGTTTAATTAGTGAAAAAAAATTATAATATCACACCAACAGTCAACAACAGAGGGAGAGGGAAGCTTCAGAAGTTCCCCCTGTCCCATTTGGAGGTTTTTTAGCGCATTGCGTGGTCGCGTCCGCCATTAACGAATCGATTCGTTATTGTTTCGTTATTGTTTTGAATTTTTTTTACCATTTACGAAATTTCGTAAATATCGAACTTTTTTAAAAAAAAATTCGGAATTCTTTTAAATATCAAAACGCAAAAAACCCCCAAAAAACGAATCGATTTTAGAAACAAATTTTTCCGTTGTTACCCAGGCCTATTACCTTTACCTATGGGTCAAGGTGTTGAACCCACTCCCAGGGTCCATGCTGGAGTGGAGATTTAGTCCAGCAACATCAGAAAATCAAATGTTGGAAAAGTCTAACCTGAAGAGGCCATTGGTTTGGACTAGATCTCTATTATCATCCCTTCCAGCTCTATCACTCTATGATTTAAGTACTCTACATAAGCTACAAAGTTCCAGGTCTTGAACCTCCAACATACTACAACTGATCTCTATGCCATAATAGATTAAACTTCCTAGGTAAGAGGACGTGACATGCGGTGCATATCCAAGCTTCTCCTTATGGCGCTGAAGGGCACTAATGCTTCTTTTGAAACTACAGAGAAAATTTGAGAAAGGAAATACAATCTGGGCACTTATTAAAAAGGAAACAATGAAACAATGATCTATGGATGGGACGGGACATGTTGGAGTGGAACACTGTGCAGAGAGGTTCTATTGTTCATCTATTAGTTTGCTATAAATTAGGTTGAAAGGAATTGGTGCCAACTCTCTGATTGCAGGCTATCTAGTCATTATTCACAGGGTGAAAAATTAATTTTTCAGCTCAAATGCCGTAATCTAATGCTTTATACTCCCGGCAATACTCTCTTTTTTCGTCTTGACAGTTTGATTGTCATAATGAAACTGTTTCAATAAATAATGAGGCATAAAAGAAAGTGGAATGGATTTGCGTTCCAGTCTTAATCTTTCATAAAAAGGCTTCTTTGGAAAAGATGAAATATCATAAAATGTCACAAGCTCTGGAAGGAAAGAAAGTGTGGGGTGAATTGAATCCCCAAGTCCGTTCAGCCTACAGTCTTGCATTTGTAAAAACGGAGATCCATTTAACTTTTTCAAAATCAAGAGCCTTGAACTCTGAGAAGTCTGGATGAACAGATTTAAATGTATTTGGTGTAAAAGTGCTATTAGAGATTATGGTTCAATTCAACTATTACTAGACAAGTGATTGCAAGTTAATTCCTGGTGTAGAATTCTGATGACCGTAACTGGAATCAGTTGGGGTCTTATATATGTGTAAGTTCCCATACAGAATTGATTGTGCATTTTTGTCTAACATGGAATGTTTGGATTCAGTTGTGTTGTGGAAGTGGAGTTGCATCAAGATGTGGATGCAGATTTAGAATCACAAAGTTAGAAGGAACCCCATGGGCTTTTGATTCCGATCCCATACTCCATGCAGAATCTCCAAATAGAATATTTCCTGCAGATAGTTGTTTAGCATATTTCAGAATATATCCAGAGAAGGACTCCTTACTACAGCTCAAGGCAACAGGTTCAATTGCCAGACTGCTCTTACTGTCAAAAAGGTCATACTAATGTTCAGTCAAAATCCACCATTAGAGCCGGTTCTAGCTTTTTGTAGAACAAGGCTTGTGCTGTCGAACGCTGGGCCTGTGCATAAGACTGTAGACAGGACATAAATTCCGTGTGCCCAACGGGATGCTGGGGCTGCCTCAGATTAAAGGCCCTTGGACCTCCCCAAAACAAAGTCTTTAGATTGCTTATAGGTTCAACAATGTTCTTTATTAAGGAAAACAAACAGGTACTTTCAAGCTTTCTTAACAGTCTATTGGCTCTTGCAATCTTGTTCACTGGGAACAGGCGCTATCTTCTTAACTGTATACTAACTAATGGGGAAATCCTTAACTTCTAATCTGGGCAATCTGTACTTGCCTCTGTTGGCGTGGAGCCCCTGCACCCGGTACCAACTGCGTCTGGCTTCCGCGAGCGACCCTTACCAAGCAGAGATTTGTAGACTTCCAGGGGAAAAAGGAGTTCAGGTTTCAGTGATGGCTGACTGAAGTCCCTCAGCGAAGGAGCTGTAAGGCTTTATAACCCCGGTCAGGCTGTAGGCTGTATATCTCCCCGGCCAAGCCGTAGAAGATGAAGCTTTCTACAGGAGCTCTTGGTATTATGTCCTGTGCGAAAGGCTTCTCTGTCTGGACTGAACCCAAACTGGCTCCTATTCCCTCCAAAAACCCAAAAGGGGGCGGGACCAGGGAACCTAACTATAATTGACAGGTGGCTTGCCCTATGATTGCAACCAAAAGAAGCCACCTATCTGCAGAGTCCCTGAAACTTGGGATTATAACAAACATTAAATGTAAAGCAAACAAAATTGGAGCTCCTGGTGCAGTTGTACCTGCAGAAGGCTGCATCCTCTCTATGATAACTTTTTAGATAAGCAGAGAATGATATGGTGGAATTGTTATTTCCCTTGTCTTAGAACTATGTCTCTATTAATGAGGGGCTAATCTAGTATTCACTTTATATAGCACTGGGACTGTGGAGCAGCTGGCTGGAAGTCAGCTGCATTAAGATCACTACTGACCAAAAGGTCATGTGTTCAAAGCCAGCCTGGGTTGGAGTGAGCTTCCGACCAATTTGTGTAGCTTGCTGTCGACCTTTGCAGCCTGAAAGACAGTTGCATCTGTCAAGTAGGAAATTTAGGTACCGTTTATGCAGGGAGGCTCATTTAACTAATTTATGAGGCCATAAAAATCTCAAGCAAGCATGCAAAGAATGAGGAAGCACTTCATCAGTGTCACAAATGGACGGTGAAGCAAAACCTTCCCTGGTGGCCAGAATACCCTCATGAAAAGCTGGAATGTGTCTCTCTATATATGTTGTGTGTCTATGGCATTGAATGTTTGCCTTGTATATGTACATTGTAATCTGCCCTGAGTCCCCTGTGGGGTGAGAAGGGCCGAATGTAAATTCTGTAAATAAATAAAATAAATAAATAGTACTTCACAACCTCTGAGGATGCCTGCCATAGATGCAGGCAAAACGTCAGGAGAGAATACTTCTGTGGCCATATAGCCCAGTAAACCTACAGCAACCCAGTGATTCCAGCCATGGAAGCCTTCAACAAAACAGTGGGCATGTTCAGATCTAGAAGGGTGAGGCAAGGTAAAGATAAAAAGTAAAGATTTTCCCCTGACATTAAGTCCAGTCATGTCCGACTCTGGGGGTTGATGCTCATCTCCATTTCTAAGCCAAAGAACCAGTGTTGTCTCTAGACACCTCCAAGATGATGTGGCCAGTATGGCTGAGTGGAGCACCATTATCTTCCTGCTGGAGCAGTACCTATTGATCTACTCACATTTGCATGTTTTCAAACTGCTAGGTTGGCAGAAGCCGGGGCTAACAGCAGGAGCTCACACCGCTCCCTGGATTTGAACCTGCAACCTTTTGATCAGAAAGATCAGCAGCTCAGCGGTTTAACCCACTGTGTCACCAGGGGTAGGACAAGGGCTACTGAAATACAGCTGTAAGGGCAGGGCGAGTAATAAAATGCTACAGAGCCAGACAACAAGTTAGGGCTAGGGGACATAGTCAATAGACAAGCCAATTAATCAAAGTCACATTGAAACATCCAAGTATTCAGGTCTTTACGGAAGGTGGACAGGGTGGGAACTAATCTGATCTCCTTGGGGAGAGAGTTCCAGAGCTGAGGGGCCACCACCGAGAACGTTCACTCCCTCGTCCCCACCAACCATGCTTGTGATGGAGGTGGGAGTGAGAGAAGGGCTTCCCCAGGAGATCTTAAAGCCCTTGCAGGTTGATAGGGGAAGCTGCAATCACCAAGATAGGCAGGTGTGCAAGTATATTTGGTTTGGCATTCAGCTGCACATTAAGCTCTGTCTTCACTTGCATAATTTTGCCATTCCACACAAGGGATTTCAGCTGGGGAGGCAGCAGGAAGCTGCAGTACTTCTTATTTTCTCATAGTAGAAGCAAAGGTGACACCAGTGTAGCTCAAGCAATGGACATGTTTAGTAAGCAATCTGTATCAGATACTACTGGCCTTTCTCCATTGAGTTTTGTATCCTGTTGTTGTCTTAAACATGCATTTTTTTCTTATGGAAAACAGGTAGAATATCCATATTTGTTTCAAAGTTGCAAGTGGAGCTGTCCATATGGGCATGGATGTGCATAAGCAATGTTCATGGTTGTGTGCATTTGTTTACACATTTGATGTCTTAGTTCAGTAGGGCAGGTTTGCCTCAAGCATCTCCATTATGTCGTTTTGTCTGGCCCCTGTTGAGAAACCTTTGAATGAGTGGATCCTGCAGAAAACAATTTGAATTTGAAAGGCGTATAGATGCATAGATGGCGGTGGCGTTTTGGGAATGAAAGTAGGGAAAATTGGCTTTGACCTTTGCACAAATACGTCTCTAATTTCTCTGAGGAGCTTTTGTTTTGCTTTCGCATGAACATCTTAGAAGAGAGGTAATACAATTTACAGTGAAAGACTGGGTAAATAATAGAGGAATTCAGTTATGATTGATTCAGAATAATTTACATTGTATGTGAAGGAGTCTTTAAGGAAAAGGCAAATAGAGTGCCTACAGTGCTGAATTTGACATTGTAATGGACTGTACGATGGCCAACCTACATAATGGATGCAGGGAGCTGATCTTGTGAATTTTCATCTGCAGGCACACGGGGGCCTTTCAAACTATACAATTATAACAGTTTGATTCCACTTGAACTGTCATGGTTCCACTCTTTGGAATCCTATGATTAAGAGAGGCACCGAATTTTTATCCAAAGAGCTTTAGTGCCTTATCAGACTAAAAATCCCAAGATTCTTTAGGATGTTGTCATGGCAGCACTAATGGCATCAGACTTCTAAGATTGTGCAATGTAAAAGAGTCCCTACTTTGTATCAGTTGGAATAATGCAGAACTTTAGAATAGATGGACCACAATCCCTATGCTCAAATCATAGAATCATAGAATCAAAGAATTGGAAGAGATCTCATGGGCCATCCAGTCCAACCCCCTGCCAAGAAGCAGGAATATTGCATTCAAATCACCCCTGACAGATGGCCATCCAGCCTCTGTTTAAAAGCTTCCAAAGAAGGAGCCTCCACCACACTCCGGGGCAGAGAGTTCCACTGCTGAACGGCTCTCACAGTCAGGAAGTTTTTTCTCATGTTCAAATGAAATCTCTTTTCTTGTAGTTTGAAGCCATTGTTTCGCATCCTCGTCTCCAGGGAAGCAGAAAACAAGCTTCCTCCCTCCTCCCTGTGGCTTCCTCTCACATATTTATACATGGCTATCATATCTCCTCTCAGCCTTCTCTTCTTCAGGCTAAACATGCCCAGCTCCTTAAGCCGCTCCTCATAGGGCTTGTTCTCCAGACCCTTGATCATTTAGTTGCCTTCCTCTGGACACATTCCAGCTTGTCAATACCTCTCTTGAATTGTGGTGCTCAGAATTGGACACAATATTCCAGGTGTGGTCTAACCAAAGCAGAACAGAGGGGTAGCATTACTTCCCTGGACCTAGACACTATTCTCCTATTCATGCAGGCCAAAATCCCATTGGCTTTTTTTACCGCCACATCATATTGTTAGCTCATGTTTAACTTGTTGCCCATGAGGACTCCAAGATCTTTTTCACACGTACTGCTCTCGAGCAAGGAGTCCCCCATTCTGTATCTTTGCATTTCGTTTTTCCTGCCAAAGTGGAGTATCTTGCATTTGTCACTGTTGAACTTCATTTTGTTAGTTTTGGCCCATCTCTCTATTCTGTCAAGATCGTTTTGAATCCTGCTCCTGTCCTCTGGAGTGTTGGCTCTCCCTCCCAATTTGGTGTCGTCTGCAAACTTGATGATCATGCCTTCTGCCAGCCATTTGCCAGCCATCAAATTCTAGCATGGAATGAAGCCAAAGTCTCTAGTGAATCACCCCACCCCAGAGCCAAAAATGGACGGAGGTAGCATTTCAATCACTCTTCTCCTGGATGTATCATGTCAGGCCAGTTATAGCAGTTTACTACCTACTACCTACTCTATGGAGGGACACTCGTGGTCTTTACCATGTATGATTTGCGACTGATCTTGAGTATCCCTTCTGCTTTATAACCCTTGAATCTGCAAGAACTGTGGGTACGGGTTTCCGGCATGCCTAGGCACCGAAGGATCAAATCAGACATGCATGCGTTGAAGGCAACGATTAGAGACTTCAGCCAAAAGTGGATGTTGGGGATAAAGTACTCCCAAATCAGACATAAAGGCAATGGATATATACAGAGACATTTAAAGAGATCTGTCAGTTAGTCAATGAATTGCATTTCTACCACTCTGGGTGATGATTGGTGCAAGTTACAATCCACATGCTGATTGGTAGAGGCACATCATCTGTTGCTGAAGTCGATTTGTTCCCATGTCAGGCATGCATTTTAATAAACTGTCTTTGCTAATTTTGAGGCCTGTAACTGTTTCCTGAGTCTGCCTTCTTTAATTGTGTGATTGGGTAGAGTTTGTGGTTGATAGTTTTAGTCAGTTTAATTCTTCCAGCAGGAATTTCACAGCGAGTCCCAGCTGGGGAAACAATGGGTGCCAAAACATCTTGATGGATCCCCAGGAAGACACAAAATCAGAGCATTGGGTGACTAGGTGACCTTTCTGTCTGGTTGGGGATTAATTCATTGTTGGGTGGAATGATTTATTGCTAGGTGGGAAGGATGGTCGCTGACATTATGTCAACCACCCAGGGGAGTAATGGGATTTGCCCTTTGCACCCCCCTCCCCCATGGGTGCTTGTGCAACTGTTTATCTGGGGAAAGGATCATCTTCAGATGAAATCCAGATTATGTTTCTGGGGAAAATGTCTTCCTTAGACATCAGCCAGTGGCATCCTTCATGGCTGTAGGTTTGGGGGTCTTTTGAGGGTCTCGGGTTTAGTCAAGATCTCCTGTAAAGAATTTTGTGCTTGTCATATGCCTTCAAATTGAGTTTGGGCTCATCTACATTGGTATAATAACTTGTAATCACCATAGTTCAACTCTGCCTGTCTTCATGATGGTCCTCTACTTCTGGTAAATATTGGGGGGGGGGGGTGTTAAACTATGTGTGTGGGGGTAAACTAAATTAATCCAGTTTAAACTTGCAGTAAGAAAAATCAAGGGTCACTACAGAGTTTGCCTAAAACTCTGGAGCTGCCCTGCAAAATTTGTGGCCCTCCAGCTATTTTGGATGAGAAATCTTAGCTAGCTTGTCCAATGGCAAGAATTCTGGGAGTTTGAGGCCAAAACAGCTGGAGGGCCACCACTTGTGCAGACCTGCTCTGGATCAGCCCCATGGCTTCAGCACAGTGTGAACAGCAGGACTGGGTTCAATTCACACCAGTACACTGTCCACACAGGGCACTGCCACCATCTCCTTTTGAATATATTCACCCCTACCAGTGTCACAAAGGGGCACTCACATAATCAGCAAGAAGAACGGGAGATGCCCCACTTCTTCTTGCTGGTGGTGCAAGCACCCATTCTGATAACAACAGACGTGACAACGATGGCTAGACACTCAAGGTGAGGTCTGTGACTGGCAGGGAACAATGGGGATGAGCCATCCTCTTTCCTACACTGAATAGTTCAGAGAAAGGCCAATAGCAGTGGTATCCATCTGGATAGGGTATTGGGCTAAAATGGGCCCAATCCAGCTGTCCAGATTGTTCGGAAGCCTTAGATACCAGATTCCAGTGTATCCCTCAACTTTGCCTAAAGTGGGACAAATTTGGATTAAGGCAAGAAACCTGCTATGCATTGTGGACACAGCCAGGTTTGATTTTATGTTAGATTTACAGTGAGTCTGAGTTTTCTGGTCAGTCTGGACAAGCCTTTGATTGCTCCTGTCAGAAAACTGAAGTCACAGCTTCTGAGAGCTGCGCACAGCTGAACATCACATGTTATCATGCTAGAAGAGCAAAACTCCAGTTTTTGGCTGCATTTATACTGTAGTATGAATCCAAGTGAGACACTCTCATATTTTGCACCTAATGTTTGGCATGCTTACCCCAAAGGTTGGGCCTCTGCAGGCATGTAGCCGGGGGGGGGGGGGGCTTGGGGGGCTTCAGCCCCCCCCCCAAATTCTCAATGGTGGTTCGTGAGAAAGCCTTACTGGTGCATTATTTAAACTGTTATGTTTATTCATATCATTATCTGATCACCCTACTCAATATATCCCATATGCATGGGGGTATTGGGGTAACGATACAAAAGGTTTGCTAGGGTAGACCCTCTTTCACTCAGACTCAGCCCCCCCCCCCCCCCCGAAAAAAACCCCCCCCCCCCCCCCCCCCCCCGAAATGAAATCCTGGCTATGGGCCTGGGCCTCTGATGAACTAATTACAAGACAGTTGCCTGCCTACTGGCTTCAGCCCACATTGATTGCAGAGTACAGAAACACAGGAAAAAATATGCTCATTTTATGCAGAATATATCGTAAACTGTCAAGATTCTCCTCAATCCAGCATTTTCCTTGTGAGAGTTTATCAATAATTGAAAAACATGGTTTCTGGCCATTTCCTGATTAATATCATAATCCTTTCTATCCCTAACATGAAAAATGTATTAATTGTTTACATTAGGGATATTTTAATTTTATAGAACAATGCATGCATAGCAAGACTGACTGAAATCAATTCTTTTATTTCGCATTTAGGTAGAAACTACTCCCTAAGTGTCAGCTATGCATATCATGAATTTTGGTTGTTTGTTATGTACTTCAAGTGGAGTTCTTCAGATTTTTCTCCCTCTGATATACTTCCAGTCAAGGTTTGTGGAATGAATATGTTATCCTGAGCCATGCAGGGTTGTGGCCAGCAGACGTTGAAGAAAAACATAACGTTATAGATCTACACAGTCAGGTCAGGCAAAGTACAGTTTGGAGGCTAGACATACCCTTAAAACAGACCTTGGGAGTAGTAAGAGGCCAAAATAAATAGGCTAAGCCTCTTGTGACTGAAAATAGATGTTTTGCACTTCACTTTCCAGGTAAGGTATAATTAATGATTAATCAGGATTGCTTTTGTTGTGTGCCTTCTAATCTTCTTCCTTCCTCTCCCCCTTTCTTCCTTTTCTCCCTCCTTCCTTCACTCTCTTTTTCCTCCCTCTCTCCCTTTCTTTCTTTTCTCCCTGTCTCCCTCCCTCCTTGCCTCTCTTTTTCTTATCTACCTCCTTCCCTCCCTCCCTCCCTCTTTTCCCCACTTTTCTTTCTTTCTTTCTTTCTTTCTTTCTTTCTTTCTTTCTTTCTTTCTTTCTTTCTTTCTTTGGAAAGACTTATTTATTTATTTATTTATTTTGTGTACTTCTACCCCGCCCTTCTCAACCTCTGAGTGGGGGACTCAGGGCGGCTTACAAACAGGCACAATTTGATGCCTACACAATAATACAAAAATGTATAAAAACAGCAATTAAACAGTTATAACAATTAAAACAATTAAAACAATCAATATATATCACAATCAATAAACCAATCTCATGCTCAGCGTTCGCCAACTCAGAATCCATACTTCATTCCACATTGTCTATTCCTGTCCATCGTCGTAGTCCTTTTTTATCTGCCAGATTGCCCAAACGCCTGGTCCCAAATCCAAGTTTTTAATTTCCTTCTAAAGGAAAGGAGGCATGTCGCTGATCTAATTTCCCTGGGGAGTGAGTTCCACAGGTGAGGGGCCACCACTGAGAAGGCCCTGCTCCTCGTCCCCACCAATCTCACTTGTGATAGAGGCGGGGTCGAGAGCAGGGCCTCCCCAGAAGATCTTAGACTCCGAGTGGGACATAGAGGGAGATCCGTTCGGACAGATACACTGGGCCGGAACCGTATAGGGTTTTGTAGGTCAAAACCAGCACTTTGAATTGTGCTCGGAATTGGATCGGCAGCCAGTGGAGCTGACACAACAGAGGGGTGGTATGCTCCCTGTATGATGCTCCGGTGAGTACTCTGGCTGCCTCCCGCTGGACTAATTGAAGTTTCCAAGCAGTCTTCAAAGGCAACCCTACGTAGAGTGTGTTGCAGTAATCTAATCGGGATGTAACAAGAGCGTGGACCACTGTGACCAGATCCGACTTCCCAAGGTATGGACGCAGCTGCCGCACAAGTTTTAATTGTGCAAAAGCTCTCTCGGCCACCGCCGAGACCTGGAGTTCCAGGCTCAGCGATGAGTCCAGGATCACTCCCAAGCTGCGAACCTGCGTCTTCAGGGGGAGTGGGTTACAGCCCATCTAACACAGGCTGTAACCCTATGCCCTGTTCAGCCTTACGAATATATTTACAATATATTCTGCAAGACAAAAGGGTAGTGTTGCATTATCTGGGCAGAGGCCATAAGGGGGTGATAGAGAGAGGATAGTACATTTTATGGGGGTGGGTTGAAAGAATAAATCATTTCCCCCTGTTTTCCTGTTATTCCCCCTTACCCATGTCCCCATTGTGGAAACAATTCTTGTTTATGATATGGGAAGGAGGGAAGGGGAATAACCAATGAAAATGGTGGAAATCGCTTTCCTCTCTCAACTCCCCCCCCCCCAAATGAACAATCCTTCTCTCTTCAGCCCCCCTCCATTTGGCCCCCATCTGGATAATGGAACAATACCCTTTTCTCCCTCAATCTCTCTTCTCTCTTCCCCTTCCTGTTGCCCTCTCTCCTACCCTTTCCACCACAGCTTTTCCCTGTCTCCTTCCTTCCCTCTCTTTTTCATACCTTCCTTCCTTCCTACCTACCTTTCTTTATTTTTTCCTCCCTTCCTCCCTTCTTTCTCCCTATTTCCCCCCTCCTCCTTTTCTATCTTCTTGTCTCTTTGGGTGTTCGACAGGCTTGCACGATTCCCATGAGTGTGAGCCTGGTAAACGCCTGAGCTACCCCTTCATGGGTCAACCCTTCTTTTGCCTTCCCAGCTAGGGAAGGGCTGACTAGCAGAGGGGAAGTCCACCCCCTCCTGTGGGCCACAGGGAAGTCCTTTGTGGACTGCATCCAGCTCGTGTACCATTTGTTGTTCAGGCCTTTCATAGAATCATAGAATCAAAGAGTTGGAAGAGACCTCATGGGCCATCCAGTCCACCCCCCTGCCAAGAAGCAGGAATATTGCATTCAAATCACCCCTGACAGATGGCCATCCAGCCTCTGTTTAAAAGCTTCCAAAGAAGGAGCCTCCACCACACTCCGGGGCAGAGAGTTCCACTGCTGAACGGCTCTCACAGTCAGGAAGTTCTTCCTCATGTTCAGATGCAATCTCCTTTCTTGTAGTTTGAAGCCATTGTTTCGCGTCCTAGTCTCCAGGGAAGCAGAAAACAAGCTTGCTCCCTCCTCCCTGTGGCTTCCTCTCACATATTTATACATGGCTATCATATCTCCTCTCAGCCTTCTCTTCTTCAGGCTAAACATGCCCAGCTCTTTAAGCTGCTTCTCATAGGGCTTGTCTCCAGACCCTTGATCATTTTAGTCGCCCTCCTCTGGACACATTCCAGCTTGTCAATATCTCTCTTGAATTGTGGTGCCCAGAATTGGACACAATATTCCAGGTGTGGTCTAACCAAAGTGGAATAGAGGGGTAGCATGATTTTCCTAGATCTAGACACTATGCTCCTATTGATGCAGGCCAAAATCCCATTGGCTTTTTTGGCCGCCACATCACATTGTTGGCTCATGTTTAACTTGTTCTCCACAAGGACTCCAAGATCTTTTTCACACGTACTGCTCTCAAGCCAGGCATCCCCCATTCTGTATCTTTGCATTTTGTTTTTCCTGCCTAAGTGGAGTATCTTGAATTTGTCCCCGTTGAACTTCAGTTTGTTAGTTTTGGCCCATCTCTCTAATTTGTCAAGATCGTTTTGAATCCTGCTCCTGTCCTCTGGAATATTGGCTCTCCCTCCCAATTTGGTGTCATCTGCAAACTTGATGATCCTGCCTTCTAGCCCTTCATCTAAGTCATTAATAAAGATCCTGATCAGGACCGGGCCCAGGCCGGAACCCTGCTTGTGGCACTCTGCTCGTCACTTCTTTCCAGGATGAAGAGGAAGCATTGGTGAGCACCCTCTGGGTTCGTCCATTTAACCAGTTACAGATCCACCTCCCCGTAGTTTCTTGAAGCTATATTTTCTATCCAGGGAAATAAATAGGGGCAAAATTTGATTTTTCTTCCAATTTAAAATTGGGATGCCTGCAAGCCTGAACTCCACCAAAATGAGTTTTAATTTTGATTACCTACATTTTTTTAAAAAAAATAAAAAACTTTTATAGGATCAATGCTGCCAGGGGGCTGGAAATTGGCTCCTAGCACTGCCAAATTTTCCCACTTCCGTTGCACAGGATCAGAAACTATATTAAATATCACACAATTCCCCTAGCTTTTAAATAAAGATTCATCTTTCTAGTTTACTCTCCACCCTGAAAGAAATCAATAGGAGTTTATAGGTGGATGGCGGAAACATGTTTTAGGTTAATAATGTTTTGATCAACCTGAAAAGGCCAGAGAACATCAAACAGAATGCTCTTGCCATAGCAAATCCATGGACGATTGGATCAGCACTTTGCCCTCATAAGAAACCATACTCTTTTGAAATATTGTAGTTTTTTAGATGCTGAACAAGGATTCCTATTTTTTTTGTTTGGTCAACCCTTGACCTTCACAATTGGCAACATGAAGAATGAAAGATCAGAGTAATCTTTGCACAATGGCTAACAATGTTGATTTACTCAACTTCTTATTGATTTTCAAGGACATGGTTTGATGATCATTAGGAAACAGCCATTTCTCACAACAGACATTTTAGTGGCACAATACTTGTGTGGACAGCTTTTTTAAATAGGAATATGGGCTCTGTCATGTCACATTGGATCATCGATCTGCTACTATTTGTCTTGTGCTCCTTTCCTTTTATTGATTACCAGATACATGCAGTAAGTACAAGAGACATGGACAGAGAAGGACTAATAACAATAACACCGAAAATGGTATGGGCTAAATTGCAAGTGGCAAACATTTCTCACCTGCATAACTTTTGGGGTCCACACCACTGAATCCAACGCAACCAGAAATTGAATGGCATCAGTTCCACATTTGTTTTTGATAGGTTTCTATGGGATTCCATAGGTTTCCATGGGATTCCACTTGTACGTCACCCGGAATCGCCTTCAGGCTGATATGGGCAGGATACAAATGTTGTAAATAAATAAATAAAATGTGGGTTTCTGGAGAGTTTGGAGCAAAATTGCCAAGTTTGTAGTGACTTTGAGCTTCCCTCCCCTCCCTGATTTACCCCAATTACCTGCAATTTTTAAAAAACAAATATGGGTCATGGGATTGTTTCAAAGGTAGCCATCTGAGGTATATTGTCCACAGGAAGCCCATGAGATGAACTTTCCCTACCAAAATAAAATATCCAAAATCCATGTTGCTCTCTAGCACAGAGACACCTTTTCACTCAGCACCACATCAGAACCCACAAAAATGTATTAAAGAAAGCATGTTCAAAGAAAAAAAGGCATTTCCCAAAAGTGCAGAATAGTAGAAAATACAAATAGCAGTAATCCAAAAATGACAAAGTACATGAAGTCAAGAGAACCAAAATCCACAGCAGTCATCTATATAAATAAAAATGTAATGTTCATTTGTGGGATTAAAAGAACTCAAAAACCACTGGATGAATTGACACCAAATTTGGACACAAGACACCTAACAATCCAATGTATGTCATTCACTCAAAAAATGATTGTGTCATTTGGGAGTTGTAATTGCTGGGATTTATAGTTCACCTACAATCAAAAAGCATTCTGAACCCCATGGAATTGAACCAAACTTGGCACACAGAACTCCCATGACCAACAGAAAATACTGGAAGGGTTTGGTGGGCAGTGTCCTTTGGTTTTGGAGTTGTAGTTCACCTACATCCAGAGAGCACTGTGGAATCAAACACTGATGGATCTGGACAAACTCTACACGAATATTCAATATGCCCAAATGTGAATACTGGTGGAGTTTGGGGAAAATAGAATCTTGACATTTGGGAGTTGTAGTTGCTGGGATTTGTAGTTCACCTACAATCACAGAGCATTCTGAACCCCAGCAATGATAGAATGGGGCCAAACCTCCCACAAAGAACCCCTGTGACCACCAGAGTGGGCCACAGCAACGCGTGGCAAGGGATAGCTAGTTGAAACATAAATCTATAAACATGAAAACAGGAACTTTCCCAAGACAAACCCTTCAAGAAACAAATGCATGAACCTTGAAACTTGAATCATGAACTTGAGAGCCAAGAAAGAAAACCATCCTTATGGCAACATTGTCTCCTCTGAGAACTTGAAGCACAAAACACCTAATTTTAGTCTGACCAGGTGACCATGTGATCACGTCAAATACCATGACCTTCAAGGTCTTATCTCGGAGTCTCTGAGAATATCTTTGTCTATTTTTCACTCCTTGCCTTCTCAGGCCTAATCTAGTTTCCCAAGAAAACTCCCCATCTGCCCAAGGATTTTTCACAACGAAACTGAAACTTTCACTTTCTGATGCCTGGGAATGAGTGCGGGAATCCCAAACAATTATATTTTCATTGTGTTGTTGATGGCTTTCATGGTTGGAATCACTTGGTTGCTATGAGTTTTCCGGGCTGTATGGACATCTTCCAGAAGCATTATCTCCTGATGTTTTGCCCACATCTATGGCAGGCATCCTGAAAGGTTGCCTGCCATATAGCTCTGGGGGTTACAAATTCCTCTAATGAATTTGGGACACCCATGTTTGAGTTTTTAGATCAACAAGACCACATATGATGGAGAAACTTTGGTGGGTGGCAACATATTATCACTGCATCAGAACTTTACGAAATCATTAATTCTTCCTGCTCCCATCTGGCTGTTCTTGGTGAAAAATAGCTCTTTGAGATTGAAAGCACCAATGCATCCCTTGTCGAATTATAGTTGAATAAATTAATACAAAAACCCATGGTTAATAGAGCCTTCTCCCACCTCGACTCCTCCATAAGGAACCTCAGTATTGGGGTAAATTGAAATATTTGCAAAAATGTTAAATGGAGAAGTATGATGGATGGATTGAAAGAGGCATGCCACCAGTCTTGACCACCAAGGGGACCTTGCACTAATGCATGTGTTGGGTGTATATGTGGGAATGAATGGAAAAAAATTTCTTGGAGCAGTGGTGCAGAAAAATGCTGGCAGTGAGGTTTACCAAGGTCACTTCAAGGTAGAAGCAGGCTTTTATAAAATATGTTTCTTCATTCCCCCAGCTCTATTTTCTAATGCAGGGTGGGGAAGGGGGGAGATGGGGGAGAGAAAGAGATTAAACCATTCTCTTCCTCACAATGACAACCCCATGACAAATGTCTCCCAGTGGGGATTCCATTTTTTAATCAAAATTATTTATAGGATTAACCCCAAGCCAACCTTTGCACTCTAGATTTATTGAGAACCAGTCTAGGATTTGGGTGGGTTTTCAAAGGAGATGGAGTGTGACAGCATGAGCTGGTACAGAGGAATAATTCTTTGTTAGGAATCCCCACCTTAGCTCAAATGGACCCTTAGGCTGGCTATAAAATTTGACTTCTTTATATATCCCATTTTATTTAGATTTCCTCATTTAAAAATCTACACCTTTTTAAAGACCTGCTCTCTTCTTTTTTATGATAATGGCAGTAGTGGGAGGGAATGCTCATAAAAATGTGCATGAAAATTTGTATGGCAGATAAAATGCAGAGATGCAGTGTAATAAGAATTTGGGAGTTTCAGAAATGTCCATATAAAGCTACATATAAAAATATATTCATTAGGGGGAAATATCTGTGAAAATGCAGCTCTCTTCATGGGGCCTTTTTACTAACTTGACAATTAATTGATGTGGAAATAGGATGTAATCAATTCAAAACTGAATCAGTGAAAAAAAATCAAGCCAAATGAACATTGCTAGATTCGTCACTCCCATTATTATGGTAGTGAAGTGATTGCAAACCGCTTCAAGAGCTTAATCAGTAATGGAAATACATTACAATAGGCCCTCCAATCTCATTGGGGATAGGGCTGTAGGATCCCTGCAAAAATGGAAAAAATACAAACAAGGGAATGCTATTTTTTAGAAACTGAGTGAACATCTCTTGAGGAATTCCTAGATTTCTATGGCAGGCATGGGCAAATTTTCTAACTTGGGGTCTGCATGGTGTGCCAACATGGGGTGGGCGGGCCAGGAGGAAGGGGGTTCTCTGCAAGTCCCCTCCCAGCCCTTTCCTCCACTTCCTCTTCTCTTTCAGAGGCAGAAAGTGAAGGAAAGATGGGATACATTTGGCTCTCTAAAGGGTTGGTCTTGGTCAGGATGAGATGGTGGATGGGAGAGAAAAGTGTATCCATTAGAATTCATATTCCCTACTTCTGATATAGAATCGTAGAATCCTAGAGCTAGAAGAGACCCCCAAGGGCCATTCAGTCCAACCTCCTGCCCTGCAAGAAGGCACAATCAAAACGCTCGTGATAGACAGCCCATGCAGAAAAGCCCCCAGAGAAGGAGACTCCTCCACAGTCCCAGGCAGCCTGTGCCATTCTCCAACAGCTCTTACTGTCAGGAAGCTCATCCCAATCTTCTAGAACATGGCCAAATAGCCCGAAAAACCTACAACAACCCAGTGATTCCAGCCATGAAAGCCTTCGACAATACTTCATCCTAATCTTTTCAGTCAAATCTCTTTCCCTGCCATTTGGAACCATTCTCCTTTGTGCCTGGTCTCTAGATCAGCAGAAAATCTCCCCCCCTCCCCACCACCTCCTCTTCAATGGGGCACTCTTTAAATCCTGAAGCATGGTTCTCATGTTCCCTTTCTGCCTTCTCTTCTCCAAGCTAAACATTCCCCAGGAGGAAAGGAGGAAGGAAAAAGAGTAGGAAGGAAGGAAGAGAAGGATGTAAGGAAGCAAGGGTAGAGGGGAATAGAGGGAAGGAGGGAGTTAAGAGAGAGAGAAGGAAGACAAGTCAAAGGGGAGGGAGGAGGGAGGAAAGAAGGAAGGCGGGAAGGGGGAAGGACGGAAGGACGAAAGATTGGAAGGCTAGGAAGGAGGGAGGGAGAAAGAGGGAGGTAGGGAAGGGAGGGAGAGAAGGAAGAAGGAGAGAGAAGGAAAGAAAGACAAAAGGTAAAGAAGGAAGGAGAAAGAGGAGGAGGGGGAGGGGGAGGGAAGAGGGAAGGAAGGAAGGAAGGAAGGAAGGAAGGAAGGAAGGAAGGAAGGAAGGAAGGAAGGAAGGAAGGAAGGAAGAGGGAGAGAAGGAAGGAGAGGTCCTTCAGCAGAACTCTGTTGTCAATTTCTGGTACTGAATGACCAAGATTCTTAGAGAGAAAAGCGGTTCAACAAAAGAACAGCAGCCTGTTCTTTAAAAACTTTCTGGAAAAATGAAAGTTTTAGCCTTCTACTGCAAGGAGAAGGAGGACAACATTCTGGCCTTCCTAAAAAGAGATTTGCAGGGCCCCCAAGATCACCAAGAGAGGCCATTCTCACAGTCCCTGAGAAGGCCGTCTCTTGCATCCCACCAACCAAGCTTGCAATGGTCATGGGACTGTGAGAATGGCTTCTCTAGGTGATCTTGGGGCCTGGGCTGGCAGATCATAGCTCTTATATGGGATACATCCTGCCAAATAGTCTAAACCTGATTCTTAGGCCTTTTAGGATTTTATAGGCCATAGCCAGCTCTTGAACTGTTCCAGGAAACAAACTAGCAGCCAGTGGAGCTACTGCAAGAAGGGAGTTGTGTGCATCCTGTAGCCAGCCCCAGCTGACAATCTGGCTTTCCTTTGGGGGAGTCTTTCATCCTCCTAGCACCCTAATAGCTTTCCATTGTACCCTTTTGGGCACCTGTTGTTTGCCCCTTTCCATTTTCTCCAGCCAAACCTGCCTCCTGCACACATAATCCCTGCCTTAAAGAAGGGGGAGAAATTCCTCCTTAATCTCCCTATGCCCTGAATTACTGCATGCTTTCTCTGAAGGATGCCATCAGCCAACATCTGCCGCTCACAGCCCTCTTGATAACCCCAGTGGCACCACTGACTCCATCCCTGCTACCTGTTCCCTAGGTAACCAGCTTCCCAGCCACTGAGCCCACCTTCACTGAGGAGGATGGAGCTAAACAAAAAAAAAAAAAACCCATGGAGCACCCACTCAGTGCTTCAACCCCCTTCCCATTAGGGAGCCAGAATATACACAAAGCACTTCTTTGCACTTTAACATGTATTAGCGGAAACAATATATTGTGGATAATGGAAAGACTGTCAAGGATGATTTCTTACCTTTCCTGGCTGAGCAGGAAAAAAATACACTGCAAAGTGTTTGATTTGATTTGTGAATCAGAACCCTCACTCCATCCCCCTTTCCCTCAGTGTTTTTCTAAAAACAGGGCTTCAGTCACAGAGTATAATTTAACCCCAGGCATAAATGAATCAAATCCATAGAGATCAAGGGAGGAGAAGCTACATCTCTTTTGGGGGACATTATTGTGCATAATGGGATCTTTCCATTATCCACAATCTATTTATTTTGGGGGGCTACAGTTTCCGGAATCTCTCAACCAGCGTTGCCACTGAAGGAGCAGGAAAGTGAGACTTGGAAACAAAAGGGGAAGACCTTGTAGTAGGTTATGGGGAAGGACAGAGGATATGATGCCCTATCAAGGTCCTTGGATTGCTGGGGAGGCAGGCTGAAGAAAAGTTAAAATACAGTTGTTTTAAAATTCAGTGAGTTAAATGCAGATCCTTTCAAAACTACACAACTATAGCTGTATATTCAATTTTATTACTAACATTTTTTGTAGTCTTGTATATTTTGATTACATGTATTGGTCTGTTTGCTTTGCATTACATTGCTTGTTTCTGTTTGTTTTGCATTTTATCTGGCTGATTTATTTTGAAATTGTATTGCAGTGCTGTGTTTGGTAATTTTGTCTTTTGTATGTGTATGTGACTACACATATATTTTAGAATATATACTTTTCTTTTTGTTTACTGTTAAGCCATGTACATTTGAGGGCATAGCAACAACATTGGTTGGGTATCCAGTATCCAAAATGCTCAGTTAGGACAAGAAGTGTTGTGAATTTTAGATTTTTCCAGATTTTGGAAGACCTGTATTTGTATATACATATCTTGGAGAAAAGACCTAAATATAAACACGAAAATAATTAATGATTGCATCAGTGCCCATGCTGCTACAACATGTCTAGCAAGACCAGTGGTTCCCAACCTGTGGTCCATGGACCACCAGTGATCCACGAAAACTAAAGTATGGTCCGTGGCCTCACCATTACTACACCATTGCAATGAGAGTGACTGGTCTCTGGAAACCCTCTTATAGTGCCGAGGCTTATTAAATATGGTTGTCTGTGGGTGGGCAGATGGTGACCACTGGATGGCATATGTTCTGTATCAGAAACTACAGCTGATGTGGTATATCCAATGCAATTTTATAAATCAGCACCCCAAATAACCAAACCAAAAGCTGATTCGTAACCCTTTTGGTACTAATGTTGGCGAGTGGTCCCTGGTCAAATGGTCCCAGGTCAAAAAAGGGTAGGGAACCACTGAGCTAGACTATGGAAGAAGAGGAAAAGAGCTTTTAGAATGAGAAGAAGAAGGATAGCTGGCTGGCTGGACAGTTACATACGATATAGATAGATAGATAGATAGATAGATAGATAGATAGATAGATAGATAGATAGATAGATGATAGATAGATAGATAGATAGATAGATAGATAGATAGATGATAGATAGATAGATAGATAGATAGATAGATAGATAGATAGATAGATAGATAGATAGATAGATTGTCAGAGACTTGAAGCATGCCTTTATGGAAAGCCAGGCTGAGTTTCTGTTATTAATAGAATTGCTGAGGTCTTGCAGGCTCAGGGTTGTGGCTTCCTTTATTGAGTCAATCCACCTGTAATGTGGTCTTTCTCTTGTGATGCTTGTCAATATAACATTTACTGTTTAGTGTTTAATCACTGTCAGAGATTTTTGGCTCCCAACTACAGACCAACAGAGCCTTGAAGACTGATGCCTGTCACTTTTTCATGTGTGGTTACAGTGTTGCAAGAGCTAAACTTTCTCAGAAACTATTTGCCAAAACCTTGATTCATAGGGATCGCAGAGGCAGTCTAAATTGTAGTGTGTGATCACCATCATGCATTTCTGGTTGCACAATGGGACCATAAGCAATCACACTGGCAGATCATAGAATCTTAGAATCCTAGAGCCGGAAGAGACCTCAAGGACTATGCAGTGTGAGCTCATTTTGCCATGCAGGAGGACACAATCAAAGCACTCCAGACACATGGCCATCCAGCCTCTTTTAAAAAACCTTCAGAGACTCCACCACACTCCGAGGCGGTATATTCTACTGTCAAACAGTAAGTATTTTTTTTCTAATGTTTAGATGGAACTTCTTTTCCAGTAATTTGAATCCATTGTGCTGTTTCCTAGTCTCCAGAGCAGCAGAAAATAAACCTACTCCCTCCTTAGTATGATGTCTTTTCAATATCTTTTCATAGGAGCCTCTGGTGACACAATGGGTAAAACCCTTGTGCCAGCAGGACTGAAGGCCGACAAGTCAGAGGTTCAAATCAGGAGCAAGTGCATATGAGCTCCCTCTGTCAGCTCCAGCTCCCCATGCAGGGACATGAGAGAAGCCTTCCTCAAGGAAGGTAAACATAAAAACATCCAGGTGTCCCCTGGACATCCTTGCAAATATTTTAACTATCACATCCCTTCTTAACCTCTTCTTCCCCAAGCTAAATGTACCCAGATGCCCTTCATAGGGCTTGGTTTCGTGAACTTTTACTATTTTGCTTACCTTTCCCTAGATATGTTTTCAGTATCCTTCTTGAATTGTGTTGCCCAGAACTGGACTGTCTGATAAAGAGCTCTAATCCTCTCCCTTAAACTTCAGCACCAGAGCACTCTGGCAGGTAATACTTAATAGCTTGCCAAATAATAAATCCCAGGATCCATAGGAACAGCAGTTACAGAGACACTTTCCTCCAGAGCACCAGGTTTTAGTGCTACCAGCCTCCACAAAATCTGCATTTGATTGCATTTTACTGACTTTGGCATCCTGCAAAAGAATCATCATCCATCTGTGGTCTGAAAATATTTAGTATTAAGAAAAGCCCAAATATACAAGGTGGCATAGCGTGTTGAGCCTTGGTCTATGACTCTGGAGAACAGGGTTGAAATCCCCACTTGGTCATAAAACTGGGGTAACACACACACACATACACACTGCTATAAGTCAATTGCAAGTATGCATATTTCTTTTTAAATAAATCTTTATATATACATATGTGGTCCATTGCCTCAAGAAAGGCTTGAGGCAATGGACCACATTGAGGTCCCCCAATTTCACTGTATTTTCTTAGCAAGGCTCTCTAAATTTTAGGGTAAATTTTGCTTTGTTCAACACACGATCTCCAAGCCAAGCTTCTGGGGAAAGTGAACATCGAAATATGGCACACAATTCAATGTTAATCCATTAAAACAGAAACTATAAAGACTCTTGTGGCACCTTAAAAGTCTAGTAGTTTGATTTGTCATATGCATTGGATTGCTGCTGACTACTTACAACTGAAGAAGTTGGTCATGGCCTCTCATAGCTTTTAGCAAAAAATGTGACAACAACAGCTCTGCTGGCCTTGTTTTAAGTATATACTCATTCCAGGAATTTGTTTTCAGTGCCAGAAGCGGAATTTGCAAAGACATCCTGAAGAAACTTAACCTAACCAAGAACATGAAAACAACTCCATAACCGTTGCCAACTTCTTTTCCTTGGCAAAGTGCTCAAAGAAGTATTTACGGATCAGATCCAGGAACTTTGGGATGGAGTGGATCTTCTCAATCCATATCAGTTTGGTTTTAGGCCTGGTTTTTATCAGCCCCATAGGCACAGAGGTCACACTGTACTCTTACAGTATATTGCCCAGGCTGATTGGGACAGAGAGGAAGGTTTTTTTCCAACAGATCTCAGGCAAGCATATATTGACAGAAGTTCTCATTCAAGTTCTGAGGTCCCATCCAGTTTAGGACTTTGAATACCACCAGCAGCAGACTGGATGCAAATTGACAGCAATTGCAGTTCTTTTAAGATCAGTATTACATGTAGGTGTTAAGGTGCAATTCTACATTTCTGCACATACTGTAGCTTCTGAGACAACTTCAAGGACAGCCCCATGTGGAGCACGTTGCAATAGACTAATCAGGAAGTTTTCAGTTTGTAGGCTATTGTATCGTCGAAGGCTTTCATGGCTGGAATCACTGGGTTGTTGTAGGTTTTTTCAGGCTATATGGCCATGGTCTAGAGGCATTCTCTCCTGACGTTTCACCTGCATCTATGGCAAGCATCCTCAGAGGTAGTGAGGTCCATTGGAACTAGGAAAAAGGGTTTATATATCTGTGGAATGACCAGGGTGGGACAAAGGACTCTTGTCTGCTAGAGCTAGGTGGGCTATTTTGGTTAAATTATTCCTGCCCATGAAAGGTTTAGCATCTTAGTGACCCAAGCTACCTTTATTTATTTATTTACTATATTACTATATTTCTATCCTGCCTTTATCAAGTTCAAAGGTAACTCATGGCAACTCAAAAATTGGCAGCAATTTGATGCCATAACAATACACAATACACAATTAAAACATTTAAAACAACATTATAAAATCCATACAAAAAGCATTAAAAACATATAATAACCAATGTCTTCCTATTAATCTCATTTTTCAGGTAGCATTGTCTAAGCCGTTCCATGTTTCAATCTTACATAATTCCATGTTTGTCTATTGCGCTGCATTTCTAAAGGCTTATTCACAGAGCCAGGTTTTTACTTTTTTTGGGAAGGTCAGGAAGGAGGGTTCCAATCTAATATCCCTAGGGAAGGAGTTCCACAGCTGAGGGGCCACCACTGAGACAGCCTTGTCTCTTGTCCCCACCAGACATGCCTGCGAAGAAGGTGGGATCGAAAGCAGAGTCTCCACAGATGATCTTAAATTCCTAGATGGTTCATAGAGAGAGATACATTCAGACAGGTAAGCTGGGCCAGAACCATTTAGGGCTTTATAGGCTAAAGCCAGCACTTTGAACTGTGCCAGGTAGCAAACTGGCAACCTGTGGGGTTGGCGCAACAGAGGAGTTGTAAGCTCCCTGAGTGCTGCTCCAGTTAGTAACCTGGCTGCCGCCTGCTGGACCATTTGAAGCTTCTGAACAGTCTTCAAAGCCTAACATAGAGCACATTGCAGTAATCTATATGGGATGTAACCGGAGCATGGACTACCATGGACGAGACAGACTTCCCAAGGTACCTTTCTGCCAGCACTGGATTTTGGGCAGATACCTCCTTGCCTTCTCCTAAGATGTTATGCACAGTCATTGCAGCTTCCTTCATATATAGTTCATAAGGGTGTCTTTTCCTCTTCAGTTTACCCTCTGCTCCTTCTTCACTCACTTGTACCATCTGGTTATTTTAAAAACACAGTTTCTTTATCCTACAGGCATCTGTGGCCTTGGAGCACCTTGACTTCTTCCTTTCAGCTTCAGTCATTTGGAAGCTCACAAACTGGATTCCTTAGCTGGATGTTTTGCAACATCATCGTGAACAGATCATTTTATGATAGGTAACAATGCAAATTACATGGCAGCTTAGAACGGTGGGAAAGAATTTGTACCAAATGTTTTAGAATTTACTTTGAATTATGATTTGAAAGAAAAATGTCTATAATATGATGTATGGATGATATTTGAAACCAGACAGACCTTCTAATATGCACAAGTAAATACCGGAACCGGAAAATTACAACTTTTTATCACAAGTGGTGTGCAGGTGTTGAAGCTCAGAAACAGTAGACCCAAATACATAAAATGATATGGAAATGCCATTACAGAATAGTCCACAATTCTATTTGTTGGGAATGATGGAGAATGAACTAGGGAGGGAGCATAGAAGATTGCTACAAGATTTGATTTCAGAAGCTCATCTATTGTTTACTCAGAGATGGAAAGAATTGATGATACTAACAAAGGAAGATTAGCTGGTGAAATGGATGAATTGACAATGTTGATTAAGGAGAAATGCTTGTTTAATTTATAATGTTTTTATTTCCTTTGTTAGTTCAAAATGGAAATATATCAAAACTTTGCTTTTGACAAAAAATTAATCATATAATCAGCAGGCGTACAATCAATGTAGTATTTGGTTGATTTTTTTCTTGTTTAGTCATTATAGCTGTTCTGGTACGGCTCTACCAGGAGCTCCAATGTTATTTGCTTTGCATTAAATGTTTGCTTGCAGCCCTGGGTTTCAGGGGTTCTGCAGATAGGTTGCAGTCATAGGGCAAGTCACCTGTCCATCATCGTTAAGTTTTGGTCCCGCCCCTTGCTCAGGGCAATTGGGAAGGGAAGGGAGTCATTTTTAGTTAGTCTCAGCAAGGAAAGCTAATGTACAGGACATGTGCAAGCTTCCCCTGTACAATAGCTTCAACCCTTAAGACTTTCCGGTCTCCAAAGATTTCCAGGAAAACTGCCCTAAAGACCAAAGAACTCCAGCTGGAGAACATCTAAGCCTTTACTGGTAGGTCCACTCGGTGCTTCGAGACACAGTTCGACCCGGTAGCAGAGCCCACATCAGTAAGGGTTAGATTACAGTCAGCCTGGGAGAAGTTAAAAAGGGGACTTTCCTTTAAAGTAAGGAAGAAGTTATTGAAGACAGTTGCCTGTTCTTCATGGGCAAGTTTAGGAAGCTACCAGTTGCATAAAAGCCTGGAATCATTTGTTTAGCTTTACTGAAGAGAAGAGAAGTTTCTACTTGATTGTTCATTAATAAAAGACTTTGTTATACTTCACAAGCCATCTAAAGATCATTTGTGGTGGAAAACCTCTGAGAACTTCTCCTTGGGCCCCCTGCCTCCTGCTGGGCAAAGGTTGCACGTCCTGTTCTGTTGTGCCCAGAGCACAACAGAACAATAGCCTTTTTAGGAAATAATCTTTGTCCTTATTCCCCTTATAGGTAAGTAGTGTTTACTATGTTAAATCTCTCTCTCTCTAGTAGTTTCCCTTATGTGTTGTTCTTGTCTACATAAGAAAATATTTTTTCGTTTTTTTCTTTTCCCCCGGACTGTGGTGGAGGCTCCTTCTTTGGAGGCTTTTAAACAGAGGCTGGATGGCCATCTGTCAGGGGTGCTTTGAATGTGATTTCCTGCTTCTTGGCAGGGGGTTGGACTGGATGGCCCATGAGGTCTCTTCCAACTCAATAATTCTATGATTTTTCAGTTATAGGTAGCTAATAGGCCTGTTTGATCAAGAAAAAATTTGTTTCTAAAATCGATTTGTAATTGGGGTGTTTTTTTGTTTCGATATTTAAAATAATTACAAAACTTTCCAAAAAAGTTTTGGTATTTACGAAATTTTGTAAATATTAACGAATTTTTAGAATATTTTTTTATTTTTTAAGAATAATATTAAAATAATATTAAAAAATATTTTAAAATGGAAAATTAACCAAAAAATGGCCCAAATGTGGACCAAACACAGGCAGGATACAGCAAATGAGAGCACACACCAACAGAAGAGTCTTTTCTTTTTTAGAATATTTTTTAAGAATAATATTAAAATAATATTAAAAATAATATTAAAATAATATTAAAAAATATTTTAAATGGAAAATTAACCAAAAAATGGCCCAAATGTGGACCAAACACAGGCAGGAGACAGCAAATGAGAGCACACACCAACAGAAGAGTCTTTTCTTTTTTAGAATATTTTTTAAGAATAATATTAAAAAAAATAATATTAAAAATAATATTAAAAAATAATATTAAAAAATAATATTAAAAAATATTTTAAAATGGAAAATTAACCAAAAAATGGCCCAAATGTGGACCAAACACAGGCAAGAGACAGCAAATGAAGCAAGCAGCACTCACAGCAGCAAGGAATGAATCCAATCCCAGTTGCTAGCAGCCATTGCCAACCCAATGCAAACTCCCTCGCCCTCTGCAGCAAGCTACGGGCCGCGCGGAGCCGCTTTGAAAGGGCTCGCCGGCCAATCAAAAACAGACAGCCACGGACCCATGGTGCACTGCTTGGGAGCGCCGGATTGGCTCCCAGGCACCAGCACTCCAGCAGCCTCCACCCCATTAACGAAACGAGCGGAGGCTCGTTAAAACTATGGGGGTTGCTGGTTCGATATTTAAAAACCCTTCCGGGTTTGGAAATATGTTTCAATATCACTTCGGAAATGCCAAAAATAACGAATTAATAACGAATTAACGAATTAACGAACGAAACCGCACAGGCCTACTAGTTATGCTAAATGATCCACACAGAAGATCCTGCAATATCTATCATGCTGTTGTCATACTCTATGCTGTTCAACTCTATGATTCTACGTGTCATAAAAATATTAATTTAAAAAAATCAGTCTCTGAATTTGTAGCTTTGCAGAGTTTGAGAAATTTAAAATTACTCACACCTAAAACTCTCCTATTTTCTATGCTCACATTCTCTTGATAAATGTGTTGTGAAAGGCTTTCATGGCCAGAATCACCGGGTTGCTGTAAGTTTTTCGGGCTGTATGGCCATGTTCCAGAAGCATTCTCTCCTGATGTTTCACTTGTATCTATGGCAGGTATCCTTAGAGGTTGTGAGGTCTGTGGGAAACTAGTTTCCCACAGACCTCACAACCTCTGAGGATGCTTGCCATAGATGCAGGCGAAATGTCAGGAGAGAATGCTTCTCTTGATAACCTTGCCTCTTTTTTTGGGATGCCTAAACAGTATTTATATGTAATATTCTGATGTTTTAAATTAATCCAATGTTCACAATTTGGAAAGTGAAGGGAAATTTCATAGAAGGGAAATTTCATAGAGGGTACAGTGGCCCTCCCGTGGATGCCAAAATCAGTGGATGCTCAGGTCCACTGGCAAAGTAGAATGGCATCCCTTATATAAAATAGCAATGTCAAACTTTACTTTGTAAATTATTGTGTGTTTTTCAAGCTATGGGTGGCTGAATCAGTGGATGCATAATCCATGGATATGGAGGGCTACTTGTATTTATCACCAGTTTGGTTTATTCATGTTTGAAAGAAGTTCTTCTCTTTTGCTTCATGGAGTATTTGAGCAGCAGTGCTTCTTAATCTACAATATTTAAACAGTGTGGATTCCAGTGGTGTTATTCATTATTGGAATATTGGCATTTCAGCTTTCAGCAAAGTTTGCTGAGCCGCTTACTTCCAATGAGCTGAAAAGATTTGCTGGATAGAAGTGTGGATTGGGTACTTGATGAATTTCTGACAGCTGCTATTGCAGAGACCTGGGATTGTTGCTATTATTTGATATGTGGATGATGTTGTCAATGAAGGTGCTTCACTACTGGGATGTTAAGTTATGGCTGAAGTTTAAAAGAATGCATACTCTACAAACAAAAGCCTTTCAGATATGTTTCTTCTCCCTATCCTTGGGTCTTAGACAATGTGGATGACTCTACTCCCATACACACTCACCTGCATAGCAGATATTATCCTGCTTTTGACTACAACTCCCAGAATCCTCTAGCCAGCATGGCCAATAGACCTTCTGGATAAGGGGATTTCAGTAATCAAAAAAGTAATTTTTCCCAGCACTGCTGGTGCTTACTTCTGAGTCACCATGCATAGGATTGTGTAGATCAAGACTTGTTCTTGCTATAAAATAAAATAAATATTGGCTATTTGAAGATAAAGAGTTCTGATTAGATTCTGGGATGAAGTTCTATCTTGGTATTTTAGAGGGGCACTACTAATGATGACTTTATTTGATAATGAGAACAAGGATTTGTCAAATAAAGACCTCATTTCACTTGGTTTATGTGCAGGAAAGCTAAAAATGACCAAAACCTGGAAAAAATAGACAATTTATGAATACAGAATTAACCAAAATATAGGCTACAGCTGGATGGCCATCTGTCGGGATGCTTTGAATGCGATTTTCCTACTTCTTGGCAGGGGATTGGACTGGGTGGCTCTTCCAACTCTATGATTCCATGATTCTATGATTCTATATTCTAGGACAGACTCAGTAGCAAACTGCTTGTACTGACACAATATTCATCCTAACCTTGTGCTTGAATCTTCTTTCTTGTAATGTGAGCCCATTAGTGTCTGCCCTCTCTAGCAAGAGAAAACAAAACAAACCCAAAAAAGCTTCACCAACTGCATAGCAAGCAGTTGTGTCTAGGTTAAAGAAGGTTTATGTCTATTTCCAGCACTACTGGGGAAGGGGCTCATTGAATAAATCCCTGCACAGTCTCAAATTTTACATAGTGAGCTCATAGAGGAAGGCACTGAAGCTGATAGATTTCCATTTTACTTTAGCCAGAGTCTACTCAGAGTTAGAGTCTTTAAATTTCAGATTTTTCTTTAAAAGAGAGGTCCTAGATAATACTGATGGTATTTTGGAGGATAAACTTCAGCACCTTGGAGAGCTCCTTCACAATTGAGACTGATGTCTTCCAGTAAACTTGCTTTACAGCCATTGAGAACCCTCATCTTCTTCAAACTATTCCTCTAGAGCAGGTTTGGGGAACCTTTGGCCCTCCAGCTGTGGTGGACTTCAACTCCCACAATTCCTTGAGGCTCGGCATTCACCCCAAAGGCTTACCTTGGCCCAATGCCAAGCCTCAAGGAATTGTGGGAGTTGAAGTCCACCACAGCTGGAGGGCCAAAGGTTCCCTACCCCTGCTCTAGAGGAAGAGTGATGCTCTATTACTCTTAGACATAAAAGCAAATGTATCTTTTGGCACTGTCATGTGTATAAATATTCAGATAAAATTCCGAACCTGTGAAGGCTGGAGTTCTGGAAATTTTAATTTTTGCAATGTTCTTTCAGGTTGACTCCATCTTGAAGTATGCTTGGATTTTCTTGGCCAACTTTGCTATTACCTTTGAACTGGATTATTTGGCAGTGTAGACTCATATAATCCAGTACAAAACAGATAATATGGATTATCTGATTTGATAATCTGGATTATTTAGCAGTGTAGATCCTTACTAAGTCTGGGTGTGTAAAACTTGCCCAAGGTCATCTGCTAAGTTCCCCAAAATGAGCATTTGAACCCTAGTCTTCTAGAGTATTAGTCCAACACTCAAACCATTATGGCCCATTGGAACTCTGACGTAAAGTAAAAATTGAGACAATTAGAAATCCATAGGTGTTGCTTGTAAGTAAATGGGGGAGGAGCATTGCACTGGGTTAAAACCCAACCCTGGCCAGGTATGAGAGAGTTGAGTTATTCCATTTCAGTATAGCAAAAACAGAAGAATGGTCTGCCTCAGGGGAACTTGGTACATCCATGTTTAACATTTACACAAATGATCAGTCACTGCCAGAAGGGATAGAGAGTTTCATCTATGCTGATGATCGTTTCATCACCACTCAAGCAGGGAGCTTTGAAATGGTTGAACAGAAGCTCCCCAAAGTGTTAGGTGCCCTTACTGCCTATTACAAGGAAAACCAGCTCTGAGGATAACCTGGGAAGGAATCCCACTGGGGCATTGTAGCACACACAAATATCCGGGAGTTACTCTGGACTCTGCTCTGGCTTATAAGAAGCACAGCTTGAATATCAAGCAAAAAATGGGTGCTAGAAACAATATCATATGAAAGCTGACTGGCACAAACTGGGGATCACAACTAGACACAATGAAGACATCTGCCCTTGCACTTTCCTACTCTGCTGCGGAATATGCATGTCCAGTGTGGAATACATCTCACCATGTTAAAACAGTGGATGTGGCTCTTAATGAATCATGCCGCATTGTCACAGGATGTCTACAGCCAACACCGCTGGAAAAATTATACTATTTAGCCAGTACTGCACCACCTGATATGCACTGGGAAGTAGCAGGCTGTAATGAAAGGACCAAGGTAGTGACATTTACAGCCAATCCTCTGTTTGGATATCAGCCAGCAAGTCAATGCCTTAAATGAAGAAACTTCCTAAGATCTACAGAGATACTCACAGGAACACTACAGCAAGTGAGAGTCCAAAGGTGGCAGGAAAAAACCCAGAACTGTAATCAGTCACTGATTCCAGATGGGAGACACCCTCCTGGGCACACTGATGACTGAGTGACTTGAAAGGTGCTGAACAGGCTGTGCTTTGGCAACACAAGATGCAGAGCTAACCTTAAGAAAATGGGCCAAAAAGTAAAATCCACAACATGGAAGTCTGAAGAAGAGCAAACCACAGCCCACCTACTGCAATGACACCTGAACCTTGCCACATGCACAATGTGGAGGCAAAAAACGCCAATGGGATTTTGGTCTGCATCAATAGGAGCATAGTGTCTAGATCTAGGGAAGTCATGCTACCCCTCTATTCCGCTTTGGTTAGACCACACCTGGAATATTGTGTCCAATTCTGGGCACCACAATTCAAGAGAGATATTGACAAGCTGGAATGTGTCCAGAGGAGGGCAACTAAAATGATTAAGGGTCTGGAGAACAAGCCCTATGAGGAGCAGCTAAGGGAGCTGGGCATGTTTAGCCTGAAGAAGAGAAGGCTGAGAGGAGATATAATAGCCATGTATAAATATGTGAGAGGAAGCCACAGGGAGGAGGGAGCAAGCTTGTTTTCTGCTTCCCTGGAGACTAGGGCGCGAACAATGGCTTCAAACTACAAGAGAGGAGATTCCATCTGAACATGAGGAAGAACTTCCTGACTGTGAGAGCCATTCAGCAGTGGAACTCTCTGCCCTGGAGTGTGTTGGAGGCTCCTTCTTTGGAAGCTTTTAAACAGAGGCTGGATGGCCATCTGTCAGGGGTAATTTGAATGCAATATTCCTGCTTCTTGGCAGGGGGTTGGACTGGATGGCCCAGGAGGTCTCTTCCAACTCTTTGATTCTTTGATTCTATGATTCTATGACCATCTCACAGCCATACCAGAGGCACTCCAAGTGGCCAGCTTCTGGTCAAAGGACATTTAACGTAATGCCACATTTTTAATTTTGTTTGTGGGTTGTTGTAGGTTTTTTGGGCTATATGGCCATGTTCTAAGGGCATTCTCTCCTGACTTTGTTTGTGTTTTAAAATACATTATAACTATACCCAATTTGTTTCAGACACAATAAATAAATAAAATAATACAAAGAGAAGGGGAGTAGAAAAAAAGTCTTGTGGCGCCTTTAAAACTCACCACTTAATTTTAGTATAGGCTTTCATGGATTAGAATTCACTTCTTCAAATGCATGGATGGCGTATAATATACCTCAGGCCTGAATATTTTACTCCACTAAGGTATTGGAGGAAGTGGTTTGTAAGCCATGAAAGCTTCTGCTACAACAAATCATTCTTGGAAGTGCCATAAAATGGCTGTGTGCCCTTTTAAATATTAAATTAGTGTGTGTGTGTGTGTGTGTGTGTGTGTGAGAGAGAGAGAGAGAGAGAGAGAGAGAGAGAGGCGGAGAGAGCAAGAGAGAGAGAGAGAGAAAGAAGGAAATAATATTTTAAAGGTGCTTTCCTCTATGTCTCTAGGGAGCTGGGGATGTTATCCTGGAAAAGGGAAGGTCAAGAGGTGACATGTTAGCCATGTTCAAATATTTGAAAGGCTGTCATGTTGAAGATGGAGCCAGCTTGTTTTTTACCTGCTCTAGAGAATAGAAGACAGAGCAATGGAGTCAAACTACAGGAAAAGAGATTCCATCTGAACGTTAGGAAGAACTTCCTGATGATAACACAATGTAATATGCCGTATTGTCGAAGGCTTTCATGGCCGGAATCACTGGGTTGTTGAAGGTTTTTTCGGGCTATAATACGATGGTCTAGAGGCATTTTCTCCTGACGTTTCGCCTGCATCTATGGCAAGCATCCTCAGAGGTAGTGAGGTCTGTTGGAAGTAGGAAAATGGGTTTATATATCTGTGGAATGACCAGGGTGGGACAAAGGACTTTTGTCTGCTGGAGCTAGGTGTGAATGTTTCAACTGACCACCTTGATTAGCATTTAATGGCTTGGAAGTGCCTGGGGGAATAACCAGAGAAGTCAGCCATAGCAGAGCACCTGATGAACCAACCCGGACACAGCATATTATTTGAGAACACAGAAATGCTGGATCACTCTCACAACCACCAGGTCAGACTACACAGAGAAGCCATTGAAATCCGCAAGCATGTGGACAATTTCAAGAGAAAGGAAGAAACCATGAAAATGAACATAATTTGGCTACCAGTATTAAAAAAGTCAAAAATTACAACAGCAAAACAACAGAGAGTAAACAATCAGGCACATCAAATCACCTCTCAACAAAAAAAAAGATTCCCCCAGGCACTTCCAAGCCATTAAATGCTAATCAAGGTGGTCAGTTGAAACATTCACACCTAGCTCCAGCAGACAAAAGTCCTTTGTCCCACCCTGGTCATTCCACAGATATATAAACCCATTTTCCTACTTCCAACACACCTCACTACCTCTGAGGATGCTTGCCATAGATGCAGGCGAAACGTCAGGAGAAAATGCCTCTAGACCATGGCCATATAGCCCGAAAAAACCTACAACAACCCAATGTAATATGCTGCTTCCGAATGTGATGAAGTCTCCATCATGGGGGATTTTTAAATAGAAGCTGAACGCCCATCTGTTGGGGGTGATTTGATTGTGCCTGACAAAATGGGTTGGATTGGATGTCCTTTGGGGTCTCTTCCAACTTTATTATTCTGTGTCCTGCTGGTGAAAGCAACATGCTGGAGAAGGGTGGGATAAGCTTTCTCTTCTGTAGCTCCCCAGTTGTGGAATTTCTTTAAGGCTTCAGTAGCATCAGTGTTGGTTTCCTTTTGTCACTAAGGTAAAACATAGGTTGTTGAAGGCTTTCATGGCTGGAATCACTCAGTTCTTGTGGGTTTTTTCGGGCTATATGGCCATGTTCTAGAGCAGTGTTTCTCAACCTGGGGGTCGGGACCCCTGTGGGGTTCGCGAGGGGGTGTCAGAGGGGTCACCAAAGACCATCAGAAAACATAGTATTTTCTATTGGTCATGGGGGTTCTGTGTGGAAAGTTTGGTCCAATTCTATCGTTGTTGGGGTTCAGCATGCTATTTCATTGTGGGTGAACTATAAATCCCAACAACTACAACTCCCAAATGGCAAGGTCTATTTTCTCCAAACTCTATCAGTGTTGACATTTCGGCATATTGAGTATTTGTGCCAAGTTGATCCAGATCCATCATTGCTTGAGTCCACAGTGATCTCTGGATGTAGGTGAACTACATCTCCAAAAACTCAAGGTCAATGTCCACCAGACCATCCCAGTATTTTCTCTTGGTCATGGGAATTCTGTGTGCCATGTTTGATTCAATTTCATCATTGATTGAGTTCAGAAGGCTCTTTGATTTAAGGTGATCTATAAATCTCAGCGACTCCAGCATTACCAAATGACAAAATCATTCACCCCCAACCCCACCAGTATTCCAATTTTGGGCGTATCGGGTACTTGTGTAAATTTGGTCCAGTGAATGAAAATACATCTTGCATATCAGATATTTATATTACAATTCATAACAGGAGCAAAAGGACAGTTATGAAGTAGCAACGAAAATAACGTTATGGTTGGGGGTCACCACAACATGAGGACCTGTACTAAGGGGTCACGGCATTAGGAAGGTTGAGAACCACTGTTCTAGAGGCATTTCTCCTGACGTTTCACCTGCATCTATGGCAAGCATCCTCAGAGGTGAGGTCTGAACATGGCCATATAGCCCGAAAAAACCCACAAGAACTGAGAAAACATAGGTTTCTATCAAAGCCTTGTGTCTGAAGGTATCTAATGGGTATTTTTCCAGATCTGTCCAGTTCTCTGACTATTTTAATTGCTAAATGTTTTCATGTTCCAGTTGTTGAACTGTTTAGTATGTTTTAAAGACCATTTAAAGCGTTCCACATGGTTTCCTATTTAAATGGTCCTTAATTGATCCCATGGTAGAGGGTAGGAGACAAATGTTTTCCTCCAGAAAGAAAATGGTAAAGAATTAAAGAATGAGGATGGGAGGAAAGAAGAATGTACAATGTGGCATTTCATAGGCAGTGAGGGGTTGTCTGTGTCATTGCAGAGACCTCTTTTTATTTTGTGTTATTCTCACGTTATGTCACAGAGACATATTTCCCTCTCCAAATAGGCACCCCCAAAGCATCTCACCAGAGAGACCCAAACAAAATGTATCCAGCCTTTCCTATCCGTGGGTTCTGCATCCACTGATTCAATCATCAATGGAATGGCAATGTCCAAAGAAAATTCCAAAAAGCACACCTTGATTTTGCCATTTTTTAAAATGTAAGAGACACTATTTTCCTATGCCATTATATTGAATGGCTTGCACATCCATGGATTTGGATTTTCTCAGGGGTCCTGGATTCAAACTTCATTGGATGCCACTGTACAGCTAAAAGCAGTTCTTAAAACTAAATAGTTTGCATTTTAAACCATAAAAATGAACAAAATCTGGCTACCAGTATTTAAAAAACCCTTCAAAATCAGGACAGTAAATAAAGAAAAACACTAAAAAAAACCCAGGGGAATTCCAGACAGAAAACAATCAGGGCCAGCTAACACCTCCCAACAAAGGATTCCCCAGGTAGGAAGCAGCCAGGCTTTGAAGCTGTGATGTTAATCAAGGTGAACAATTGCAACATTCACACTTGCCTCCACCAGACAAGAGTTCTTTCTCCCACCCTAGTCATTCCATAGATATATAGTCCTCACTTGCCTACATTCCAACAGACCTCACAACCTATGAGGATGCCTGTCATAGATGTGGGCAAAATGTCAGGAGAGAATGCTTCTGGAACAAGGCCAGACAGCCCGGAAAGCTTGCAGCCTCAATAGCTTTCATGACCGGAATCACTGAGTTGTGAGTTTTCCAGGCTGTATGGCCATGTTCCAGAAGCATTCTCTCCTGACGTTTCACCCACATCTATGGAAGCATCCTCAGAGGTTTAAAAAGCAATGAACATAGCATTGAATGAAATATGCAGAATAATCACAGGATGTCTTAAACCTACACCTGTTGATAAACTCTACAAGCTAGCTGGCATTGCCCCCCCTCCCCCTGGATGTGTGATGGGAAGTTGCTGCTGCTAAATGTGAGAGAAATAAGGTTGAACACTGTGAAAGCCACCCACTACATGGCTACCAGCCTCCTCCCAGTGTACTCAAATCAAGGAAAAGCTTTATGAGAACTACAACTCCTCTTGGCATCCCTCCAGCAACAGCAATGTATCCCTTTGGACAGCTAAACCAGGAAATCCCAATTGGATGGCCCCTCAAGAGGGTCTTCCTCCAGGGACATACCAAGAATGGGCAACTTGGAAGTCCCTGAATAGATTCAGAAGTGGACTGGACAGATCAAAAGACAACCTGGCAAAATGGCACTACCTAAAAGAATCTCACACCTTGTGTGACTGTGGAGCAGGACAGACAGCTCCGCATCTGTATGCTGAGCCCCCGGTGGCGCAGTGGGTTAAACCCCTGTGCTGGCAGGACTGAAGACTGACAGGTCGCAAATTCGAATCCGGGGAGAGCACGGATGAGCTCCCTCTATTAGCTCCAGCTCCTCATGCGGGGGCATAAGAGAAGCCTCCCACAAGGATGATAAAACATCAAATCATCTGGGCGTCCCCTGGGCAACATCCTTGCAGACGACTAATTCTCTCACACCAGAAGAAACTTGCAGTTTCACAAGTTGCTCCTGACACAACAAAAAATAAATCTGTATGCTTGTCTACTGTGACCTGCCTCATGTACAGAGAAAGAATTGTTGGAGGCTACAAACAATGCCCTTGCTGTTAACCGTTTTTGGTCAAAAGATATTTTAGCCGCCTGCACTCCTTCTATTTTTATCAGTTTATTTATGCAATGTTTTTGATACGAAATAAATAAAAATCCTCAGAGGTTGTGAGGTCTGTTGGAAACTAGGCAGGTGGGGTTTATGTATCTGTGCCAAGTTTCTAACAGACCTCAAAACCTCTGAGGATGCCTGCCATCGTTGTGGGTAAAACGTCAGGAGATAATGCTTCTGGAACATGGCCAGACAGGAGTCCCCGGTGGTACACGGGGTTAAACCCCTGTGCCGGCAGGACTGAAGACAGACAGGTCGCAGGTTTGAATCCGGGGAGAGGCGGGATGAGCTCCCTCTATCAGCTCCAGCTCCTCATGTGGGGACATGAGAAAAGCCTCCCACAAGGATGATAAAAACATCAAATCATTGGTCGTCCCCTGGGCAACGTCCTTGCAGATGGCCAATTCTCTCACACCAGAAGCAACTTACAGTTTCTCAAGTTGCTCCTGACACAACAACAAAAAATCTGTATGCTTGTCTACTGTGACCTGCCTCAGGTACAGAGGAAGAATTGTTGGAAGCTACAGACAATGCTATTGCTGTTGACCGTTTTTGGTCAAAAGATATTTAGCCCCTGTGCTCCTTCTATTTTTATCAGTTTTATACTAATTTATGCAATGCTTTTGATACGAAATAAATAAAAATCCTCAGAGGTTGTGAGGATTTTTATCTCACAACCTCTGAGATACTAGGCAAGTTGGAAACTAGGCAAGTGGGGTTTATATATATCTGCCTAGTTTCCAACGGACCTCAAAACCTCTGAGGATGCTTGCCATAGATGTGGACAAAACGTCAGGAGAGAATGCTTCTGGAACATGGCCAGACAGCCCGGAAAACTCACAGTGACCTAAATGGTTTTCCCAAACCAGTGAATAAGAAGGTGTTGTGTTTAAAACAACACGAAGTTCTAAGGGTCACAAACGTTTAAAAGAAGGGGAACATTCCTCTGCACCCTGGGCTTTCCTTCTGGGTGTTTTCGCCTCCTTTGGGGTGGGATCTCCCTCTTGCCTGCCTTCTCCCCCCCCCTCGCCTCAGGCAGTCAAGAAAGGGATGGCGAGGGAGGGTGAGGAGGAGGAGGCGAGAGGGAGAGGCCGGTCCCCCCACCAGCGGATGAAGCCCGAGTGGCTTCCACTCGCCTCCGCCGTCCAATCTGAGCTCAGAGGATTTCAAGGGAGGGGGCGAGAGAAAGAGGGAGAGGGAGGGAAGGAGGGAGAGAGAGAGGGAAGAAGAGAGGGAAGGAGGGGATGCGGCCGGCGCCGGGCGAACTCCACGACTCCAGAGCTCAGGCGGCGCAGCGGAGGAGGAGGAGGAGGAAAGCTGGGCATCCCACCCACTAAAAGCCAAGAGAGTGTCCCCAAAAGAGCCTGAGATAGCAACCTGGGTGTCTCCAAAGAGGAAGCAGCGGTGATCTCCAGCCAGCCAAGCGAAAGGATCCCATTTCCAGCTGCAAAGCGGGCGATCCTCTAGTTCAGCTCAGCTTTTCCCTCCCTAGTCTTTTGTTTCTTGCTGTTTGAGGGGAAACAGCAACTCTGACTCTTTGGGCATCTCCAAGCGGAGGCAGTTGTTGCCTCTCTCTCTCTTTCTCCAGTGATTCAAGCCAAAAGGGTCCCATCCTTGAAGAGCCAAGCGCACTCTCTACGACGACACGGGTGCTCTCTCCAGGCAAAGAAGTCCCATCCCGAGGGAATCAAAGCTCGGGTTGCTTCCCCCATTTCTCCTCTTGTCTCTTGTTGAGTTGGTTTTCTGACAACCCTGTTCTTGGGACCGGAATAGTGAGCGGAGCAGGAGGAGACGGAGCCCAAAGTGGGCGAGGAAGCAAGCCCAAAGGAGAAAAAGAGGAGGAGGAGGAAGAGGAAGCGGAGTCGGAGTGGGGCCGAGGAAGGGAAGGCCATGCATCGGGACCAAGGGAGGATGGCCAGCAGGACCCGCTTGGCCTGGAGGGCATCTGCGCGCTGATCTCTCTCTCTCTCGGGCGCAGCCAAGGAGGGAAGGCTTGCTTTCTCCTCGCCCCACAATGGGACTCCTCGCCTTGCAAGAGCAACTCATCCTCCTCCTCTGCGCAAACTTCTTCCCGGGTAAGTTTCATGCGGAGGCGCTTTCTCCCCTGTGGATCTCGCTCTCTCTTTCTTTCTCTCCCTCTCTGCAGCAATAGTTTCCCTTAAACAAGCCTGTCTTCCCTCCTATGCCATGTTCTACATCAGGCGTGGGCAAACTTGGGCCCTCCAGGTGCTTTGCAACTGCAAACAGGAATGGTGGGAGTTGAAGTCCAAAGCACCTGGAGGGCCCAAGTTTGCCCACGCCTGATGTAGAACATCAGGAAGGCTGTTAGGAATGGTGGGAGTTGAAGTCCAAAGCACCTGGAGGACCCAAGTTTGCCCATGCCTGATGTAGAAGATCAGGAAGGCTGTTAGGAATGGTGGGAGTTGAAGTCCAAAGCACCTGGAGGGCCCAAGTTTGCCCATGCTTGCTCTACATCCTTCCATCAACTGGGTTGCTGTCAGTTTTCCAGGCTGTATGACCACGTTCCAGAGGCATTCTCTCCTGACGTTTCACCCACATCTATGGCAGGCATCCTCAGAGATTGTGAGGTCTGTGGGAAACTAGAGAAGTGAGGTTTATATAGGGTTGTTGTAGATTTTTCGGGCTGTATTGCCATGTTCCAGAGGCATTCTCTCCTGACTTTTCACCCACATCTACCATTGGCAGGCGTCACCAGAGGTTGTGAGGTCTGTTGGAAACTAGGCAAGTGAATATATATATATCTGTGGAATGATGTCCAGGGTGGGAGAAAGAACTCTTGTCTGATTGAGGCAAGTATGAATGTTGCAATTGGTCACCTTGATTAACATTGAATGGTCTTGCAGCTTCAAAGTCTGGCTTCTTCCTGTCTGGAGACATCCTTTATTGGGAGTTGTTAGCTGACCCTGACTGTTTGATTTTTTTTAAAAAAATAATCATATTCCCCACTATATTCCTCAGAGGTTGTGAGGTCTGATGGAAACTAGGCAAGTGAGGTTTATATATTTGTGGAATAATGTACAGGGTGGGAGAAAGGACTCTTGTCTGTTTGAGGCAAGTGTGATGAAGAAACATAACCTACCAAATATCCACAGACCCACTGAGAAAATCCAACAATTGCTACCTTCAGCAAAGGACAAGAGGGATCTTCTCCCTCTGTATAATAATGTCCAGGTTGGGAAAAAGGACTCTTGTCTGTTGGGGGCAGGTGTGACTGTTGCAATTGGCCACCTTGATTAGCATTTAATAGCCTTGCAGCTTCAAAGCCTGGCTGGTTGCTGCCTGGGGGAGTCCTTTGTTGGGAGGTGTTAGCTGGCCTAGGAGCCCACGGTGGCGCAATGGGTTAAATCCTTGTGCCGGCAGGACTGAAGACCGACATGTTGGAAATTCAAATCCGGGGAGAGCGCAGATGAGATCCTTGCAGACAGCCAACTCTCTCACACCAGAAGCGACTTGCAGTTTCTCAGGTTTCTCCTCACACACGCGTGCATGCGCACACACACAAAGCTGGCCCTGATTGTTTCCTGTCTGGAATTCCCCTGGGTTTTTGGTTTTTTTGGTTTTTTTAGTGTTGCTCTTTCTTTACTGTTCTGATTTTAGTTTTTTAAATACTGATAGCCAGATTTTGTTCATTTTCATGGTTTTCTCCTTTCTGTTGAAATTGTCTACACTCAAAAAGCAGGGGAATTTCAGACAAGAATCAATCAGGGCCAGCTAACACCATCCAACAAAGGATCTCCCCAGGCAGAAACCAGCCAAGCTGCAAGGCCATTCGGTGCTAATCAAGGTGGCCAAGTGCAACATTCACCCCTGTCTCAAACAGGCAAGAAATCCTTTCCCTACCCTGGACATTCCACAGATATATAAACCTCACTTGCCTAGCTTCCAACTAGATCTCACAACCTCTGAGGATGCTTGCCATAGATGTGGGCAAAACATCAGAAGAGAATGTTTCTGGAATATGTCCAGACAGCCTGGAAAACTCACAGCAACCCAGTGATTCTAGCCAGTGATTCAACACACTTCCATCAACTGCTTGAAGATTCCTGCTTGCCTTTCTTTAAATTTGGTAAGGAATACTAGACATTTTGCTCTGAGAAGATGCTACTTTGCAGATAATCTGTGCCATATCCTTTCCATGCTTCCCTCCACCTCTTTCCATGAAACTCCCCACAGCAATAGGAGCCACAACAACAACCCTTGGAGGTAGGCTGGGCTGAGAGAATACTTGGGCCAAGCCAAGGAGGGGGTTCCTTGGCATCCAAAGCTAAAGAGAGGTTGGAGCCCCCCCCCCCCCCCGTATCAGCATGTTGCTGAAAATGTACATCTGTGTGCTATCCTGCCTGCAAGGTGTGCATGGGACACTTCTATTTCTCCACAACAACATCTCAAGGTAGACTGCATTGAGGGCAGAGCAAGGTCATTCTGTGAACTTCACCAAAGAGCAGGGAAAAGTGGAGATGAGTTGCAAGAAAGTTATATCAGAAGCTGCCTTACATCAGATGAGTGTGTCAGATTACTGCTGTGCTTGATTTGTGACCATTTGCTAGGACTTTCACGAGAGAGTGATGTGTCCCATTTCTTACTATCTGACATGCAAAGTGGTTCTCACTGGTTTGGTCCACCAGTTATTTGGGGCTTCATCTCCCAGAAGCCCTGAACATTGATTACACTGGCCTAGGTCTTCTGAGTGATGAAGTCCCAAATATCTGGAGGACCAGAGGTTGAGGAAGAGCCTGGGACCTTCAGCAGCACAATTGTCACCCATGCCATGAATGTATGAAATGGGTTACATGTTATATGTTCTAATTTTGCTCTAACTTCAATTTATCCCTAGAGATAGAATGGGATGGCTCATAATCAGTGCAGGAGATGGAGCACCTCACTCTGAATTTTTTTAGTAGCCCCTCGGGCTCTATTTTTAGAGAAACACTTGGAATAAAGAAAGTATTACATCCTTTCCTCTTAACATCTTACTTAGCCTCTCTCCCTATATGGAAAATGTTTTTTTTTTGTCCTTGTTTATTTACATTTCTGTGAACCTTCCAAGTGAATAGAGAAAGCTGCCCAGCTTCTGGGCATGTGCAAAGTAGACTTTTCTTGCAACTGAATAATCACAATTAGCTATTTTGCCTCTTGGACAAAACATGTAGTTAACCTTTAGCTGTGGAAACTAGCTTTGTCACCAGTTAAGATTACTACAATGGGTTGTTGTAGGTTTTTCGGTCTTTATGGCCATGTTCTAGAAGCATTCTCTCCTGATGTTTCACCTGCATCTGTGGCAAGCATCCTCATAGGTTGTGAGGTTCCTCTGAGGATGCTTGCCACGGATGCAGGCAAAATGGCAGGAGAGAATGCTTCTAGAACATGGCCATACAGCCCAAAAAGCCTACAACAACCCAGTGATTCCGGCCATGAAAGCCTTTGACAATACACAATGGTTTAGAATCATAGAATCATTGAGTTGGAAGAAATCTCGTGGGCCATCCAGTCCAACCTGCCAAGAAGCAGGACAATCACATTCAAAGTTTGGTTTATGTGTGTGTAAAGTGGGCATCACTCTCCTTTCCTCCAGTTCTACTATATATAAAAGAATCATTTTGCCCTACCTTATAGGCTCATTGTAAGTATATTTGTGTCATTTTGTGAGGCATTTTGAAACCCAAACTGCCAGATAGGTGCCAGGTTTGTTACCCAAAAATGCAAAAGCATACAATTTATTAAAACAATGAATTGGCAAATTGGTGGACACACTGCAGAGCAACAGTTGATGCTAAATCCCTCTTTTAATTTGCACTCCTGGTTTTGTGAACAGTAATTCGACACTCTGGTTGCCTCTGAGTCAGTTTCAAATATGATCTAGCCTTGTGATGTCTCTCTTTTCATGCATCTCTTTCTCTCCCCCTCCGTCTTTTCCTGTGAAAAGTGTTTCAATGCATCTCTCAAACATAACCCAAGCCCTGCCTTAACCATTCCATTAATGCCTTTTTATATATAATCCTAGACAGGATAATATATGAAAAGGTTTACTGCTGGGTGCAGCAGTAAGAGCCGTAAGAGGAAATAGTGGCTGTGAGCCTCAGTCTACTGACTCCACACAAGACTCCTAAGAGTCAATGCAGTCATGCCTACATGGCTCACATTTAAGCTCAGTTGAGACTCTTGGGACCTCCTTGTGCAAAATTGAACTATGATGGTTCCCTCCTTCCTTCCTTCCCAGTGACATCCTTGGTTTTAGGTACAGGCTGCCAACTGCAAATGCTTTTCTTGGCTGTTTCTGAACATGGCAAGTCTGTACTTATCCCTGCTCCTTAAATAAGCCAAGCTGCACCCTTGACCATTTCTCTAATGTTTCTGCAGCCTCTTCAAAAAAATTTCAGGTCAGTGTTAAGAACAAAGTCCATGCCCTTTCTTTAAATCTCACCCAATTTTATATTCTTCAGAAGGATTGGTCAAAGTGGACCAGTTCAAAGGAATCCTGGCACTGCAAATCCCACCCCTGGCCTCCTAAATTGACCAATCCCCTATGAATATTTATCACTTTTATAACCCTCTCAGTTTGCAAATGCTTGATCATCTCTCATATGATGTCCACTTGAATGCAGTGGATAGGGGAGAAAACATCAAAACCTGAACAGTCTTTTGAGGCAGGCAAGCTGTGCAGAATTGAAACTAGGAAACAATAACTTTGCTGTATTGTCGAAGGCTTCCATGTCTAGAATCACTGCATTATTGAAGGTTTTTTGGGCTATATGGCCATGTTCTAGAAGCATTCTTTCCTGACATTTCACCTGCATCTCTGGCAAGCATCCTCAGAGGTTGTGAAGCATCCTCACAACTTTTGAGGATGCTTGCCATAGTTGCAGGTGAAACATCAGGAGAGAATGCTTCTAGAACATGGCCATATAGCCCAAAAAACCCTACAACAACCCAATAACTTTGATAACATCACAAAAGGAATCCATGACAAAACTGAAAGTCTGGGATCTTGTACATCGTAATAGGGATGTGATTCTTCACCAAGTTTTTTTTCTGGAAGGAATCCATGGGGAACTACAGTAATTTTCTTCCCAATGTTAGAAAGAATGTGGTTTTCTGTGCAAATAAAGTACATGCGAATCTACTTATAGACTTATCTACTTATAGACTTGAGGACTTATAGAATAAGTCCTCAATTTACAGCACTTTTTTCATTTGAGATGGCCTTTTTCTATGCACAGAAAATGCTGTTGTCTGTACAGTGCTGCTACATGCAAATTGTTTACAGAAAAACTCCCAAACTGTGAAGTTTCATTAGTTTATGATTATTCTTGTCTGGACACTCAAAACAACAACAATCCCCCCACCCAAAGAACCCTCCAAAGATGTTTGTGATGATTTTTCAAATATCTTTGAATATTCCAACAATTCTAATCCAAAACATATTGAACACACAAAAGTAAAACAATGTGTACATCTTTCGACTTGATGACGCATCTTTCTTGTGCTACTTAGTAATTCTTGCAAAGGAGATTTAAGAATATTTTAGAACAGCATAAGTAATAAATAGAAACAATCCTATTTGGTTGCTGCTGCCACTCCTTTCCAACCATTCCTTCACATCTCTTTTCTAATCATTTGCAACAATAGTGACAATACAGATTGAACATCCATTATCCATAAAGCTTGGAAACGCAAGTGGATTTCAGATTTTCTTTCAGATTTTGGAATACCAGTATTTGCATAAACTTACGTAAGGAGATATCCTGGAGTTACAACCCAAATCTAAACACAAAATTCATTTATGCTTCATATCCACATAGTCTGAAGGCAATTTTATACATAATATTTTTAATAATGCTGAGAGGAGACATGATAGCCATGTATAAATACATGAGGGGACGTCATAGGGAGGAGGGAGCAAACTTGTTTTCTGCTGCTCTGGAGACTAGGATGCAATGGAGCAATGGCTTCAAACTATTCCACCTGAACATGAGACAGAATTTCCTAACTGTGAAAGAGAGCTGTTCAGCAGTGGAGTGTGGTGGAGGCTACTTCTTTGGAGGCTTTTAAACAGAGACTAGATGGCCATCTGTCAGGAGTGCTTTGAATGCAATTTTTCTGCTTCTTGACAGGGAGTTGGACTGGATGGCCCACGAGGTCTCTTCCAACTGTGATTCTATGTTAAGTTATGCATGAGATGAAGGTTGGAACCATCAGAAAGCAAAGGTGACACTATCTCAGCCATCCAGGTGCTTAATTTGAGATTTTGAAGTATTTCAGATTTTAGAATTTTGGATGTGGGATACTCTACCTTTAATAACAATAGGAATTATTCCAGCAAGTTCAATGGGACTAGCTCCCTAGTACCTTCATATAGGAATGCAGTTTCAAATCTGGTTGAAGTCTGCCTCTCTTTTTACTGACTCTCATTTTATACAGAGAAAAAGAGAGAGAAAGGGAGGGAAGAGAAAGAAAGAGAGAAGGAGAGAGAGAGAAACCTAAATCTTGCAGTCTGCTTGCCATCATGTTTACACACACAGAGAGAAACACAAATCTGTAGCCCATCTCAGCCTAAGGATTGTCAAATCCATGTTATAGGATGCTGAGCTGGTTTTCTGGCATGCTAAATAAACCTTCTGCATGGATTTCCCTAAAAGATAGATTAATGTTACACATTAACCTGAATTACAAGTTGCATTTGTTTGCAAAAACAAACTACTCTAAAAAGTCAAATGATTTGCAGTTTATTTTTGTCCTTCTCCTAATGCTTCGTCCTAATGCTGAAATGAATCAAGGCATGGTAGATATGTTATCATATTGTGTACTCTTCTGTTTCCTTCGCTGTGTGCCTTCAAGATGCCTATCGACTTAGGGCAACACCACGAAGTTCGAAGGATTTTCTTTGGTAATGAATACTCCGAGGTGGTTTTGCCAGTTTCTTCCTTGGAATATAGCCTGCAGCACCTGGCTTTCATTGGTGACCTCCCAACTAGATACTAATCAGTGATGATCCTGCTTAGCTTCCAAGATCAAACAGAATCTGGCGCCTTTAGGGTATTTTGTCACTGTATGGAAATAAATCAGATGTATACATTATCCACCAGGGCCAGTTCTTAAGGCTGTATTTTGGTGACTTAGGTGGCCATGATTCACTGCACAAAGTTTGAGGCAGCAGTGCATGTACATGTGCCCCTTTAAGTGCTGGTGAAGGTGAAAGATCTTGTGTCTGGTTGCTTCCTCATGTGACAACATGCCTTGCCCGTAGAAAGCACGCATATGCAAGAAAAGGGTTTTTGCTAGTTGACCTTTTGTGGGGAATGTTTGAAGAAGGAGCGTGCCATGCGCTATTAGTGCACTTTTAAGTCATCTCTCGATAACAACAAAAACCACAAGGAAAAATGATCCCTTGGGGCATAACTAGACCTAACTGAATAATCAAAAGCATCGCAGCTCTTCCTCAAATAGCAGGCCTTTTACACATCTTAACTTTTTGAGTTCAGAAATTTGCCTGTATGCTATACACATCCTTCCAATCATATACAGTGAGCCCTCCATATCCATAGATTCTTATCCACACATTAAAAGTATTTTTTTAAAATCCAAAAAGCAAACCTTGATTTTGTGATTTTATATAAGAGACACCATTTTACGAGCCCATTGTACAATGGGAATCTGGGCATCTATGGATTTTAGGAGGCCAAGATGAAGTACTTTGGCCACATCATGAGAAGAAAGGAAAGCTTAGAGAAGAGTATGATGCTGGGGAAAATGGAAGGAAAAAGGAAGAGGGGCCAACCAAGGGCAAGATGGATGGATGGTATTCTTGAAGTGACTGGATTGACCTTGAAGGAGCTGGGGGTGGTGACAACCGACAGGGAACTCTGGTCTGAAGTCACGAAGAGTCGGAAATGACTGAATGAATGAACAACAACAACAAATGGATTTTAGTATCTACAGGAAACCTTGGAGCAAAACTCTAGCAGATAGTAAGGGCCTTCTGTACTTGCTGACTCAGTGAATTGTGACAAATAGTTGATTGTAATGTGTCAATGTACCACCAGAAAAGTGTGACAAGGCCCCTTCCATACAGCTGAATAAAACCCCACAATATCTGCTTTGAACTGGGATATATGGCAGTGTGGACTCACATAACCTAGTTCAAAGCAGATATTGTGGGTTATTCTGCCTTGATATTCTGTGTGGAAGGGCCCATAAATGATCTAAGGTTTGAAAAGCATTTCCTATGAGGAGCAGTTTAGAGGGCTTGTTTAGTCAGAAGAAGAAAAAGTTAATAGATGATATGAAAACCATATTTAAATATTTGAAATGATGTCATATTGAAGGTGAATCAAACTTGTTTTCTGCTGGTTCAGAGACAAAAACACAGAGCAATGGATTCAAACTTCAGGGAAAAAAGATGCTACCTGAATATTAGGAAGGACTTCCTGGTGATAAGAGCTGTTCAACAGTGGAATATGCTGCCTTGTGGCATGATGGAGTTTCCTTTTCTGGAAGTTTCTAAACAGGCTGGATGCCCATATGTCTGGAGTGCTTTGATTGTGTTGGGAAGTCATACTCTCTCAGCTTCAACAATAATTTGGAATGACACTAGAACTCTTTCTTAACATCTTCTCCTTTCTTTGCAGCATTCAGCCATGTAGAAACTCGAGCCCATGCTGAGGAACGCCTGCTGAAGAAACTGTTCTCTGGATATAACAAGTGGTCTCGGCCAGTTGCCAATATTTCTGATGTGGTCATTGTGCGGTTTGGATTGTCCATTGCACAGCTTATAGATGTTGTAAGTAGAGCTTAAAATAACTGTGTGTATTTGTGTATGTGTGTGTGAGAGAGTTTGGGGGTTATCCCAGTTCTTCCCTATACTTGGAAATATTTCATTTTGGATTGCAACTTCCAGAATCCACAGCCAGGATAGTTAATACCTATGCTATCTACTAGGTCTGTGCAAAAATATCATTAGTCCTCATAAATCAGATCAAATTTGTTAAATTTGTACTTACAAGGTGATATCAGACATGTGGGCGTGGCCCACTCCAAAAAACTTAAGAATCAAAACTTACCAAATCCATTTTCATTTGCATTTTGCACATCTCGGAAGCCCCCCAAAGTCAGTTTCATTGTCAGCACAAGGAAGTAAAGCCAAGCTAAAAAGGCTGCTATTCCTCTTTGAATTAATGGTCTCTCATCACTAGAAGAGGGAAGCAGCACAAAAAAATTAGAGTTCACTAGGAAAGAGACTGAAAAAGCACTGAATTCTGGGAAATGTAGTTTGGGAAGGCAAGGAACAGAATGTCAGAGAATGCTGCCCTGCCCTAAACTACATTTCCCAGAATTCTGCTCAGCACCAGAAAGGATTGAAGAGAGAAGTTCACTTAGGTGAGTCCATTTGAAGCGGTGCAAGTACTAGGAACAAAAGATGAGGAAATGGCTTAAGACTTCATGAAACTTCAAACCTCAGCACTCTGTGGTATAAAACAGTGGTTCTCAACCTGTGGGTCCCCAGATGTTTTGGCCTTCAACTCCCAGAAATCCTAACAGCTGGTAAACTGGCTGGGATTTCTGGGAGTTGTAGGCCAAAACACTGGGGACCCACAGGTTGAGAACCACTGTCCTAGACCAAAAATTCTCACATTTTTTCAGCCGTGGGGGGAGCTTGAGGGGCTTCAGCCCCCCCCCCCAAATTCTCATGGTGGTCTGAGAAAAGGCCTTACTGGTGCATTATTTAAACTGTTATGTTTATTCATATCATGATCTGATCACCATACTCAATATATCCCATATGCATGGGGGTATTGGGGTAATGATACAAAAGGTTTGCTAGGCTAGACCTCTTTCACTCAGACTCAGCCCCCCCGAACTCAGCCCCCCCCGACCCCCCCTGAAAAAATTCAGCCCCCCCCCCCCCGAAACAAAATCCTGGCTACGGGCCTGTATGAGAGACATTCAATGAGTTAGCTGTTGTGGCTTAAAAAATGATTTTGTCAAAACTTTTTTAAAAATCCTTAAAATCAGTAGATGTATGAATATTTCTGAAAGTTTGGGGGAGAGGGTGATCCCCTGATATCTTGTGTCATTGTATAAGAGATAGCTCTACTAGTTTTTTTAAAAAAATGTTGTTTATATAAATTTTGAAAATTTCCCAAAAATCCATGGATAAGTGAAATGTTCTGAAACTTGATGGTCTAACAGTGGTAAATGTGTTCTACCATTGTAGCAAGTTTCATCCCAATAGCTATAAAAATGAGGGAGAAAGGAGCTCCTGAAATTTCCCCACTTGCACAATTACTATCATGAAACGTAAGGAAATTTCATTACTCTCATTTATAGTAATGAAATTTTCACTAACAACCTTAGAAACACCCCCTAATTTTGTATTGAGCTTTGAAGCATTTTTTCATTGATTGCACAGCCCTGCTACTTATATTTCCAGGTTTTGGCTCTTCTGAATTTGAATGTGAACATGAACATTGTCACTTTGCTTATTTGAATGAAGAAGTTCTTAGACACAGACTCTAAGAACTATAGAATCAAAATATGTGCCAGGGTGTAGAGTTGTTAGAGAGCTGGATTCAGATTTTTCTTGAACGTAAAATTCCCTAAATAGATTTGGGCTCATAACCCTCAGCTACAAAAAGGGTTGTTGTGAGATAAAAATGGCAAAGAGGAATCAAAGGCAGTTTGCGGTTGTTTCCTCTGAAATATAATCTACAGTATCTGCTACTTAGTGGTGGTCTCCCATCCAAGTACTAACCAGGATTGGTTCTGCTGAGCTTCCAAAATCAAACAGGACCTGGTACATTTAGGGTATTTAGGGCTACCTAAATTATTATGAAGAGAAAGAAATATTTAAAAATCAATCTATTCAAATATTTAGTTTTGTGCATAAGGGAAACAAAGTATGTGGTCAGCTTTGCTGCAGCAGAAACACATTATACTTGACAACATACCCATAGTCCATACTTGGTACACCTTGGGAATGTGACAGACCGGGGACCAGTGGGTTGGGAATGAATTCTTCCCAACTGTTGTGCACTTCTCTTCTTCTTCTGAGGAGGAGAAAGAACAGGAGGCTGAAGATGTAGGAGTTGGGGATTTGGGGCCAAGTGTTGAGGAGGAAGAAGAGGGCGAGGAAAACATACTGCCAGTTCCTCCCTTTCATGAATGCCAAAGGGCAAAAGAAGAAAAGAGAAAGTCAGAATTTCTGCAAGGATGCTGAGCAATCAGACCTTGCCTTAGGAACACCTGTACTGGGAGCTGAGGGTTATAAATCAGCAGTAAAGCAAGTGGTCAATGATGGCAGCAACCGTTCTACTCAGAGCTTCTGTGCTCCGGTTTCCTTGTTTGCAGCTCCAGCAAGTGCCTCGCAAAGACTTCTTGCCAAAGACTCTGGTTTTATATCTGCTGTAAGACTTTTGCTTTGCTTTTGGGATTTTCCTTCTATTCTTTTGTTGCTGTTTGTTAGAGTATTATTATTTTGCTGAAGTAAAGCTTTTATTTAGTTGCTTTAATCCTTGTTGTATGGCTGTTTCTGGGGCAAAACAGGACACCAACCATGATCTATTGAGGGCCACACACACCTGCTGCCATGCTGCTTACAAGAAAAAAACAAAACAAAACAAAGAAAAGCATGTTTCCTGTTTGTTTCAAGGATGTTTCCAGCATTGTCACAATGGGCCAAAATCCTATCTTCCTGTCTTGGTGAGGCTGGAGACCTCATGTAGTCCATGTAGTCACCCTTGAGATAGAACAGTGGGATACTCCCATTTTGATTGGTTGGTCCCTTCCACACAGTTGTATAAAATTGCACATTATCTGCTTTGAACTGGCTTATATGGCAGTGTGGACTTAGATAAACCAGTTCAAAGCAGATATTGTCGATTATCTGCCTTGATATTCTGGGTTATGTGGCTGTGCAGAAAGGGCCATTAGAAACCTACAACATGGTTTTGATATTTACAGAAGAAAGAGCCAAACCAAGAAAAAAGTAGACAGGTCCAAAAAAATAAGGCAGATGTAATACTTTGGTAATTTTCCAGCAACAACTTTTACAGCTAAAAAGTTCTGTTCCATGTAATAGCTTTCATGGCACAGTTCCATTTTATGTGAAAACTTTTATGGCTGCAAGGAATGGCTCCATCTTACGTAGAATATATAAATTTTAATACCCCAATACCTTCTTATTTCTGACCACTGATTGGTAGTAACAGCTGAAAGATGCTTTCAGACTAGTTAAAGAAAATATGGATAGTCACATCTGACCTGTGAGCCACAAATTTCTAGACTATTCTGTGGGTTCATATAATGAATGGGATGTAGTGACTTAAAAGGGTTTGACAATTCAATGGCAGTTAGATTTAGCCATTAATTTTAGTCATCATAGCTCAATAGAACCTCTACTTATAAAGGATGAATGTTAGAGAACAGCAGCAATGATTTATCCAAAGTTTCCCTAGATGATGATGCTGGCTGGAGATAGAACATTGGACCTAATGGTTGGATCCAGCATTGAATATTGATATTTGCAGTGTGTAAAGTAATCAAATAATGAATAATGAATGCTAAAATGTAGTTGATTCTGATAGCATCCAACAAAGTGTGCACGAGCTATATTAATGTCTTGTCCACTCCTTGTTTTGCTGTTGCTGTTGCTAGCGAGGGCAAGATCCAGTGGATGATTTCTTGCCTTGTTGGTACTCAGGGAGTTCATGTGAGCCATTGCTTCAGATGCACATTGGACTATGGGTGAAGGCAAGTTTTTAACATCAGAAATAATCATGGTTACAGTGGTGCTGATGAACATTTTCCTTTTTATAGGAATGGTGAATCTATGCTTCTTTTTGTAGGCACTAAGTTGTACTGTACATGAGCTGTTTTGATGCTAAACCTCTACTGCAGTGTTTCTCAACCTGGGGGTCAGGACCCTTGTGGGGGTCGTGAAGGGGTGTCAGAGGGGTTGCCAAAGACCATCAGAAAACACAGTATTTTCTGTTAGTCATGGGTGTTCTGTGTGGGAAGTTTGGCCCAATTCTATCATTGGTGGGGTTCAGAACATTCCTTGATTGTAGGTGAACTATAAATCTCAGTATCTACAACTCCCAAATGTCAAACCCCATCAGTGTTCACATTTGGGCATATTGAGTATCCGTGCCAAGTTTGGTCCAGATCCATCATTGTTTGAGCCCACAGTGCTCTCTGAGTGTAGGCAAACTACAACTCCCAAACTCAAGGTCAATGCTCACCAAACCCTTCCAGTATTTTCTGTTGATCATGGGAGTTCTCTGTGCCAACGTTCGCGGGGAACCCGGCGCTAAATCATTCGTAGACGACCTGATTCTGGGTCGGGGTTTCGTACCATTGTTGGTTGGGTTCAGAATGCTCTTTGTTTACATGTTAACTATAAATCCCAGCAACTACAACTCCCAAATGACAAAATCAATCCCCCTGCCAACCCCACCAGTATTCAAATTTGGGCATACTGGGTATTTGTGCCAAATTTTCTCCAGTGAATGAAAATACATCCTGCAGATCATTATTTACATGGCGATTCATAATGTTAGGGTTATGGTTGGGGGTCACCACAACATGAGGAACTGTATTAAGGGGTCGTGGCATCGTGGCATTATTAAGGGGTCATGGCATTAGGAAGGTTGGGAACCACTGCTCTACTTGTAATAAATTCAGCACCTGGACAGCTCTTGTATTATCCAAAACACTGCAAGAGGAATGGCTATAAAACCAGCATTGAAGAACAGCAATTGTACTTGCTAAGGTACTATCAGACAAGGTACTATGAGTCTTGCACTGGGAAACTGAAGTTTTCTTGTCACCCACATCCCATGTTATGGCTTGCTGAATAAGGTAGATGTCCACATGACAGTTGCTAATCCTATGGAGATCACATGGCATCAGAAGGCAGCCAACAGGATCTACTGGACCTCCTGATCCTGGACTGGAGTCAATACAAGCTCATTTTTTGTGTGTTAGAGTGGTATGCTCTTGAATTGCTGCTTCAAGCCCTCAGAGTAAGATCCAGGATATCTGAAAAGCCACATGAGCCTGCAAGGTTTTGGAAATCTTCAGATGTGGGTTTCTCTCAGGGCCCTTCCACACAGCCCTATGTCCCAGAATATCAAGGCAGAAAATCTCACAATATCTGCTTTGAACTGGGTTATGAGTCCACACTCAAATAACATGGGCTTTTCTGCCTTGATATTCTGGGACATAGGGCTGTGTGGAAGGGCCCTTAGTTTATTACGAATGTTGGGATGTTTACTGAGGACAAGGGAGAGGGAGGGCCTTCTCAGTGGCTGTTCCAGGATTTCATAGAATCATAGAATCAAAGAGTTGGAAGAGACCTCATGGGCCATCCAGTCCAACCCCCTGCCAAGAAGCAGGAATATTGCATTCAAATCACCCCAGACAGATGGCCATCCAGCCTCTGTTTAAAAGCTTCCAAAGAAGGAGCCTCCACCACACTCCGGGGCAGAGAGTTCCACTGCTGAACGGCTCTCACAGTCAGGAAGTTCTTCCTCATGTTCAGATGGAATCTCCTTTCTTGTAGTTTGAAGCCATTGTTCCGCGTCCTAGTCTCCAAGGAAGCAGAAAACAAGCTTGCTCCCTCCTCCCTGTCGCTTCCTCTCACATATTGATACATGGCTATCATCTCTCCTCTCAGCCTTCTCTTCTTCAGGCTAAACATGCCCAGCTCCTTAAGCCGCTCCTCATAGGGCTTAAGGATTTGGAAATCCTTCTCTGTTTCTACCAGCAGGCAAAGGTCTTTTTGTTTAGGACCTTGGCTGTTAACTGACTGTAGCCGAAGACTATTTTAATATAGTGTTCTGTACTTTTACTGAATAGTGTCTGACAGAAATATCATTTGCAGGGGTGAGAAAAGTATAGTCCATGGATTGCATGCAGTCCTCATACATTCCTTTATGAGAATCCAGATGTTTTTGCTACGTTCTGGATGGTTTTACTACTTTCAGGGCTCTTTCATCCTACAAAATGATATTATTCTGGTTCCACTTTAATTGGCAACATCTTATGGTATGGGATTACCAGTTTAGGAAGGAGCATTTAGAATTATTAGCTAGTGATCTCTAGTTTCATACCAAACAAAGGCCCTAACTTCAGGATAATGCCATGACAGTTAAAGCACAGCATAACATTATAACTGTTTATTGCAAAATACCCTCTAATTTAGAGTTCATTTTTGCAAGAAAAAGGAAGAGATGAAAAAGATGGAGGCAGCCCAGGAGATATGTACATTAATTGCATTTAATTACATTTATGATCAGGGTTCCTTAGAATCATAGAATCAAAGAGTAGGAATAGACCTCATGGGCCATCCCGTCCAACCCCCTGCCAAGAAGCAGGAATATTGCATTCAAATCACCCCTGACAGATGGCCATCCAGCCTCTTTTTAAAAGCTTTCAAAGAAGGAGCCTCCACCACACTCCGGGGCAGAGAGTTCCACTGCTGAACAGCTCTCACAGTCAGGAAGTTCTTCCTCATGTTCAGATGGAATCTCCTCTCTTGTAGTTTGAAGACATTGTTTCATGTCCTAGTTTCCAGGGAAGCAGAAAACAAGCTTGCTCCCTCCTCCCTGTGGCTTCCTCTCACATATTTATACACGGCTATCATATCTCCTCTCAGACTTGTTGGATTTGGGTGTGTGTGTAGGATCTTGGGGAAACTTACAAGGACTCTAAGCGGGTGGTGTGCAGCCCACAAGTAATATTTTGCCTTCTCTTGCTTTTTATGTTTATGGTATCAATGGCCTCAAAAATAGACTTCCCAAAGAAACAGGCTTGGCATTTGACGTAGAGTAAATGAGGATCCCTGGATGTAGGGAAGCAAAAGATGATAATGGTGGCGATGAAGCAGGATACTTTGGTGTGGCATGAACTGAATTTTATAGACATGGCCTTTTTGATGACACACAAGGGAGGAAAGTCTTGAGACGCTTAAAGAGCTCTTTTCCAGAGGACGGCTCATTTGATCTTTGTACCAGACTGCTTTGTCATATATTATGTATAAGATATTGAGTATCTGTGAAGTTAATTGGGAAAGGACACAGTTGGCCATTTTCTGAAGACGGCCCTCCGTCATCAAAACTCTATCATTCTTTGCTGGGAAACTAGTTTTAGGAGTGATGCCCGTACACAATTGCTATCATCAAATGCAGGCTGAAAGATACTCAAGGATATTGATTGAAATGGCTTTACGAGTGCATTGGGTTGCAGCCAACCTTATAAATATATCAGTGAATGAAGGAGAGCTGTTGAGAATTTTAGGAGTCTAGTGGGAATTGTCAGGACATTCCATGGAAAGGACATGCTGAGATTTTACTGGGAAATGTATCTTTTGGTAAATGGAGCAATTTCATCCTTGTTTACACCATTTTCCAGGAAAAGATATCATTTATGATGAAGAAACTACAGATGTCTCAGATGTCCTGGCTCAAACACTTCCAACAGCAATAATGTTGACCTGTAAGCCTGAATGCTGGGCCTTTAAGCCCTTCAAGTATTGGCTAATGTCCCATGGCATCATGGACTGTTTATAAACATTCAATAACTAGGCACTAAAAAGCTGGCAGCAATTAAATTGCTGAGAAGTAGTGACCCATCTGTTAACAAGCAGAGAGCTTAACCAGGACAAAGAGAAAACTGTTCTCTTCATGGTGAGGCTGACAAAACTACAATGACCACTTTGATAGGAGAGTGCCTATCGGAGAAACCATCATACAACCCCCAACAGCTCTTACCATCAGGAGGTTCTTCCTAACGCTTATCTGGAATCTTTCCCCCTTGTAATTTGAGTTTATGATCTGCACCAAAGAAGCTCTGATTCAACCATGTTAGACATTCAACCACTTCCATTTTTGTTTGCTTTTTTTGGACATTTGTAAAGTCTTGGGAGGGTCTTGGGAGCAACATATTGTCCCCTAAAGACATCTATGCTTTCTAGAAAACTGCAGTTCAAATGATTAAACAGAGGCCTCATCTATACTGCCTTATAAAATCCAGATTATCTGCTGGTGGCATGGCAGGTTAAACCACTGAGATGCTTAACTTACTGACTGAAAGGTTGACAGTTTGAATCCGTGGAATAGGGTGAGCTCCTGCTGTTAGGCCCAGCTTCTGCCAACCTAGCAGTTCAAAAACATGCAAATGTGAGTAGATCAATGGGTGCTGCTTCTGCGGGAAGGTAATGGTGCTTCATACAGTAATGCTGGCCACATAACCTTGCAGGTATCTATGGAAAAATGCTCTCTTTGTTTTAGAACTGGAGATGAGCACCAGCCCCTAGAGTCAGACTTGACTAGACACAATGCCAGGCAAAACCTTTACCTTTACTTATCTGCTTTGAACTGGATTACAGGGCAATGTAGACTCATATAATTTAGTTCAAGGCAGATAATTTGGATTTTATAAGGCAGTATAGATGAGGGTAAAGTTTGCTTGTACTGAATATGTTCACACAACAGGATCATAGAATACATAGGGAAGAATCCTGTTAGTGCCATATTGCACATATTAGTGAAGCATATCCTCTGTCATTTCATGGATAAAAGCCAGGACACATTTGGCCAAGCAGAAAACACATAGTCAAGATGGTACAAATAGATAAGTAAGGAATAACAGATAAGATAGGACAAGTATAGCAGTTTGCTTTTGTCTGAGTTTACTGTGAAGGGCAGGATTTTACTTCTCCTATCTTCCCTGCTGAGTTAATTGTGTGCAAGCATTTTGCATGTTGAAATCAGTTTGTTTTAACTGAAATAAGTTGAAGGCAAAGGGGGAAAGTGTGGGAAGGAGAGAGAAGCTGGGACATTATAAAAGCAGCTTTAAAAGTGAGTCAACACAGAATTAATTGGGACATTTCCTTCCAAATGGAGACAGTTGGAGGGTATGTTATAATACAAAAGTGCTGTGTTAACCCACTAAACTTTTCAACTGAGAAATAATACGACAAATGTTTTGATCGATATTGCTCATATTTGAATTCGGTTCCGTTTGGAAGACTTGGCCCTGCACTGCACTTGAAAAGAGATTATGCACTGCATTTCTGTAATGTCTTTTTATGCTTAACATGTTGTGGATATTTCTAGGCAGAATGGATTGAGGGTCAGGCTAGAGATGAGACGGGAAGAGATTGTAATGATGTACGCAACTCTGTGTACCTTCCTGTCAATTTATCATATTATTATAATGACCTTTATTATGGGCAGAAAGTGATTCACAGCTTGATGACTGGCAAAGCAGACTTGCAAAATAGCTTTAGTGCAACCTTTTCAATGTCAGCGCGCCATTCCAAAATGCATAATTGCAGCTTTATAAAAAGCTCTCCGTGTTCCTCAGCTATAAGCCAGGCACTTTGTGGTTATGTCTTCTTATCCAGGTTAATTTCTTTGGAAGGTGGCAGGATGGAGGAAATGCAAACATCTTCCTTGATGGAGGATAAGATGACCCATCCTTCAACTGATACTGGAAAAAAAATCATTTGCTTATTCAAAACCTTACTATTCTATTTTGTGAAACAATTCACCATTTCACACACAATAACATTTAAGCCCTATGGCCCAATCTTTTCATTTTTCCTTAGAAGTAACATACAATGTGATCACTTGGGTTCATTCCCAACCTTATTCCTTTAGAAAAGTAGGAGATATTGGATCAGCAATGGATAGTAGAGCATTGCTCTAAAAGTTACAAGCAGGCCAACGAGCAATCGCCTAAGTAAGTAAGTAAAGTACATGCAGGGATACTATAGAAAATTAAGTGAGAAGAGACAGAGTAGGGCAAAGCCATAAAAACCTTTAAATGCCATCATAAGGTGCTTCTGTTCAAATACAGGACAGAATCAGAAGCTAATAAAGTGATAAGTCCTCCATTACGATCAGTGCAGAATTTGAGGGAAATGCCCGTCTCCCATTTCCTCGTGTTTGGGAAATCGGAGCATAGAGTCCAAACCATATTGCGGTTGCTAGAGTTTAAGTTGCCATTGAATAATTAACGAGGTTGCATGGTGGTGGTACATTAACCAAGCTAGAGTTTCGTAAATTATGGAGAAGGGGCGAGATCGATTCATATGCTTTGAAGTGCTGTCCCAGCTTAACCTCAGAAGGAAGATGTAACAATACATGAAGGGTATTTTGCTGTGCAAAATGCAAATGCAACAGCATTCTGCAAGTAAGCTGAAATCGAGGTTTTCAATGGGGATTCTGGTAGGTGTCAGGATTTATGATTCTTGGTCCCTAAAAGGCTTAAAGAGCTGTTCAGCAGTGGAACTCTCTGCCCTGGAGTGTGGTGGAGGCTCCTTCTTTGGAAGCTTTTAAACAGCGGCTGGATGGCCATTTGTCAGGGGTGATTTGAATGCAATATTCCTGCTTCTTGGCAGGGGGTTGGACTGGATGGCCCATGAGGTCTCTTCCAACTCTACGATTCTATGATTCTATGAAATAACACCAACTTGGTTTCCCATAATCCGCTTCAACATAATAATAATAATAATAATAATAATAATAATAATAATAATAATAATAATCTTTATACCCCGCCACCATCTCCCCAAAGGGGAGACACAATGAGCGGGCCAAATGTACGACATAAAATGATAAAACTCTGGATGAGATAAGAATGAAAATGATATATTTGTAAGGGAGGACCCGTAGGGGATGAAACAGTGGAGACAGGCACTCAGAAAGGTGGGGGGAAAGAACAATATGAAGACAACATTATGGGAGAAACAACAGAAAAGAAGTATATGGTCACTCTCCAAAGGCACATTGAAAGAGGCAAGTTTTTAGATCCTTCTTGAAGGCTGCTAGGGTAGGGGCTTGCCTAATCTCACCAGATAGTGAGTTCCACAGCCAGAGGGCCACAGCAGAGAAGGCTCTCTCCCTTGTTCCCACAAGTTGTACCTGTGATGGAGGAAGGGGTGAAAGGAGGGCCTCCCCCGAGGATGGAAGAGATCATGCAGGTTTATGGAAAGAGATGCGGTCATGAAGGTAGGCGGGTCCCAAATTATTTAGGGCTTTATAGGTGATATATTGTGATATATGATTTTGATAGGATTTGTAGAGCAAAAATATACAAAGGGCCACTGCTAGTTGCTTGCCCTACTTTAAGCTATGACTTATAAATCTTATCAAGAAAGATCTTCTCAGGGAAGTTTACAAAATGAAAGAAAAACTAAATACAAATATGAATCAAAATAAGATATCTTGATATATCTATTGAATTGGCAGGAGTTACACCCGTGTTAATATTGATTCAGTAGGTCTTCCCTAGATGGGTAACTGAATTTGGTGAGAATCTTATAATCATATACATAGCACCAAAATAGTAAATAGAATCATAGAATCATAGAGTTGGAAGAGACCTCATGGGCCATCCAGTCTAACCTCATTCTGCCAAGAAGCAGGAAAATTGCATTCAAAGCACCCCCGGCAGATGGACATCCCAGCCGCTGTTTAAAAGCTTCCAAAAAAGGAACCTCTACCACACTCTGGGGCAGAGAGTTCCACTACTGAACAGATCTCACAGTCAGGAAGTTCCTCCTAATGTTCAGATGGTATGTCCTTTCCTAAGCCATTGTTCCGCATCCTAGTCTCCAGGTCAGCAGAAAACAAGTTCGCTCCCTCCTCCCTATGACTTGCTCTCACATATTTATACATGACTATCATGTCTCCTCTCAGCCTTCTCTTCTTCAGGCTGAACATGCCCAGCTCTTTAAGCCACTCCTCATAGGGCTTGTTCTCCAGAGCCTTGATCATTTTAGTCGTCCTCCTCTGGACACATTCCAGCTTGTCAACATCTCTCTTCAATTGTAGTGCTCAGAATAGGACACAATATTCCAGGTATCCAATCAAAAACATGCATGAAAAAACCCTACATAATTTGTCCAGTCATTGTGTATTAAAATATTACAACAACAGCAACAGTATTTTATTATGGTCCAAAGACCCATATTGTTCCCTAAGTGTACAAAATTTGCAAGTTAATAAGATTAACAACAGCTGACTGATTTAATACACAATTAGATGAAATTAGCAACAGTTAAAATAAGGTATAATACAGGATTAAAACTGATTGAAGCCATACAAGATAGCTATGAGCAGGTCCGTAGCCAGGATTTCGATTCGGGGGGGGGGCTGAGTCTGAGTGAAAGAGGGTCTACCCTAGCAAACCTTTTGTATCGTTACCCCAATACCCCCATGCATATGGGATATATTGAGTATGGTGATCAGATCATGATATGAATAAACATAACAGTTTAAATAATGCACCAGTAAGGCCTTTTCACGAACCACCATGAGAATTTCGGGGGGGGGGGGGCTGAAGCCCCTCAAGCCCCCCCCCCCCCCCCCCCCCCCCCCCCCCCCCCCTAATATTCAGGCCTTGTACCTATGATGCAGAAGGATTTATGCAACAAAACTGTTTGCGGGATCATCACCAAGTAAAAACTTCATATAAAATTTCACTGAACTGGCCAGTAAGTTTCTCAGTAGGGGAATTAATGATTTGAGCTCAAGCTTGTTCATAAAACTGCATGACAGTAGAATATGGTAGATGCATTCTACTTCCTGTTTGTTATATAGGCAGAGTCTTTCATTATATGGGATACCCACAAATCTCCCACGCAGCAGTTCAGACTGGAACACGTTACACCTTGCCTTGGAGAATAGGCAACAATATTTGGCCACAACCGAGTTCGATTGAAATATTAGAGAAATTGGGTTGTTGTAGGTTTTTTGGGCTACATGGCCGTGTTCTAGAAGCATCCTCTCCTGATGTTTCACCTGCATCTATGGCAAGCATCCTCAGAGGTTGTGAGGTTGTGTAGAGAAAATGTTTTGTTGTTGTGTGCCTTCTGGTTGTTGCTTTCTGGCTTTACTTTGTTTTTAGTTAAACTGTTCATCCTTCTAGCCCACTATTGTCTGCTCTCACTTGCAGCAATGGCTCTCCAGGATCTCAGGGAAGACTATCTGGTATTTCCCCCTAAAATTCCTTGATGATTTCCCAGACAAGTACTAAGTCCCTGTTTATCAGGCAGACCCCAGTGGCGCAGTGGGTTAAACCCCTGTGCCGGCAGGATTGAAGCCCGACAGGTCGCAGGTTCGAATCCGGGGAGAGGTGGATGAGCTCCCTCTATCAGCTCCAGCTCCTCATGCGGGGACATGAGAGAAACCTCCCACAAAGATGATAAAAACATCCAATCATCCGGGTGTCCCCTGGGCAACGTCCTTGCAGATGGCCAATTCTCTCACACCAGAAGCGACTTGCAGTTTCTCAGGTCGCTCCTGACACGACAAAAAAAAAAAGGCAGACCCAGCCATGATTATGTCATGTTCAGGTTAATTAACCTGTGGGGAAAAAAAAGTTCAAATTAGACTGAATGCCGGTGGATACCAGAGAGGAATATTCTGCAAATGGAAACCTAGCATTGAAAAGATAATTGCTCCAGCAGTTGAGAGAAGATATGGAGCAGTAGATTCAAACTGCAGGAAAAGAGACTCCACCTAAACATTAAGAAGTATTTCCTGACTGTGAGAGCTGTTTGACAATGGGATATTCTTTATGGTAGTGTGGTGGCATCTCATTCTCTGGAGATTTTGAAACAAATGATGGATGGCCATCTGTTAGGAGTGCTTTGATTGTGTATCATTGCATTGCAGAAAAGAGGTTGGACTGGATGGCCCCTGGAGTACCCTTTCAACCATATGATTCTGTGAAGTTTTCCAGGCTGTGTTTGCAAATGTGTTGCTTGCTTTCTAAGGGTGGGAATCACAATGAGCTGAATCAGGGTCTTTGTCTTTAACTGTAGCCATTGCCACGTCTGCAGTTTATTGATTTATTTTTTTCTCCAAGCCCGGTCTTAGCTGTAAACCCAAGGCAATTTACTAAAACAATTAAATTAGTTTATCATGAGTAATTTCTTATTGTGAGCCAGAGCACTCTTTGAATATCAATGGCTCACAAATTACATTTCTGTATTATTAGCATGAGAGACACTCGCTGTGGACCAGATTGGGAGGTGGGGTAGTGTTTCTAGCTGTAACTTCATGGTTTGCAAGGATCAAAAGCAGATGGTTGGTTAACATCTGGCATGTTTTTTTTTAATTTGTGTGTGTGTGATTCACCTTGATAATAAGAGCTAGTGTATTGCACAGACTCACTGTTTCAGCTACGGAATCAATTGCCTATAGAGGTGGTAAGGTCTCCTTGACTAGATGTTGGACAGAGGCCCCATTTACAAAGCCTTATAATGCAGTTTGAACTGGATTATATGGTCAGTGTAGAATCATAAAACTTCATTGAACTGGATTTTATGAATCTACAGTGCCATATAATCAAGTTTAATGCAGTTAATCTGCATTCTTAAACTGGTTTTTATGGAAGTGTAGATGGAGCCAGCTGAGGGCTGAAACTCATGGCCTATGAAGCCCCTTCCAGCCATAAGATTCTATTTTTTTTTTGTTTCTTTGTTCAGTTGCTTTGACTCTTCATGACCTCATGGATCAGCCCACGCCAGAGCTCTATGTTGGCTGTGGCCACCCCCAACTCCTTCAAGGCCAAGCCAGTCACTTCAAGGATACCATCCATCCATCTTGCCCTTGGTATGCCCCTCTTCCTTTTTCCTTCCATTTTCCTCAGCATCATTATCTTCTCAAGCTTTCCCGTATTCTCATTATGTGACTAAAGTACTTCCTGTTTGCCTCTAATATCCTTCCCTCCAGTTATTTCCTGGAGTATGGACTGGTGTGATCTTCCAAGGCACTCTCAGAACTTTCCTCCAGCACCACAGTTCAAAAGCGTCTATCTTCCTTCGCTCAGCCTTCCTTATGGTCCAGTTCTCACATCCGTAGGTGACTATGGGGAATACCATTGCTTTAACTATGCAGATCTTAGTTGCCAGTGTGATGTCTCTACTCTTCACTATTTTATCGAGATCAGTCATTGCTCTCCTCCCAAGAAGTAAACGTCTTCTGATTTCCAGGCTGCAGTCTATGTTTGCAGTAGTCTTTGCTCCTAGAATAATCCTCCACATTTTCTCCCTTCATTTGCTAGTTATCAATCAGTTTGGTTGCCATCATATTGTTTTTTATGTTTAACTGCAACCCAGCTTTTGCACTTTCTTCTTTCAACTTGGTTGAAAACTCCTCCTTGCTTTCAGTCATCAAAGTGGTATCATCTGCATATCTAGGGTTGTTAATGTTTTGTCCAGCAATTTTAACTCCAGCCTTGGATTCATCAAGCACAGCACATCTCATTATGTGTTCTGCATACAAGTATTCTATTATTCTAATTAATTTTTCATTTTAAAACTGTGCTTTTAAAAGCCTTTCAGTATAGAATTAACCCAAAATGAGTTACAATATACAATACATTATAAAATCAATAGAAAGGCACAGTAAACATATAGCATCAAAATCATTCAGCTATGCAATCTCCCACATTAATCCATTAACCCAAGTGCCTGCTGAAAGGAGTTTGTTTTCAACTAGTACACAAAACTGATCTTAACTCTCCCCAAAGCTGCTAGAAGAGAATAATCTTTGCTTGTGGTTCCACCATCAAGAGGGTCTCATCTTTAGCAATTCATACTTCATGCAACATATTTCATGTTACTTTGCTGGAGGAGAAAGAAATAACTAATTATGGTGTGCTAGTTTATCTACACTGTAGAATTAATGTGGTTTGAAAACAGTTCTACTGCAATGGCTCAAAGTTATGGTATCTGAGGCTTTGTAGTTCGGTGAGGCATCAGCATTCTTTGGCAGAGAAGGCTACAGACCTGTAAAATTACAACTCCCATGATGCATAGGACTGAGCTATAGCAGTTAAAGTTGAATCAAAATGCATTAGTTCCATAGTAGATGCACCCAAAATCTAAGAAATGAGCATGGGACTACTGCATAAGCAAAAAAGTAATGTCTTCTACTTTAAATATTTCCATTAGGCCCTCTACCTTTTCAAGGTTGAGGGGCACAGACCACTTGGCAAAGTGGAAAGACTGTGAATAAAAAAGCCAACTTTTTAAACCTGGGAGAACACCTAGTTGGGGGTCGCTAAGGTCTTCCAGTGCAGCTCTGTGATCAAAAGGTACATTTTAAGTGTAATTCCAGCCACAAATTATATGTTTTAGCTTTGGATAGCACAGGGAAGGGTTAACACTCCTGTGAGATTTGTTTTGCTGTCTGGGCCCCTGTTCAGAATATTTCACCTCACTTTCTGTTCCTGGGAAAACTGGATCTTGAAAACAAATGGCTTGTGTGGAAACAAAGATTCATGATCAAGCTTCAGTGGAGATACCCTTTCCCTATAATAACTCTTTCAGGAGCGAATTTTACTCCCAAGTGAAAGGTTTCTCTCACTTCCTGTTGTCTCACTCCCATTCTTAACTATGAGTCATTTGTAAGTTGGATGTTTGTAACTTGGGAATTAGACATGTGCATTCGGAGGAAATCTTGTCCTGTTTCATGTCCTGGCTATCATTGGGGACCCCAATTTGTTTTTTGCAAACCTCCTGAAATTGGGAGGGTTGTTTTTGGTTCTTTAATTTCGGGGCCTGAAAATTGGACCATTATAGGGAGGGGCTTCCCACCCACTGGCTCCCCTTCCCTGCATGTGTTCTTCTCACCTGGCAGCTGCTGTATCTATTCTAGACTAAGAGGCGCTCAGCCGTGGGCACTGGTGGGTGTGCATACTTGCCAGGCCTACCTTCACACCCTACCACAGATGCACTCTTCTTGGACAGGGAGTACATGTGTGGTGGGGCATGTGGGCAGACCCGGAAAAAGTGCGTGCCTGCCAATGCCTGCAGCCAAGTACTCAGCTACATGCATACTCCGGGCTCTAAGAGGACATTAAGATCATCTGGGGAGGCCCTGATCTCGGTCCCGCCGACATCACAAGCATGCCTGCCGGGGACGAGAGACAGGGCCTTCTCAGTGGTGGCCCCTCGGCTGTGGAACACCCTTCCTACAGATATCAGATTGGCCCCCTCCTTATTGGCATTTCGGAGGAAAATGAAGACCTGGTTGTTCGAACAGGCATTTGATTAGGCAGTGTAATTGATTTCAGGAACATGGAATAATGGATGATGAGATTGAATTCTGATTCTATTGATGAGCCGCGAATGATTTGTTATATTGATGTTTAATTGTTGTTATGCTATTGTTTTTAAATGTTCCAATGGTTTTGTAATGGGTGCATTGAAATTGCTGCTGTTAACCATTTTGAGTCGCCTAAGGGCTGAGAAAAGCAGTATATAAATGAAGTAAATAAATAATAAATAATAAATAGATGTGTGGTGGGGAGTGCAGGCAGGCCCGAAGCACGCCTACACCTGACCTTTGGGCCTTCCTGCCTGCATGCTGTGTCACATACACACACTCTTTCCAAGGCAAGGAGGCAAGTTCACACACACACAAAAGCAGACTTTCTTGTTCAGCAGATTTTTGTGAGGGGAGGGGGCTTCCCGTTTTGTGCTTCTGAAGAAACAGAAGACATGAAAGAAACAGTTGAAATGAATTTTGTGCACACGTCTATTGGGAACTGCCTGCATGCCCTTTTAATGCCAGGGAAGGGTGGGGGGGGGGGGGATAACTGAAAAGCAGTGTGGAATTTAGTGGAGAATATGATTATTTTTCAAATATTTCAAATAGTGGGAATAGTTCACTTAAAAAGAAAATCTTTGTCATTTCTGTTCAAATCACGAATCTCTTTTGTTGCAAATTATTTGGCATTACCTTAAAAACTTAAAAAGTGAACAAACAGTGCTGAATTAGCTCTCTTTCTCAATCCACCTTCAAGCCAAGCCCATTAGGAGATCTCTGGCTGTGTTTTCATGTTTAGGACACAGCGACAGTTGTTGGACACAGCAGGGGTCGGCAAAGGAGAGAGGGGGGGGATGTCCTTGGCCCCAAATGTGTTGGCAATCTGAATTATTTTGGTGCTTGAGTCAATGGAGATAGCCTAGTTCTAAAAGAATATCTGTTATCAGATCTCTTTTGCAGTTTGGCCAAAGAGCAAAGAGAGAAGAACAGAAGACCTTGATTACCAATGCTGACTGCTAATGTGACACAGTGGGATCTGATTGAATGCAAAAGACCAGAAAGTCCCAGATTTTGTTCCTCTTTCTTCACAACTTTATTTTGGAGAGACATACATATGTTGTTTATCCCAGAAAGGTTTATGTCAGCTCTCAGTGCAGACTCTTTTTATACCAGTTCCCCAGGTTGGTTTATTTTAATCTAGTATAAACTTAGAAAGAGCAGGAACAAAATCTGGAACTTTTCCATCAATCTGGATGCAGCTTTATCTATTTATGTTAATTAAAATATTTAAATTCTTGTTGTATGCTTTTAAATAATTTCCTACTTATGGTAACCTTAAAGTGAACCTGTTACAAGTTTTCTGAAGTTGAGAGTGTGTGACTCACCAAAGCCAATGGGTTTTCATGGCTGAGAAGGGAATACAGGTTAAAATTAGATAAAGTAATGTAAAATTATGCACATGATTGAATTTATATAATGCCAATTAGGCAATAAATACTTTATGAAGCAGACATAGAATCATAGAATCAAAGAGTTGGAAGAGACCTCATGGGCCATCCAGTCCAACCCCCTGCCAAGAAGCAGGAATATTGCATTCAAATCACCCCTGGCAGATGGCCATCCAGGCTCTGTTTATAAGCTTCCAAAGAAGGAGCCTCCACCACACTCCGGGGCAGAGAGTTCCACTGCTGAACGGCTCTCACAGTCAGGAAGTTCTTCCTCATGTTCAGATGGAATTTGAAGCCATTGTTCCGCGTCCTAGTCTCCAGGGAAGCAGAAAACAAGCTTGCTCCCTCCTCCCTGTGGCTTCCTCTCACATATTTATACATGGCTATCATATCTCCTCTCAGCCTTCTCTTCTTCAGGCTAAACATGCCCAGCTCCTTAAGCCGCTCCTCATAGGGCTTGTTCTCCATACCCTTGATCATTTTAGTCGCCCTCCTCTGGACACATTCCAGCTTGTCAATATCTCTCTTGAATTGTGGTGCCCATGTTTTTACATAGCACAGGAATGATAGCATTAGTGACACAATCAAGCCTCTAAAGACAAAGCATTTAATTACTGGGGCACCATAGCTGAGAAGATCTTTCCCCATGTCCTTCTGTTTTGTATTTCCTCTGCAATGGGACATCAAGGAGGTCCTCTCAAACCCTGGGCAGCCATCAAGGCCTCAAGTCATTTAGGACTTTAAAAATAATTTCTGGCACCTTGAATTCATACTGGAAACATATTTGAGAGTAAGTGCAACTTCTTAAAACCAATGTTATAAAGGTTTTGTGTGATTATTTGATCAACATCCAAGTTACTGCATTTGGCACCACCTGCAGGACTAGAATAATAGAATCATAGATTTGGAAGAGACCTTGTGGGCCATCCATTCCAATCTCTTGCCAAGAAGCAGCAAAAACCTCATTCACGGTACCTCCAACAGATGGCCATCCAGCCTGTTTAAAAGCCTCCAAAGAAGGAGCCTCCACCACATTCCAGGGCAGAGAGTTCCACTGCTAAACAGCTCTCACAGCAAGTTCTTCCTGATGTTCAGGTGGAATCTCCTTTCTTGTTGTTTGAAACCATTGTTCCACATCCGTCTTTCCAGGGCAGCAGAAAACAAGCTTGCTCCCTCCTCCCTGTGGCTTCCTCTCACATATTTATACATGGCCCTCATCATATCTCCTCTTAGCCTTCTTTTCTTCGTGCTAAACATGCCCAGCTCTTTGAGATGCTCCTCATAAGGCTTGTTCTCCAGACCCTTGATCATTTTAGTCACCCTTCTCTGGACACATTCCAGCTTGTCAACATCTCCTTTCAATTGTGGTGCCCACAATTGGACACAGTGTAATTCCAGGTGTGGTCTGACAAACACTAAACTGCTATTTTCTCAGGCCAAAATTCCATTGTTTTTTTTTAATCTGCCACATCACGTTGTTGGCTCATGTTAACTTGCTGTCTATGAGGACTACCAACATCTTTTTTGAACATACTGCTGTCGAGCCAGGTGTTCCTCATTCTGTATCTACTAGAGGAGTGCCTTCCCAAATGTTCCTTGAAGCATTGTTTATTTTTCCAACTCAGTAAATGCATTTCCACTTCTCTATGAAGTTGTTCTGTGATGCATGAATGGACATACAAGGTGGAATTTTTATGGGGCATTGCTTTAACATAATAAAGGTTGCTTTAGCGTAACCACTTCTCTGTTATGGAAGTATCCAGTCCCTCTTTAAATAGTAATTTAGACCAGGCTAGCATAGGACTGGTGAGTGTGCCTGGACAATTGCTTTGAACTGTTGCCTGTTTGTCCACCTCTGCATTCCCAGACCCCATGGAAAGTATGTTGATTGAACACTCTGTTGGAAATGCAACAATACTTAGCAGTGAAGAGTAAAGAGTGCCTCACAGTGGGCATTAGAGAATTAGGGTTAGTTAGTTTGAGTGGCCTGAAGCATTCTCCCTTTTTGTCAACCTATTCTGACCTTTCTGTGATGTAAATTGACACTCTTAGGTATGTATTGTTGAAGGCTTTCATGGCCGGAATCACTGGGTTGCTGTAGGTTTTTTTGGGCTATATGGCCATGGTCTAGAGGCATTCTCTCCTGACGTTTCACCTGAATCTATGGCAAGCATCCTCAGAGGTAGCGAGGTCTGTTGGAACTAGGAAAAGAGGCTATATATATCTGTGGAATGCCCAGGGTGGGACAAAGGACTCTTGTCTGCTGGAGCAAGCCACGAAAATAAAGACGAAGATCCACCCAGAGGAAAAGTGTTCTTGCCATACATCAAGGGAACGACTGACCGCATAGGGAAGCTGATGAGGAAACACAACATACAAACTATCTACAGACCCACCAAGAAAATCCAACAAATGCTACGTTCAGCAAAGGACAAGAGGGATCCTCTCACTTCTGCATGAGTCTACCGTGTACCATGCAGCTGTGGACAAGTCTACATAGGGACCACCAAACAGCATTGCCCAAACACGAATCAAGGAACATGAAAGGCACTGCAGACTACTTCAACCAGAGAAATCAGCCATAGCAGAGCACCTGATGACACAGCATATTATTTGAGAACACAGAAATGCTGGACCACTCCAACAACCACCATGTCAGGCTACACAGAGAAGCCATTGAAATCCACAAGCATGTGGACAATTTCAACAGAAAGGAGGAAACCATGAAAATGAACAAAATCTGGCTACCAGTATTAAAAAACTCTAAAATTGCAACAGCACAACAACAGAGAGGAAACAAACAAGGACATCTAATCACCTCTCAACAAAAGATTGCTCCAGGCACAGTCAGGCCATTGTATACTAATCAAGGTGGTCAGTTGAAACATAGATGCAGGCGAAATGTCAGGAAAGAATGCCTCTAGATCATGGCCATATAGCCCAAAAAAAAACCTACAACAACCCACTCTTAGGTATGTTTTTCCATCTCTTCTTCCCGTGAGTCCTGTCTTGACCATCAAAGATATGTATTAGCTTAGATTACCTCCTTGAATAACTTTTCTATCTTACAATGGGGTAAGATACCTTTCCTTTCTCCAAGCTCTTTAAATCGCTGAATTGCTAAACACATTTTTCACTCTATCAACCTGATATTGAATCTTTGCCATAGTTTGCTTCTTAATGATTGGGGGAGCCAAGCTTAGAAAAGTTATTTATTTGGATGACCACTTCCAGAATAGAAGAGGAAAATAGGAGGATTGGGGGGGGGGGGGAGCTATGGAGTGATTCACAGCTATCATTATGGCTGCTAGTACCAGATTACGCATTTAGCCATCCACTTGCCACTGCCAGAACTTGATATCTGCAGTGAATTCAGATCATCCCAGTGTGTCACAGAATACTAAAAAGCAGCTGGATTTTCAGGACTTGTTTCCCTTTGGATTTCATAGTTGGGTGGAAATGTTTTTTCTCCCAGCAAGGAGAGGGAGGAACCCTCCAGCTTGCTGCTCAGTTAGATGCCAATTAATGTAAATGGACGCAGACCTAACCGTCTGTTACTTTGTGTTAAATTAAATAGGAGGAGATAGAGACATTGGTCAGACGGGTTTAAAATTGACCAGATGCTGCATAGGTATGCAAAAGGCACGCAGGCAGCATTTTGTTTGGCCGAAGCGAGTGCTGTTTTGACTGGAACATCTTTCAATTTATGCATTTGTGCTACCAACTGTTTTAAATGTTGTCCCTTATGTGAGTCAATCCTTTCCTGAAATCTATATGCTGATCTATTCAAGTGAGTCTGGTGAACTCCAGTTTGTAAGTAGCTGACATCTTTCTATGGACTGTTTGTTGCACCCTGTCATTTGTGTTACGTGATAAATGATATTCCTATAGTATTGTTTACCCAGGAACAACAACCAGAAGTTGTAGTTACATGTAGTACCAGACAACGAGAACATCTTGTTAGACAACAAACAAGCTCTGTCTAGATACATTCTGTTCCCATAGACCTCAGATAGGGATTACCATGTATGCATTAGATATTGCTATGTACACATTGTCTTTATCACTCTGAAGTTCTATAAAGTATTGATACTTGAAATGAACTTTTATCTATCTCAAGCAGTGTTGTAAGTAGATTGGATTGCCCGACTGCTCACTGGAGGGAAAGATACTAGAGACAAAGTTGAAGTACTTTGGCCACATCATGAGGAGACAGGAAAGCCTAGAGAAGACAATTATGCTGGGGAAAGTGGAAGGCAAAAGGAAGAGGGGCCGACCAAGGGCAAGATGGATGGATGGCATCCTTGAAGTGACTGGACTGACCTTGAGGGAGCTGGGGGTGGTAACGGCCGACAGGGAGCTCTGGCGTGGGCTGGTCCATGAGGTCACGAAGAGTCGGAGACGACTGAACGAATGAACAACAACAGTGATGGGACTTGGCAGTTCCTTTGACCAAAGCTCTTCTTTGTTGTCTGTTTGCCTTCCTGCTTAGTTTCAAAGCTGTGTGTATCATGTGGGAGATACAGAAGGGCTGATATTTCAATCCTACCCAATAATAGGATGTACTGAATCCATGTAACTTCAGCTGGAGATCCTGCATTGAGAAGGTGGTTGGATTTAGAGGCTTACAGTGCCTCTTCCAACTCTATGATTCTATGACTAGAAGCTTAAACACAACACTAAAGCCTCTTCCACACAGCTGAGTGAAATCCTACATTTTCTACTTTGAACTGGAATATATTGCAATGTGGACTCGATAACCCAGTTCAAAGCAGATATTATGGTATTTTTTGCCTTGATATTTTGGGTTATATGGCTGTGTGGAAGGGCCCTAGATCATGTCAATGGAAGGGGTTTAAGACAAGGAGAGATTTACTTGTAACAGAAAGAGAAGGAAGAGAAAGAATAATAGCAAAACCTGATTTGCATGTACATTTTCCTCTTGCTTTTTGATATGCTTGAAGAGAAGTATTTTTTAAAGTTTGCAAATAATTACTCTGTCAAGCCTTGAACAAATGACATTGTGGGCTTCATGCAATGATTGTCCAATAATTAAATGACCATTAAATGCTAATCAAGGTGGTCAGTTGAAACATTCACACCTAGCTCCAGCAGACAAAAGTCCTTTGTCCCACCCTGGTCTTTCCACAGATATAGAAACCCATTTTCCTACTTCCAACAGACCTCACTACCTCTGAGGATGCTTGCCATAGATGCAGGTGAAACGTCAGGAGAAAATGCCTCTAGAACATGGCCATATAGCCCGGAAAACCTACAACAACCCAATTGTCCAACAGTCTGGAAGTGGAAATGTAACAGCTTGGAAGGATTTTTTTTCACACCATATGCTCCCTCCAGCCATAAAAGACAAGTCAAAAATGTGATACTAGCATAAACAAATAAGCAGGATCCGTCACATTTGGCTAAAACAAATGAACACCACTAATTCATCCCCCTGATTTTAGTCTTGATGTTGAAATATCTTTGTGCCCTGCTGGAAGAAATACATTGGGCTAAAGTGAGTAGCACTTTCCAATTAAGTAAGTGAAGTAACTTTTGCTGGATCGATGTGTTCAGCAGTATCTCTTAGGAGGTTTCACACAGGTAGAGAACAATGTGTAAAAATGCAAAGCTTGAGCAAAGTTCAAAGAGAATTAGGGAATGTTACCTTTTTTAAGACTGCAGCTGCCAGATTCCCCCAACCTGCATGGCCAAAGATGTAGAGAGGACAGTGAGATGTAGTAAATTTGAAATTCTGGGGCTTGTTGTCAAAATGTAATTTAATTTCAGCTTTAGCCTAAAGGTATTAGAAGAGAAGATAAAACATTTCATGGGAGAAAAAATTGCAACCTGATGTGAAGCACAGCTGGGAAGGAAAGGCAGATGGGACTCAAAGAAATCTAGTCTTCAAGGTGAAGAGATTTCCACATTCTTGGTCATATCTTGAGTGGATATAAGGGGTCAGAAATACATGACCTTTGAGATGTTGTTGGACTGCAATACTCATCACTCCTTGCAGACATAAGTAATAGTGATGGATCATGGGAATTGCAGTCTGACAATATCTGCAGGATCATGCATTCTCCATCTCTCATTTATTATTTTTTTGCAATTACAGTCAGCCCTCCACATTTACTGGGATATGAGGCTCAGGATAACCACAAAAGTGAGAAAACCCTCTTGAATTCTCACCTGATGGAACACCTCTCTAGGAAACTCTAGGTCTTCCAGTGTGACTCTAGGATCAACATCTGCCAGATATTGACATAGACTTGCATGTAGGACTTGGAGATTCCTAGGTAAAGGTAAAGGTTTTTTCTTGACATTAAGTCCAGTCATGTCTGCTCATCTCCATTTCTAAGCCAAAGAGCCAGCATTATCCGTAGACAACTCCAAGGTCATGTGGCCATATGACTGTATGAAGTGCCATTACCTTTCCTGCCTATTGATCTACTCATATCTGCATGTTTTTGAACTGGGATTGTGGTGCAGCTGGCTGAGTGTCAGCTGCATTAAGATCACTCTGACCAAAAGGTCATGAGTTCGAAGCCAGCCCGGGTTGGAGTGGGTTTCCAACCAATTGTGTAGCCTGTTGTCGACCTTTGCAACCCGAAAGACAGTTGCATCTGTCAAGTAGGAAAATTAGGTGCCACCTTAAAGTGTGGGGAGGATAAATTAACTAATTTATGAGGCCATAAAAAAAAGACTCCACCAAGCACTCCAGCAAAAAGCATGCTGGGAATGCAGAAGTACTTCATCCGTGTCGCAGATGGACGATGAAAGCGACAGCTCCCCTGGTGGCCAGAAAAAGTTAAATAGCCTCTGTCTATGTCTGTATATGTTGCATGTCAAAATTGGCATTGAATGTTTGCCATATATGTGTACACTGTAATCCGCCCTGAGTCCCCTGCGGGGTGAGAAGGGTGGAATATAAATGCTGTAAATAAATAAACTGTTAGGTTGGCAGAAGTTGGGGCTAACAGCAGGAGCTCATGCCGCTCCCCGGATTCGAACCTGCAACCTTTTGTTTAGCAAGTTCAGAAGCTCAGTGGTTTAACCCCCTGTGCCCCCGTGGGCTCCAATAACAGGCCATATTAATCCAATCACAGATAATCAGATCTGCAAAAGTTAAGCCTGTCAATGTGGAGAGCTGACTGTGATGCTATTTTACTTTGCTTTGGATATTTTTAAAATGAAAAGTGCAAGAAAGTGTTCATGAATAAAATGAATAAAATTGCCTTGATGCATTTCCACTGATGGGAGGCAGTCTGTTGTATGACAGAGGAATGCTGCATAGAGCAGATGGAGGAGACCCATCAGTGACAGGTATCAGCGGGGGGAGAAATGTTTGCAAAGTGATCTTCAGTGTCAAAATTGTTGTCTCTGTTTTCATCTGTGAAAGGTTGAAGGGTATGCCTCAGTTATCACAGTGGAGGCAAAGTTGCTTAGACTGAGCTCAGCAAATTCGGGAGATTATATGACAAGGTGTTGCATCCCCAACAAAATGCTGTATCAGCCTAGACATGCCAGATAGAAAGGCTGTATTGGTTGTTTGTTTTTTTCTGGAAATGATGGCCAATTAGACAATTGCGCCCAAAAGAAAAATATAGTGTGAAAAAGAGGACACAGATATGTGTTAAGTTTACATATGCTGATTTTATATGCAAAGTTGCATACTTTGAAATAATGACAAAGGTAGGTATCCTGCTAGTGTTTCCCATGAGTGGGGGGTCTCTTACACATGCTCTGTATTTTGTTTTGTGTTTTGCACGTGTGTCACACCCAGATTCAATTGCTGGACATTGTGCATGATTAAATTTGGTTATGTGACATAGCAATACTTTAAACAAAGGCTGGATGGCCATCTGTTAGGAGTGCTTTAATTGTATGTTACTCTGTGGCAAAGTGAGGTTGGATTGGATGATCTTTAGGGTCTCTTCCAACTTTATGGTTCTATGTAGTGAGGTGAAGAAGTTTGTACTCATGTATAAGTCTAGATATTTTAGTTAAAAATCAATCAAATACCTGGCTCGCCCTATCCATGAATCAATGGAGGTACTGTGCCTGAACTCATATAAAAAAAGGACCCATTCCCTTCCCTGAGTAGAGTTGCAAAAAGCGTCTTTGAATGTCTGAGTGTAAAAATGGCAGCAGGGAAATCCAAGACAACTGGCCTCTTGAAGTGGCACTGTTGTTTTTTCCCCTTTCCATAGAATGACCTTGACTTATCCATGGGTCATGTCAAAATCCATAATTTTGGCCCCAACATCTGCCCTTGACTTATAAATGAGATCTACATATACATAGAAATGTAGCACAGCTCATCCTAATGTGGAAGTTGGTGACCAGATGAATCGCGTTCTTGCTCAATGCAATCTCCAGCAGCTAAGGGTTAGTAGGGTATTTGGAAGCTTGTATTTGTATTTCATTATTTACTTGTTATCCTGCCTTTCACCCATGACAGGTCCCAACTCTTCTGAAGGGTTAGAGAGAGTTGTTTAGGGGGCTGTTCTCTCTAAAGTAGGACATATGGCCATCCAACAAGAGCTTCAGGTTTGACAAACAACCGTGGCTGTTTAGGCAATGGAGTACCATTGTGCTCCCTGAAGCACCTTCTGTCCAAAACTAGGATAATCCAAGAAAAAGAAGCTTGTAGCAGCCACAACAAAGCAGCGCAAGTACTAACTCTTGACCTCTGCAATGCACTTCCTTGGACCTGTCATTCCAATTTTCTATCTTATTAATTCTGGATTAAACTGAGAGATAATAGTGATGCTTGCCAGTATGTTGCACCTTGAGGGATATCATCTGACATGCTTTGGACACATTTCTGACTTGAGTTCTAACTGCATATGAAGTGTATTGCCTCCCAACTTCTCTTTCTTGGATGGGCTGAACATTTGGCAGATGTTTCTTTGATAAGCAGATATCTTAAGAAAGACATTTTTATGTGTCAACTTAGGGGTATTTCGTTTCACTATTTGATATCCAGTAGTTGAATCTTGGATGGATTGGAAAGCTATCAAATAATGATGTTCAGTATTGGATAATCCCGAAAACGTTGTGTTAAAACAATATGGGTTTTGGACTTCTGACTTTCCACAGTGTCTGCCAAGGTTCCTCTGTGTGTTCCAAGTAAAGCCTCCATTGAAGAAAATTATACTAGAATATCCCCCAAATCCCTCATAATGCCTCAGTGCAGAGGAAGATCAGTTGTAATGGGGGAGAAATTATTTCAGTAATTCTTTTCATAATTGAGGAACTTTTAGTAAGCTTTAAAAACCCCAAGGGAAACCCAGAAAATGGTTTTAGAAAACCTTAGGCACATTTGCCAGTATTTGTGAATGACATGCTATTCTGTTTAATGTTAGGTAAGTATATCCCATCATGTTTTATTGTCTGACAGCATTTGGTAATTATCAGAGCTTTTCTTCTGTAGTATAGCAGAGAGGTAAGAGAGGGCTCATGCTCCAGATGTTTTTCATTAGGACGGATGATATCTCAGGACTTTGTTCTAAATCTCAGGGAATGCCCCCTTTTCTTTAGTTCTCAGTGGAAGGAAGAAGAATCTCAGAGCAAGAGCACTGTCTTGAAATATGCATGTATATCAGATATGGGCAAACTTTGGCTCTTCAGGTGTTTTGGACTTCAAGTCCCACAATTCCTACCAGTCAGTAAACTGGTTGTGATTTCTGGGAGTTGCTGTCCAAAACATGTGGAGGGGCAGAGTTTGCTCATGCCTGATGTATATGAATGCTTCACTCTGTGCATCTGTGGTTGATGATGTATCATGAGTAATAATGACACCAGGACAGACTGATTTTTGTAACAGCATCCTTGCAACACAGGGACTTGCCTTTGTGGCATCACAAGGGATCATCCTGAGGTCTCAAGTTTTGGTTCCGAAATCTCACAACCTGGGATAATCTTCACCTAGCACCACTAATCTGTTTTTATTTCATGACTAGCTTGGGTACCTGACAGTGCCCGGGTTATTTGAAAAAGGCATAGTTTGTTTTGGGGTGTTAGGTAATATAATTTAGTTAATTAGTAACACTTTTTATGAGGAAAAAAGCCATCTTTGAATTCATTTTTTATGAATGCTCCCGTTAGAAAGTACATAATGATGTGGGTGAACTACAATTCCCAGAATCATGGGTCAATCCTCCCCAAACCAGGTCTGTATGCACAGTTGGCCATGTTGGGTCTGTGTCCCAAGCTTGGTCCAAATCTGTTGTTGACTGGGTTCAGTGCTCTCTGGATAAGGATGAACTAAAACTCCCATATGCCAAGGGCAGTCACTCTCAAATCCTGCCTATATTGTTGGTCTTGTTGGGTCTGTGTACCAAGTGTGGTCCAGATCTGTTGTGAGTTGGAGTGAGTGTTCTTGGGATGCAGGTGAATTACAATGCCCAAAATCAAGATCATTGGAAATGAGTGAAGGTACTGCAAGTCCCATCATCTGTGGAAAGTGTGGTCCAGATCCATCGTTGGTTGGCTTCACAGTACTCTCTGGTATAATTGAACTCCTATAAATCAAGGTCAGTTTCCCCAGACCTGGTCATGGGGGTTCTGCATACCAAATATGGTTCAGGTCCATTATTGAAGAAGGTCACAGTGCTCTGCCTTGATTGCAGGGTGAACTACAACTTCCATCCTATTGAGTCAGTCCCCCAAATCTCTCCAGTCTGTTCAGTTGCTGATCAATTCCTCAGTTTTTGCTGTGTGCAATAGGAAAGGGTAGGAAAGCGTTAAGGGGGAGGCAGTGGGCGGAGTCATGTAAATTCCACACAAGGGACCCTGGGATGCCTGCCTGTGGTGGAAAAAAACACGTTAAATCTATCCCCGAATAAAAGCAGTCCTTGGGTGGTGGGCCATAGTGTTTGGGGAGGACATTGGCAGTGTATGGCCTACATGTTAATGGAGCTCAGTCTAACCTGCAATGTCAGGACATTAAAAACAATAAAAAGGGCTTCTATTCTTATGTCAGTAGAAAAAGGAAAAACAAGGAGGCGATAGGACCTCTTCGAGGAGAAGATGGGGCAATGCTGACAGGGGATAGGGAAAAGGCAGAACTACTTAATGCTTTCTTTGCCTCGGTCTTCTCACAAAAAGAAGTCTTCAACCTCAGCAAGATGGAGTGGATGAGGGATTAGAGGACATCCAACCCCAAATTGGGAAACAAGTCGTCCAGGAATACCTGGCCGCTCTAAATGAGTTCAAGTCCCCAGGGCCAGATCAACTACACCCCAGAGTATTGAAGGAACTAGCAGAAGTCATTTCGGAACCATTGGCAACCATTTTTGAGAGTTCTTGGAGAACGGGAGAAGTTCCAGCAGACTGGGGGAGGGCCAATGTGGTCCCAATCTTCAAGAAGGGAAAAAAGGATGACCCAAACAACTACCGTCCGGTCAGCCTCACGTCGATACCGGGCAAGATTCTGGAAAAGATTGTTAAGGAAGCGGTCTGCAAACACTTAGAAACAAATGCAGTCATCGCTAATAGTCAACATGGATTTATCAAAAACAAGTCATGCCAGACTAATCTGATCTCTTTCTTCGATAGAGCTACAAGCTGGGTAGATGCGGGGAATGCAGTGGATGTAGCGTACCTGGATTTCAGTAAGGCCTTCGACAAGGTCCCCCATGACCTTCTGGCAAGGAAACTAGTCCAATGTGGGCTAGGCAAAACTACGGTGAGGTGGATCTGTAATTGGTTAAATGGACGAACCCAGAGGGTGCTCACCAATGCTTCCTCTTCATCTTGGAAAGAAGTGACAAGTGGAGTGCCGCAGGGTTCCGTCCTGGGCCCGGTCCTGTTCAACATCTTTATTAATGACTGAGATGAAGGGCTAGAAGGCAGGATCATCAAGTTTGCAGACGACACCAAATTGGGAGGGATAGCCAATAGTCCAGAGGACAGGAGCAGAATTCAAAACGATCTTGACAGATTAGAGAGATGGGCCAAAACTAACAAAATGAAGTTCAACAGTGACAAATGCAAGATACTCCACTTTGGCAGAAAAAATGAAATGCAAAGATACAGAATGGGGGACGCCTGGCTCGAGAGCAGTACGTGTGAAAAAGATCTTGGAGTCCTCGTGGACAACAAGTTAAACATGAGCCAACAATGTGATGTGGCGGCAAAAAAAGCCAATGGGATTTTGGCCTGCATCAATAGGAGCATAGTGTCTAGATCTAAGGAAGTAATGCTACTCCTCTATTCTGCTTTGGTTAGACCACATCTGGAATATTGTGTCCAATTCTGGGCACCACAATTCAAGAGAGATATTGACAAGCTGGAATGTGTCCAGAGGAGGGCGACTAAAATGATCAAGGGTCTGGAGAACAAGCCCTATGAGGAGCGGTTTAAGGAGCTGGGCATGTTTAGCCTGAAGAAGAGAAGGCTGAGAGGAGATATGATAGCCATGTATAAATATGTGAGAGGAAGCCACAGGGAGGAGGGAGCAAGCTTGTTTTCTGCTTCCTTTGAGACTAGGACGCGGAACAATGGCTTCAAACTACAAGAGAGGAGATTCCATCTGAACATGAGGAAGAACTTCCTGACTGTGAGAGCCGTTCAGCAGTGGAACTCTCTGCCCTGGAGTGTGGTGAGGCTCCTTCTTTGGAAGCTTTTAAACAGAGGCTGGATGGCCATCTGTCAGGGGTGATTTGAATGCAATATTCCTGCTTCTTGGCAGAATGGGGTTGGACTGGATGGCCCATGAGGTCTCTTCCAACTCTTGATTCTATGATTCTATGAGTGCCTTTGGAGACTTCTCAGAACTTGGAACTATGGCCTGTTTGTGGAGGTGGGAAGCTGTCTGTGTAAGTGGACACCTCAACCACATACATATTTTTCATTTTTATTATGTGTATAGATGTTCTGTTTCCACGGAGCCTAGTTGCAGTCCTAACAGCAGGAGTGTGATAGGATAGAGTTTCCAACCAACAACCAAATGTGGTGAGGTGCCACTCTTGCAAAGAATAATATTTTGGAATGGTTTGATCTTGAATAAACAATTAAGAGCTATTAGCTTAACAAAAAGCTTTCTAAAACAAAATGCCTAATCTTTGTAGCAGTAATCTCCAAGTTACATGAATGGGAAACAAGGAAGTTTGGAAAAGTTTTGTTGTGGGCAGGGATACATTTTTGAAGTTGACTGTATGTTCCAGGGGAGGGAGAGCAGTTGCTCCAGAAGGAATTTTCTGAGCTCTGGAGATTTTTACATGAATGCAATATGCATGTAGGAACAAGTGAAGAAATTAATTCATTTCAATTACAAATGAAACAAAGCTTGAGTGGGATCTCGGGATGATTTGCTGTAGATCATCAAAGCCTTCTGACTCTTAATTATTTAACAACATCAGTAGCTAGAAGCAGGTGCCCTTTCCCCCTTTCTGTGTTATATCACATACAACGTTTTTCCCCATTCCACCACACGATTTGGGAGTGGTTAGTATTAGAAGGACCAAGAGTGAAATTTTGAGTAACTGCCCTGTAAGCTCTGACCTGGAACAGAGAAAAATTGGCTTACCTCACCGCAAGCTCAAAGCAATGTCGGGCCTTTGATGAACAACCATGAAGTAATAAGACCAGACACAAAAAATGGATGACCTAAGGAGAAGCAAGATGAATGGAAAAGCAAGTAAGTGGTCATCGGTTAGTACAGAAGTCATTCAACAAGTTGTCCAGATGAACAAAGCTGGCAAGTGCAATAGAACTGAAAGTGACAGCCAGTCCAAGGTCAGGGAACTACAAACATGGAAGATTACAGTTGATGATTCTGGAGTTTTTCAGGAGAGTCATTTCCACTTCCTTATTGCAAACAATGCATTAATATGTGGGCTGGACAATGCTACGGTTAGGCGTATTTGAAATTAGTTAACCTATCAGGTTCAGAACATATTTACCAATGGCTCTTTCTCATCCTGGAAAGAAGTACCACAAGGTTATATCTTGTGCCCAGTGCTAGACAACATCTTTATCAATGACTTGGATGAAGGTATAAATGTAATGCTTATCAAATGTGTAGATACAGATTTGTCTAATGGTCTGGAAACCACGAACTCTAATCTGTTAAGGTCATTTTGGATTTGGATCTTGCTCTCTTGGGTTATTAACTACCCCTCCCAATTTGGCCTCACCTACAAATTTGATCCAAAGTCTGGAAACCATGAACTCCAAATAGAATGACAAGGAGCTGGAGGAGAGAAATTTAAGAAGTGACATGTTATCCACATTTAAACATTTGAAAGGAAGTCCTGTTGAAGACCAAGCCAACTCATTTTCTGCTGCTCTAGAGGCTAGGACATGAAGCAATGGATTCATATTATAGAAAAAGCGATTCCACCTAAACACTGGGAAGATCTTCCTGATGGTATGAACTGTTAGACCAGCATTTCTCAACCTTGGGGTCAGGACCCCTGGGTGGGTTGCCAGGGGGTAACAGAGGAGTCACCAAAGACATCAGAAAACACAGTATTTTCTGTTGGTCATGGCGGTTCTGTGTGAGAAATTTGGCCCAATTCTATCGGTGGGGTTCAGAATGCTCTTTGGTTGTAGGTGAACTATAAATTCCAGCAACTACGTCTATTTTGTCAATGTCTATTTTTCCCAAACCCCACCAGTATTCACATTTGGGCATATTGAATATTTGTGCCAAGTTTGGTCCAGATCTATCATTATTTGTGTTCCCAGTGCTCTTTGAATGTAGGTGAAATGCAATTCCATCATTGGTGGAGTTCAGAATGCTCTTTGATTGTAGGCTAACTAAAAATCCCAGCCACTATAACTCCCAAATGACAAAGTCAATCCCCCCAACCCCACCAGTATTCAAATTTGGGTGTATTTGGTCCAGTGAATGAAAATTCATCCAGAATATCAGATATTTCATAGAATCATAGAATCAAAGAGTTGGAAGAGACCTCATGGGCCATCCAGTCCAACCCCATTCTGCCAAGAAGCAGGAATATTGCATTCAAATCACCCCTGACAGATGGCCATCCAGCCTCTGTTTAAAAGCTTCCAAAGAGGAGCCTCCACCACACTCCATGGCAGAGAGTTCCACTGCTGAACGGCTCTCACAGTCAGGAAGTTCTTCACTCATGTTCAGATGGAATCTCCTCTCTTGTAGTTTGAAGCCATTGTTCCGCGTCCTAGTCTCCAGGGAAGCAGAAAACAAGCTTGCTCCCTCCTCCCTGTGGCTTCCTCTCACATATTTATACATGGCTATCATATCTCCTCTCAGCCTTCTCTTCTTCAGGCTAAACATGCCCAGCTCCTTAAGCCGCTCCTCATAGGGCTTGTTCTCCAGACCCTTGATCATTTTAGTCGCCCTCCTCTGGACACATTCCAGCTTGTCAATATCTCTCTTGCATTGTGGTGCCCAGAATTGGACACAATATTCCAGGTGTGGTCTAACCAGAGCAGAATAGAGGGGTAGCATTACTTCCCTAGATCTAGACACTATGCTCCTATTAATGCAGGCCAAAATCCCATTGGCTTTTTTTGCCGCCACATCACATAAAATACAATTTACATTACAATTTGTAACAGTGGTGAAATTACAGTTATGAAGTAGCAACAAAAATAATTTTATGGTTGGGGATCACCACAACATGACAAACTGTATTAGGGGTCACAACAATAGGAAGGTTGAGAAACATTGTGTCAGAATGTGGTGGAATCTTTGGAGAGTCTGAGACTGAGGCTGGATGGCCATATATTGGAAGTGCTTTGTTTGCATATTCCTGCATGGCCAGTGGTTGGCCTGAATAGCTCTTGTGGTCTTGTCCAGTTTTATCATTCTACAATGATGACATATTGCCCTCCGTGTCCTTACATTAATTCCAGCTCAGGATAGTTGGAAGTTCTTCATTTTTCTTTCTCATAGGCAGCAATATATCTCTGAGAGATTTTCAAGGCTTTATGTAGGCCATGGCCAGGGAAATTATTGGGAAAACAAATATTATCGGGCTGGAATTGCCATCGCTTCTGCCCAGCAGGGTCTGTGGTCATATATAATTGGAAATGTAAATCTTAAAGGTTACAGACCCCGTGGCTTTGAATTAGAAAAATGACTGAAGTGAGTCACAGATGTGATGGAGTGATGGCTTATCAACTAAAGCTTTTCTCTCTGTCTGATTGATCCAGCAGTGACAGTTGCTCATTTAGCCCTCCCCAAGCTAGCATGTTTCAGATACATCACACTACATCTCCCATCTTCCTTGTCTCTGTCTAATGTGACCATTGACTGAACTGCTGGAGGTGAAAGGTTATTTAAATCCTTTCAGTATGTCTGGAGGATGTTCAATTTTGTCAAGTGTGTGTGTGTGTGCGTGTGTGCGCGCTTATCTGCTAGCAGAACATTCATGGGATATGAATGATGATGTAGCTTGCTGTAAATGATGAGTGTTGTAGACACATCTGGAGGGCACCAAGTTGGGAGAGAGTGGGATACAGGGTTGTTAACTTCAGTGCAACATTGCGTTAAAAATCAGACAGGACTGATGATGTTGACTGTTGAGAAGCAGATGTATTACGTTTCATGCTAAGCTTCTATATCATCTGCTTTCTTTAGCTGATGCATAACTATATTTATTGCAGAGATTATGGGTGATTTGCAAAAAGAAAAAGGGTGGCGGAAGCGTAAGCTTCTATTTCTAGAGCATCTGGGGACAACTGACATTTTATTATAATTTAGTTTCTTCTTTTCTTCTCTCTTCTTTTGTTTTTTTCTCTAGGATGAAAAGAACCAAATGATGACCACGAATGTGTGGGTGAAACAAGTGAGTCAACCTCAGTTCCTTCCCTTGTATTTATTTCCTACTTCTTTCTACTATTAAACTAGCCAATCAATCAAGGCATGGATTCTCTTTCCTCTATCAAGCAGGCAGATATTCTGTTTTTCTGTTTTATACTCATCTACGCACAGAGAGAGACACCAATCTAAAAGAACCTATATGTGTGTGTGTGTGTGTGTGATCTTCACATCCACTGGGTTTAGGGGCATAGGGCCCTCACAAAAGTTATATCTCGCAATGCACTCTGTGTGGGGCTGCCAATGAAGATGGTTTGGAAGCTGCAATTCGTGCAAAGATCTGCAGACAGACCACTGACTGGGGTGGATTGTAGGGAACATACTAACCCCTTTCTAAAGCAGCTTCATTGGTTGCTGGTCTGCTTCCGGGCCCAATTCAAAGTGAAAGTTATTACCTACAAAGTCCTATATGGTTTGGGTCCTACCTCTTTGCACGACTACATCTCCCCCTATGAACTTGTGCGGGCTTTAAGATCAGCTGGGGAGGCTCCACTGGCTGCCAGTTCAGTTCCAAGCACAATTCAAGGTGCTGGTTTTGACCTACAAAACCCTGTACGGTTCTGATCCAGTGTATCTGTCCGAACGTATCTCCCTCTACGTCCCACCCTGGAATTTGAGATCATCTGGGGGGGGGGGGCTGCTCTCGACCCCACCGCTATCACAAGTGAGGTTGGTGGGGACGAGGAGCAGGGCCTTCTCAGTGGTGGCCCCTCACCTGTGGAACTCACTCAGGGGAAATTAGGGCATCAACATCCCTCCTCTCCTTCAGGAGGAAGGTAAAGATGTGGTTGTGGGACCAGGCCTTTGGGCAATCTGACAACTAGATAAGGACAACCAGACGAATAGGACTGACAGGACTGACAATTGTGGAATGGGAAATTGAACTATGAGATAGCGAATGCTGACCGTCAATGAGGAGAAATTGGTTTGTATTGGTTTTATTGGTTTTAGTGGTTTTATGGCTATAATGCAAGAATTGTTGTTTAGTTGTTAATTGATGTTATGGTTTTATTGCTGTTATGTGATGCGGGCATCGAATTGTGCCTTGCTTTTGTAAGCTGCCCTGAGTACCCTTCGGGGTGAGAAGGGTGGGGTAGAAGCAACCAAAATTAAAAAAACGAGGGAGAGGGCCTTTTCCGTAGTTGTTCCCTGGCTCTAGTACACCCACCGCAGAGAGATTAGACAAGCTCCTACAATATTGGTTTTCAGGAAAGAGCTGAAAACATGGCTATGGAAACAGGCCTTTGATAATGGCTAAATGTCTACCATCAGAGGATGAAGGATATAAATGGGAATTTTTTAATGGGATCTACTAGGACAGTGGTTGGGATGTTTTAATGATGGCACTGCATAAGTATTATGCACTTTATTTTACTTATGGATGAGGTCTCTTGTGTTACATTATCATATTGCTTAATCTTTCATGTATTTTGTGTTTTATTGCTCATTATTTGATTTCTAATTTCTTATATGTGTATTATTATGTATTTTGTTAGTTTTATATTGTTGTGAGCCTCTCCAAGTTTCTCCGGGGAGAAGGAGCAGGATACAAATAAAGTTTTTTATTTATTTATTTATTACAAAATAAAAGGTGCACCCTTGTGCTGACAGGACTGGCTGACCAACAGGTTGGCGGTTTGAATCCTGGGAGCAGGGTAAGCTCCTATCTGGCGAGCTCTGGCTTCTCATGCAGAGACATGAGAGAAGCTTCCCACAGGATGGTAAAACATCAATCATCCGGGTGTTCCCTGGGCAACGTCCTTGCAGATGGCCAATTCTCTCACACCAGAAGCAACTCGCAGTTTCTCAAGTCACTTCTGACACAGAAAAAAATATTATAAAAGTGAAAATATGCAAATAAACCCCATGTTTTAACTGTAAAAAACATTTATTTAGCAGTATCTAGGTTCTCCACTTCATCTCTATAGTCGATGTCCACAACAGTGAAACCCATAAATGCAGAGGGCACACTCTATTCATTTGTTCATATGGGGAAAATGTATTTCAAAGAAGAAAAGAGACCAACATATATCATTCTTTGCCTGTCCTCCACAAAGAAAATTGTCATTCAGCAAAGACATCTGATGTTAAAGTCCCTTCCATAGGAATTGAGGCTTCTCATTTGCAAGTAGCTGTATATCTCCATTTGACCTTGTAAGACAGACATCACAATATCTAAAATTCTTCCTAGATGACTTGACGATACTTAGGAGGAAATCAAACATTTGAATTCAAGTAAAGGGACTGAGTCTGTAACAGTTCAGCAAATGGTAGATTTCCTTTGCCAAAACAGACAATGAAAATTCAATCTTTTTCCTCTTCACCTGCTCCCCATACCTATACACCTTAGTCTTGGACTGCTGCATGTTTCTAGGAAAGGAAGGGAGGGGATTCATCCCTGGAGAAGACAAAACCTCTAATAAGAGGGAGCAAGAAAACTTCCTGTTTGCTTGAAATCTAATAGAGCTGGTAAAATGGACTTGCAGCAAAGGTTGCTTGTTTTACGTGCCTCCCTGACCCGCAAGGGGAGACCTTGGAAGGAACATGCTACAGATAATGAGGAAAGGGAAACAAAAACAGAAGAAACCAAGACCTTATTAGAATCTGTGCAGATTCAAAGTCTGCAATCATTGGAGATGCCTTACTAACCCTCCCCAAGTCCCAATCTGCCCTGTATACATATACAAATTTACCAAGCATGCAATAGTTATAGCAAAGTCTCTCCCCTCTTCTCTGTTTTCTTGTTCCATTTGCCACTGATTTTCAGTGTAAGAAAAACAAGTTAATAATGGGTCCCAACCCACTTACATGCCCCCAGTTTGGCTCTCTCATAATCTCTAATGACCTGGATGTACTATCCAGAACATTAGTTTCTCTAACTATACAAAAAGTTCATTTACACTTCCACATATATACCTATGGAAGAAAATCATATAACATGAAAATAGACAAAGGAGAGTCAGGGGCTTGAGAAAGGAAAGCTATCATTGCTTGGGCCCTATTTAGAGTGTATCATTGTCCTTGATCAGATGTGGGAATTGTGAGGCATGCAGACTACATTCTTTGACCTACCCATAAGCTTCCAACACACCAAACATCAGCTACTTTATCCCATTGCTTCTTCCCATAATCTAAATTAACTCCCTAAGCTATTTATAAAAACTGGACCATTAATTAATTGATTTTAATTGTTGTTTGTTTAAGAGTCTGCCTCCCTTGCTACTGAACTTTGTTTCTTTATTGATGATCTCAATGAGGTCTTATATCCAGTGCCTGTAGCAACCTGTTGGCTAGCTAGCAGCATTCTGAAATGCAACTATTGGCTGCATTCTAGTGGGTTTTTTATCATATCAGAAGAGAATTGAGAGTATACTGCAATTCAATTATAGTGTGAGAGAATTGGCTGTCTGCAAGGACATTGCCCAGGGGATGTTCAGATGTATTACCATCCTGTGGAAGGCTTATCTCATGTCCCTTCATGGAAAGCTGGGGCTGACAGATGGGAGTTCACCCAGTCTCGCCAATTTGAATCGCTGACAAGGGTTTAACCCATTCCACCACCTCAGCTCCTGGTTTCTAGTGGGGTGGTTTTACAGAACAAATAAAACCTAGAAGTTGTTTAGAGTTGGACCCCTCTTAGCCTGATCCAGCAAAAGTTGAAAAAAAATCATTTTCGGTTATTCTATGGTTGCAAATAATTTTAGTCCAAACCAACCACAGAAGACTTGTTGTGACATGCAGGTCTGCAAATGAGAACATTATTTTGGTGAGCAGAGCATCACTTGGGATCTCTGGCCTCCAAACATTTCTTCTCTTCCCCAGCTGCTTGCCCTCCAGGCATCATATGAGTTCATAAAGCTCGCATTGCAAAGCCTATTGTAGCTGGGGGCAAGGGGAGAGGCTAGAGGGATTGGATACTATGGGAAAGAGCAATGATGGACAGAAGAAGCAGTGGCAGCTGGTGGCTTCAGGGTTTGTGGTCAATGAGTCCACTTTTAGTTTTGCCTGAAAATTCAAAGAGCTCTCCAGGGTACTGAATCTTCTTCCTCCAAATAGATCTAGCACTTTGAATAGTTCCTTTAGGCCCCTTCTACATGCCATATACAATCCAGATTATCTGCTTTGAACTGGTTTATATGGCAGTGGAGACTCATATAATCTGGATTATCTGCTTTGATAAATTGGGTTATATGGTAGTGTAGAAGGAGAGGATTAACTTGCCCACAGATATCGACTCCAACAGCAACCACTGGCAGAGAGAGATGCCCTAAACTAAAGCATCAGAAATGAGGTATAGTTGCAGGTGTTTCTATGCTTCTTGTAGCAAATTGCTAATTGTAAATCCATTTCCTACAGATTAAATTGTTCCACTTCTTCGTCCTGTTATCTGTGTCGGATTTTTAGTTCCTTTCCTCCTAATTTATTCCTATTTATTTTTTGCAGGAGTGGCATGATTATAAACTACGCTGGGATCCTGAGGAATATGAAAACGTTACATCAATACGGATTCCCTCTGAGCTCATTTGGAGGCCAGACATTGTTCTTTACAACAAGTAAGATGGCATTTTGTGCATATGTTTGCCTCCAGTTTTCAAAGGGCTGGACATGTTGTGATTAAACATCTGAGAGTCATGTTGGACATTTGAGATGGATAGCTTTGTAACTGTATGAGATTTCAAAGGATTCCAACCCACTTCTTCACATGATGAAGTATGATCTTAGAAGATGAGGTCTCTTCTCATACACCATGTACACTGTTGGAAGTAAGAGTTGAAGTCAGAGGAAAAATGGATGTGGAAAATACAGGTCAATTCCTCTCTCTCATCTCATCCCATCCACAACTATTTCTCTCTGTCTGGATCCATATCGGAACTTTCTGTGGATCGATATATGAACTTCTAAAATCATTCATGATGATGGATTAGATTATAATCCACAAAATCTCATGATATAATAAACCTATTCATCTTGAAGGTGCTACATGACTCTTTGTTCTTTTGCTTTAAAAATGTTCCTGGAAACCCAAAGTGTTTGTTTTCTTTTTAAGAGTTTCTTTGGTTCTTCAGTGAGAACATCTGTAACCTCTAACAAACCTCCCTTGAAGGCAAATCATAATCTAAACTGCACTCATGTTCCCCTTCAGATACTGTCTTAGGTGTATTCTATCTGTATTTTATCAGTCAATCTATCTATCTGTCTATCTGTCTACCTATTTATTTATTTAGAGCATTTATATCCCATCCTTCTCACTTCTAAAGAGGGACTCAAGATGGCTTATGACAGGCAGCCATTAGATGCCAAAAAACACAGACAACTGTAAACTGCAATTCACAGTATCTATATTACAGGAAATTTTACATTAAACATAACGTAGGAACAGTAATTAAACTAATTAGTAATTATTTATATATGAAAGGATGCCTTTCAATATATTACAAGCACCAAGAGACTTGAGCTTCCAGGGTGACAATTTCTATATTCCAGGAGATTCTACATTAGTTCATGATGTCAGGAATAGTAACACAATTATTGTGAAATGAAAAGTTGCTTGTCGATACTTTTGGAATACAGTAAAATTTCAGCTTTCAAAATGACAGTTTTTATGTTGCAGGAGATTCTTCGTCAATACATAACAATAACACAACGCAACAAGGTCACCCAGGTTGATTCCCTTGTTTTCAAAACCATGTCAATTTGGGGACATAGTATATCTATTATCTGTATGTTGCTTTACTTCTTATTTAGTGTATTCAAGCATCATAGATAAGAATAACACTCGAAGAAGATATTACGGATCAAGGGAAACACATGGGAGACCATGTTGTGTGTTGTGTTATTGTTCATGGTGTTATGTATTGATGATAAATGTATTGATGAAGAATCTCCTGCAACATAAAAACTGTCATAAAAACTGAATTGTGCTCGGAAGCAAATAGACAGCCAGTGGAGCTCCCATAACAGGGGGGTTGTACACTCCCTGTACCCCACTCCCTTGAGCAACCTGGCTACTGATCGTTGGAGTAGCTGAAGCGTCCGAGCAGTCTTCAGAGGCAAACGCACGTAGAGTGTGTTGCAGTAATCTATTTGGGATGTAACAAGAGCTTGGACCACCATGGCCAAGTCGGACCTCATTTTACACAGAGATCATGAGATCTAATAGGATTGAAGTGTTCCTCAGCTGAAGTGAGTGTGTGCTTTTACATTTCAGGATGTTCTCCAGTGGAGTGAGCAACATGATTTTCTAGAGCTGCATGAATAACCAAAAATGCTAACAGACAAAGCAACTAAATGAGACACATAATGACTGGGGAAAAATGGATGTTATTTGTGGGTTTGTGTTGAACAGTACAGATAGAGGAGTGGACCTCAAACTAATTAAATGTGAATTGCTCCTAAATGCTTCCAAGAGGAGAAATTCACTCCTTTCCCCACCAGTGACTGAAGGGCTGAGGGCCACAAAAACAGTGTGGAGGAAAACAATGAAACCCAGGCCTATATGTGGCCTACCTCTGTTCCACAACATTCAGTTTCCATGGACACATTTTCAGGAACATCTTTGTAGAAGGGCTGATGTGGAAAGCAAGACTTCATGTTGAAATGGTTGATCATCTCTTCTTTAAAAGCTTCTTTTTTAATTTTCTTCAGGAATGGCCCTAAAATTAAGCTAAATGAGACCACTGCTGTCACACTGAGGATTAATAGGTAGAGCTGCCAGCAACAATTCTTTCCCAGTACCTGCTTTTGAAGGACAGAACTACTATTCTTATTCCTTTGGATATTCTGCTGCCTTAAGGGGAAATAGTGGGTACTTTCCAATAAATTAGGATCCGGTTACTATTCCATTTTATGGATTATTGAGTGAAGAGAATCTTGTATTTTGTTATTTGGAAAGAAAATGACTTATGTTGCTCCCAGGGTTGCAACCTAAGTCATAAGAAGACTGAGCTCTTGTAACTATAAGCACAAACAGACTATGGGAAACAGGATATGGTACTATAAAACTCCAAAAAACCAGACAAATGTACCTGTCATCCCTTATCTTTCAACTTTACATTGCAGCCATAGTTGTTTCCTCCCAACAACCTCTTGTCTCACCAGTTAATAGTGGGAAAAGAGAAAGGTGTTGTTAACAAGTCCAGAACCTTGTACTTCCCTGTTCTCCTGGGAACCGTAACTGTACCTACTTCCTAATTTAGTGTCTAGAGATTGTTAATTAGGTCAGGTACAAATTGTGTTTGGTCTACCATCTTTGGATGGTTTGGAGAACTTTATGTACACCGGTAGCCAACTCCACTGGCTACCAATTCATTTCCAGTCTGATCATGGCCTACAGTGGCCAGTATATCGCTTAGGTCCAGTCTCCTTGATTAACCATATCTCCCAATATAAATGTGCTTGAGTTTTCAGATCCTCAAGGGGAGTCTTTCTCTTGGTCCCACCACCATCGCAGGTAGAAAGGTTTTGCAGTGGCTGCTTCATTCTTGTAGATTTCTCTTTCATGGGAGGCTAGGCAGACTCTTTCCTCGCTCTTCTTTCCTCAGCAAGCAAAGAACTTCTTGTATTGTCAAAGGCTTTCATGGCCAGAATCATTGGGTTGTTGTAGGGTTTTTCGGGCTATATGGCCATGGTCTAGAGGCATTCTCTCCTGAAGTTTCACCTGCATCTATGGCAAGCATCCTCAGAGGTAGTGAGGTCTGTTGGAACTAGGAAAAAGGGTTTATATATCTGTGGAATCACCAGGGTGGGACAAAGGACTCTTGTCTGCTGGAGGTAGGTGTGAATGTCTCAACTGACCACCTTGATTAGCATATAATGGCCTGACAGTGCCTGGAGCAAACTTTTGTTGAGAGGTGATTAGATGTCCTTGTTTGTTTCCCCTCTGTTGTTGTGCTGTTGTAATTTTAGAGTTTTTTTTAATACTGGTAGCCAGATTTTGTTCATTTTCATGGTTTCCTCTTTTCTATTGAAATTGTCCACATGCTTGTGGATTTCAATGGCTTCTCTGTGATGTCTGACATGGTGGTTGTGAGAGTGGTCCAGTGGTCCAGACCTTCTTGCTTAAGCAGGCTTTGTGTGTAAAACTCTTAAGTTTTTAGCCAAATTTGTTGTAATTTTTTTGTAAATTATCTTGGGTTCTTCACCGGGAAAAAGGCAGCATTTTTTTTAAAAAAATGCAGTAAATAAATACATAATTAGCCAGCTTGGGGAAGAACTCACAAATCTAGATGGACAAAGGCTCGGTGAAGAGCTTTGGGCAAATGCCATATTTAGGAGGCAGAGCCAGGAAGACTGATCCTCCTTCTTCCATCCCTTTGTTCACCTCTTTCTAAATCATGAGAAAGAAGACTAGCATCGTATTATGTTAATATGGACTGGCTCACTTCTCTACATTCTCCAGTATGCCCTTTTCTTTTTGTTGTTTCTAAAAACAAGAAAAAAAGTTGTCCAGCCACCCAGGGAAAAAACAAGCCAGCAAAAGAAATCATCCTCTTCCCATCCATATATTCATCTCTTTGTATGCCATAAGAATAGGGTTCTTTTTGAAACTCACCAGAAGTAAAGCCTGGTATACTGCCACAACGGCCATAAAGGCAAAGGTAAAGGTTTCCCCTTGACATTAAGTCTAGTCATGTCCAACTCTGGGGGTGGTACTCATCTCCATGTCTAAGCTGAAGAGCCAGCATTGTCCATAGACACCTCCAAGGTCATGTGGCCAGCATGACTGCATGGCGTGCCCTTACCTTCCCACAGAAGCGGTACCTGTTGATCTACTCACATTCACGTTTTCAAACTGCTAGGTTGGCAGAAGCTAGGGCTAACAGAGGGAGCTCACCCCACTCCCCGGATTCGAACCACTGACCTTTTGGTCAGCAATTTCAGCAGATCAGCAGTTTAACCTGCTGCACCATCAGGGGCCAATTGTGTATGGGCTCACTTTTCTAGGTGTCATTTGCTCATTCTGATGACAAGAATAAACTTGGCCCAATCATTCAGGGAGCCAAGGCAGATATTTATTTATCATGTCATCAGCAACCATACCATTGTATTACAATTCTAACAGAGCAAAACAAACACAGAGATTAAAAAGAAAAAGAAAAAAAAACACAGTTTTTGCAAATTTGGTAGTTGGTTAAATGTCCTTTGACCAGTATCTGGCCACTTGGAGTGCCTCTGGTGTTGCCGCAAGAAGGTCCTCCATTGTGCATGTGGCAGGGCTCAAGGTGCATTGCAGCAGGTGGTCAGTGGTTTGCTCTTCTCCGCACTCGCATGCCGAGGATTCCACCTTGTAGCCCCATTTCTTAAGATTGGCTCTGCATCTCGTGGTGCCAGAGCGCAGTCTGTTCAGCGCCTTCCAAGCCGCCCAGTCTTCTGTGTGCCCAGGGGGGAGTCTCTCATCTGGTATCACCCATGGATTGAGGTGCTGGGTTTGGGCCTGCCACTTTTGGACTCTCGCTTGCTGGGTGTTCCAGCGAGTGTCTCTGTAGATCTAAGAAAACTATGTCTAGATTTAAGTCATTGATGTGCTGGCTGATACCCAAACAGGGGATGAGCTGGAGATGTCTCTGCCTTGGTCCTTTCACTATTGGCTGCTACTTCCCGGCGGATGTCAGGTGGTGCAAAATCTGCTAAGCAGTGTAATTTCTCCAGTGGTGTAGGGCGCAGACACCCCGTGATAATGCGGCATGTCTCATTAAGAGCCACATCCACTGTTTTAGTGTGGTGAGATGTGTTCCACACTGGGCATGCATACTCAGCAGCAGAGTAGCATAGCGCAAGGGCAGATGTCTTCACTGTGTCTGGTTGTGATCCCCAGGTTGTGCCAGTCAGCTTTCGTATGATGTTGTTTCTAGCGCCCACTTTTTGCTTGATGTTCAGGCAGTGCTTCTTGTAGGTCAGAGCACGGTCCAAAGTGACTCCCAGGTATTTGGGTGTGCTGCAATGCTCCAGTGGGATTCCTTCCCAGGTAATCTCAGAGCTCGGGATGCTTGTCTGTTCTTAAGGTGAAAGGCGCATGTCTGTGTTTTAGATGGATTAGGGATCAGTTGGTTTTCCCTGTAATAGGCAGTAAGAGCACCTAGAGCTTCGGAGAGCTTCTGTTCTACCATCTCAAAGCTCCCTGCTTGGGTGGTAATGGTACGATCATCAGCATAGATGAAACTCTCTGTCCCTTCTGGCAGTGGCTGGTCATTTGTGTAGATGTTGAACATGGATGGAGCAAGCACGCTCCCCTGAGGCAGGCCGTTCTTCTGTTTCCGCCATCTGCTTCTCTGGCCCTGGAACTCAACAAAAAAGCTCCTGTTTTGTAGCAGGTTTCCTATGAGGCGGGTGAGGTGGTGGTCCTTTGTGATATTATACATTTTTCTCAGGAGGAGGTGGTGGTTCACAGTATCATATGTGCAGCTTTTGCTTTTCAAAGCCATCTTCTATGTGCTGAGTCAGGTTCAGCACTTGCGATGTGCAGCTTTTGCCTTTTCTGAAGCCAGCTTGCTGTGGAATCAGACAGGGGTCTATATTTTCCATAATTCTATGCAAAATAAGTCCCAAGGCAGATGACCCTCCCATTAAACAAGGAAGCTGACTTGCTGGTGTGGCAGGAGTACAACTCCAAGCCCCACTTCTCTTCCAAACAACCCCTTCCCTTTTGGCTCTTCCAAATTCTCTAGCAGATGTAGTAGATCACATTTTAGAGTCCCCTAAGCTGTTTTAGGTTGCGGAATTGGTTAAAAATAAGACATTGCTTCTGGATTTGAAACATTTTCATCACTGAGCCTGTTCCAGGTTGGAATTGGGATATTGTGGAATTGTCTTCATGCTCACTTAAATTGTTTGGGGTCTTTTCGAATTAAAAACTTGGAGGTTGTGAGGTGAAGTTTGTGGAATGCAACCCTTTCCTTTCTTCTTTTCTTGTTTTTAAAGAGCTTGCTCCTTTGTCTGTCCTTCCTTCCTTCCCTTCTTTTCATCCCAGTAAAGCCATTTGTCCTGGGCAGAATTATTTTCAGAGCCGCAAGAAAAGAGAGAGACTAAGGAAACGCAGCACTCCTCTAAATGGCAGTGCACTCTCCAAGCTTTTAAGTTGTTAGAGTTGCCTGCTGATAGTATACTTGCCACATTTTCACCTCAGAAAGAATGCCGCTCTTGGAATATCAAATGCTCTGTTTTTCAAAAACAGAGAAACCACAATTTGAAAGAAAGCATCTTGCCATTCTGATAGGTTGATTCCTTTGTTTTTCAGTATTTATACTCTGCTTGTTACCAAACTAATGTTCCCAAGGAGATCAGCAGCTCCGGTTTGGTTGCATAGGCTTGCAAATGAGAACAAAAATCACTTGCTCGCCAACAGAGATCAAAGTGGAACACAAATGGATCTTCCTCAAGAGAACGCATTCTGTGCTTTCAGAGCCACAAGTGCAAAGATTTCTCCTATGTAGTGCCTTAAATGGACAAGGAGCTCTGCAGAATACTGTAAGAAGGGAAAAGCTGCTTGGAGAAGCTTCCAGTATAGATTTAAACAGCAGGGGAGAATAGCCTGGGAGGATGAAGTACAACATCCATTAGGAGCCTGTGCAATTTAAGATGTCTCTTCTAAATCTTCACAGATAAATATTTTCAGCGTGACGATGTGAATTTTGATATCTCTTCAAATATACTAGCGCACAGTTCCTATCAGCCTTTCCTTTTATGCACCATCTGGTACATACTTTGGTGGTGTCATCACCATGGAGGGTCTATCCACACTGTGTAATCATAGCAGTTTGATATTATTTTAATGCAATGATTTCATCTTATGGGATTCTGGGATTTGTTGTTTCATGAGATTATTATGCTTCTGAAGTACATGGCCTTGAACTTCAATACCAGAACTCTCTAGTTGAGCATTTCATGAAAATCCAAACAGCAGATTAGGATGGACCTATGACAGTTTATGTAGTATTGAAGTGCTATGACAATGTGGTGTGGCTCAATGTGATTGATGTCACAGCATTTGGATGTCAATCTGATTTGACCATGTGATGTCACAAAACAACATCAAATAGAGCTGTTCAGCAGTGGAACTCTCTGCTCTGCACTATGGTGGAGACTCCTTCTTTGGAGGCTTTTAAAAACAGAGGCTGGGTGGCCAGATCGTTAAGGGTGCTTTGAATACTTCTTGCCAGAGGGTTGGACTGGATGGCCCATGAGGTCTCTTCCAACTCTCTGATTCTGTGTATTGTCGAAGGCTTTCATGGCCAGAATCACTGGGTTGTTGTAGGATTTTTTGGGCTATATGGCCATGGTCTAGAGGCATTCTCTCCTGACGTTTCGCCTGCATCTATGGCAAGCATCCTCGGAGGAAGTGAGGTCTGTTGGAACTCGGAAAAAGGGTTTATATATCTGTGGAATGACCAGGGTGGGACAAAGGACTCTTGTCTGCTGGAGTTAGGTGTGAATGTTTCAACTGACCACCTTGATTAGCATATAATGGCCTGACAGTGCCTGGAGCAAACATTTGTTGAGAGGTGATTAGATGTCCTTGTTTGTTTCCTCTCTGTTGTTGTGCTGTAATTTTAGAGTTTTTTTTAATACTGGTAGCCAGACTTTGTTCATTTTCATGGTTTCCTCCTTTCTGTTGAAATTGTCCACATGCTTGTGTATTTCAATGGCTTAGTCCTAGTTCCAACAAACCTTACAACCTCTGAGGGTGCTTGCCATAGATGCAAACGAAACGTCAGGAGGGAATGCCTCTAGACCATGGCCATATAGCCAAAAAAACCTACAACAACCCAGAGGCTGGATGGCCTTCTGTCAGGGGTGCTTTAAATGCAATTTACCTGCTTCTTGCCAGAGGGTGGGACTGGATGGCTCATGAGGTCTCTTCCAACTTTCTGATTCTATGTTTTCCACTCCTGACTCAGAATGACCAGAGCAATGTTTTCTCATATTGTACTAAAATCATTGTCATACTGAGTAGTTTGATTTTTGTAGATGCAAAACCTCCTACCATTTAAAACACCCATCGTCCTATTTTAGGTCACTCTGGGTACAACTGCACTGTAGATATTGACAAGCTGGAATGTGTCAGGAGAGATATTGACAAACTGGAATGTGTCCAGTGGAGAGCGACTAAAATGATAAAAGGTCTGGAGAACAAGCCCTATGAGGAGCGGCTTAAAGAGCTGGGCATGTTTAGCCTGAGGAAGAGAAGGCTGAGAGGGGATATGATAGCCATGTATAAATATGTGAGAGGAAGCCACAGGGAGGAGGGAGCAAGCTTGTTTTCTGCTTCCCTGGAGACTAGGACGCAGAACAATGGCTTCAAACTACAAGAGAGGAAGAACTTCGAGGAAGAACTTCCTGACTGTGAGAGCCGTTCAGCAGGGGAACTCTCTGCCCCGGAGTGTGGTGGAGGCTCCTTCTTTGGAAGCTTTTAAACAGAGGCTGGATGGCCATCTGTCAGGGGTGATTTGAATGCAATATTCCTGCTTCTTGGCAGAATGGGGTTGGACTGGATGGCACATGAGGTCTCTTCCAACTCTTTGATTCTATGATTCTATGATTCTATGTAGAATGAATGCAGTTTGCTTGATCATCTTGGCTCAATATTATGGAAGCATGAAAGTTGTAGTTTAACAAGATCTTCAGCCTTCTAGGCCAAAGAGTGCAGGTGCCCCAGCAAACTACAACTCCCAGGATCTCATAGCATTGAGCCATGGGTGTCAAAGTGACATCAAACTGCATTAAATCTTTAGTGTAGGTGCACTCTCAATCCTAATGTTGAGATAGATAGATATTTCATACACAGATCTCTCAAGTAATAGACTTTGAGACTGATAGCAATTCTTTGCAGAAAATCCAAGTTTTAAAGGGTGACCAAAAAAGAGAATAAAAGGGAGTTGATGACACACTTAGGCTGGGATTTCCAGGATGTGTGAAGGTAGCAAATTTATATTTAACTTTGATTGCAGACCAAGAAACTTAAGTGTATTCTGTAGGCACTGGCAGGAAGTTATAACTCTGTGGAGAAGCAGCTGTGCATAACCTCTGGCTATACTGAAAGCCTCATAATTTTCTTTTCCTGCAGAGATGTGTAAAACGTAAGAAAACAGGGACAGCGGTGGGGAGTAACAGAGACAGTTTCGTAGGCGGGGCACTGGAGACTGCAGTGGAACTTTAGCCTCTCAGTCAGAGTGAATAGTTGGAAAATACTTGACAAACTAAAAGTGGTGCATTTTCCCAAATTTCCATTTTTATATTTATGGATCCCCACTCTCTTAAAAAGCACCAAAGGCAGAATAGGAACGCGTAAATATCAGATGCTGTAATATCTGCTCAGAAACAGACATTCGAAAGCATCCTTCTTATAAAAATTGAAAACAGTGGGGAGGGGAGACATTATTGCATTTAAATGAAAAACAATTGATTTTTTCCCCAGTTGTCCATCTCTGCTAAAGATTTGTTTCTCATCTCTTCGGCAAGGGCAATAGAATTAATAATCCATGAGTACATGAACCTACCTTATGTTCAATGAAAAGGCAGAAGTTTAATATTATACGACCCGTCTCCTGGACCATAGCCAAAGGAAAGGAAATGTTTGTTTTTGTAAGCTTTTTGTGTTCCAAGCAATTATTTTTCCCCAACATCAGAGAGCTTTGTTATGAGTCTGCCCTGGTGGATTTATTTCAGTTTGATATTTTGATTTTGGTCAGTTTGGAAACTTGCATGTATTTAAAATTAAATAGAGAATCTCAGGTGTGTATTTTGGTATGATGGGCTTGAATCTAAAATGTGGTAGAATATGTGATATTAGGATTTCTCAAGCAAAATCCCCACAAAAATAATTCCTTCACCCTGAGAATCCCCCCCCCCCCCCACCTCAGAAACCCTTTAGCTGGGATGTCTTTTGGCTTGAAATGGTAGGGTTTAATGTCAAGTCGTAAAAGCCATTGTTTGTTGTGTGCCTTCATGTCATTTTTGACATGTGGCAACTGTAAGGCAACATCATGTAGTTTTCTTGGCATATTTTTAAGAGGGTATTTGTCTTTGCTAATTTGGCTAATTTAACTAATTTGGCTAATTTAACTAATTTATGAGGCCATAAAAATATCCTGCAAGCATGTAAAGAATGAGGAAGTACTTCATCAGTGTCACAAATGGATGGTGAAGCAACGGCTCCCCTGGTGGCCAGAATACCCTCATGAAAAAGCTGAACTTGTTAAATAGCCTCTGAGTGTCTGTCTATATATGTTGTCTATCTATGGCATTGAATGTTTGTCATGTATATGTACGTTGTAATCCACCCTGAGTCCCCTGCAGGGTGAGAAGGGTGGAATATAAATACTGTAAATACATTTGCCTTCCATTGAAGCTGAGAGTGTGTGACTTGTCCAAGGTCATATAATCATAGAATCCTAGAGTTGGAAGAGACCTCATGGGCCATCCAGTCCAACCCCCTTCTGCCAAGAAGTAGGAAAATCAAATTTAAATCACCCCTGACAGATTGCTATCCAACCTCTGCTTCAAAGCCTCCAAAGAAGGAGCTTCCACCACACTCTGGCACAGAGAGTTCCACTGCTGAACAGCTCTCACCATTCTTCCTAATGTTCAGGTAGAATCTCCTTTCCTGTAGTTTGAAGCCATTGTTCTGTGTCCTAGTCTCCAGGGCAGCAGAATACAAGCTTGCTCCCTCCTCCTCATACTACCTCTCCTTCTTTTTGAAGGAGCTAAAAGATGTAGGTATAGTTTACAATCTTAGAACTTCTGAGCTGAAGACCAGCCTGTGTTATTTATACCGATCATCCAACAACCAGGAAGGTGAAATAATTCTCCAAAATGCAAATTCCAGAATTCCAAAAAATGCAGCCATCACAGTTGAAGTAAAACATAGTCCCTGGTTAGATGCAAAGCACCGTTTAGGATGGTGCTTCCCATACTTTGGTCCTTCAGGTGTTTTGGACTTCAGTTCCAGGAGCCTCAGTCACTTTCAAAGATTCTGGGAGGTAATACCCAAAACATTTAGATGATCAGAGTTTGTGAAAAACTGCTTTAGAGTTCTTTCATGATATATTATAACACTATAACTGACAGACCATATCGAATCTTGAGGTTTGCAATTTGATGCTATCTCATATAGATGTGGTTATATTGTAAAATTTATGCAATTTGACACCACTGTAACTTCCACTGAATCCTGGGATTTTTAAAATATTTTTTTCATATATTTTCAAATATTCTGGCAATTGCTTCCCATAGGGAACACTCCATCCTACCCCAATTTGGAAACATACACACACACACACACATACCTATTCCGACTTTATTTAAAATCGCAACAATGAGGGTCTGTCTGTTCACAGAAAGAAGAAGCGAAGACAGATGTTGGGATTGAGATCTCAAGCAAAAGACATCTTTGTTTTCTCCATGGGAGAGAAATAGAGAAAAGCAGGACTGAAATTGAGAGTTGGCTCTTCCAGGGACCCAGCCTCATGGTTGCTAAGTTGTTCTCTCATCTCAGCTCATTATTGTCAAAAGCTTCCATTGACACTCTCTGGAGGACCCAATTAAATCAGCTACTGTGGCTAAGCTTGTTCCAGGGAGTATATATACTTGTCAACATTCATGAGGAATCTAAAACCAAATTAATATCCTGAGGGGGAATTAATATGTGTCTGGATTTCTCTTCGGCAGGCTTTGTTGGATTTGTTCAGTTAATTCAGTGGCTCAGGAAAAAGTATCTGCCAGAAAGAGGAGCTATGCCAAAGAACTTTCCACCACTATCCTGGACTTTCTTTGCTCTATAAAGTCAACAACTGCAAGAATTGGAGCAAGGACAGTTAAATGCTGTGCTTCCAAATGTTTTTGGACTGCATCTTCCATCATTCCTAACCATGATGGCTGGGGCTGGTGGTAATTACAGATGAACAATGTTTGGAATACTCAACTGATGAAGAATATCTCAGCTATGAAACAGTTCAACCAAAGCATCTCTATTTGAAGGGATATTTGGTGGCAGAAAGTCAGCATGATGTAGTACTGGATCTACTTTGAATAGATCCAGTAGCCCAAACTTCCAGAAGACCAGAGATCAGATTTTTAAACAGCCACAGAATGCAACTTGGTGACCTTGAGCATGTTCTGCTTCCTACTTCCTAAGTAACGAACGATTTTGTATTTGTGGAGCACCAGAGGTGGAAGATATCACACATGTATTGTTCAACTGTGAGCTGTATAAGAAAGAGAGAGACCACTGCCTTGGACCATACATTATTCAAAAAACACACTGGGACCCATATATTAAAACCTCATTTTTGTTGGCCGGCCAGAACCCTAAAATAACACACAAAACAGCCCTTTTTCTATTCAAAGCAACACAGCTGAGAATTGCACATTTAGAATCAATTAGGGTAAACTGTGGAGGTGACGCAGACATTTGACCTGAACGAGATCTTGTTAACAGCTTGTTTATTTTAACTCCTTTTATACCGAGGGTTGTATGTTGTATGTATGACTATGTATGACTATGTGTTAATTGTGTTATGTGTTAAATGTTTTGATACGGCCAATAGGCCAATCAATAAAATGTATCTATCTACTTCCTAAGTCTTAAGCAATGGCAAATGTCCTCAAAAAATATTTTGCCAAGAAAACCACACATTTTTTGTTTCTGCATTCCTTTTTTATGGATTATGACAACTCTAAGACAATCCTCTAAAGTACACTGGCTCTCTACTTGATGGGAGCTTACAATGATAATGACAACAACAACCGCAAGTGGTAGCAATGCTGGGAAGGATATTTGCAGAAGGCTCAAGCAAGATGCTAACAGACCACTTTGGACTGGATTTATAAATGAGCTGATTCAGAACTTGGAAAAGCTATCCTTTTTGGATGAAAGTTCTCATAATTCCCAACCAGCATGGCACATCCAGTTTGGATTACTACACTGCACTTTACATAAGACTGCCCTTGGAAAGTGTTTGTAAACTTCAGCAGGTCCAAGATGCTATGGTCAGACTGTTGACTGTGACCAACATGAGCAGATGTTCATTTTCTGTCTAAAGTGGTGCAGTGGGTGGATGCTCTCAGTCAGGAATTATGTTTGAGTTTCAACAAATATGGCTTGTGTGTGAGAAAGAGAGGGGGGAGGGAGAGAAGGATTTAATTCCCATAGGGGTGAATCCCACTTTGCACGGGACATGACGTCTGATCTTTGAAAAAAGGAGTAGTTGTCCAGGGTGCTGAATTCCATGTGATCTTACAAATGGACCCACATAAAAGGTGTCTTTTTCTTGCAAGAGCTTCACTGCCCAATAGCCCATTTCTGAACACAAAGTGCTACAGAGCCCCGTGTGGCTTAATTCCAGGCTATATTTCTCTATATGCAATTTCTGATTCCTGAGCTCATTGCAGGGAGGCATTCTTCTAGTACATCACTATGGTTCCACTTTAACTGCCATGGCTCCACCTTGTGGAGTGGAGTGGGTTTGTAGTTTGAGAAGGCACAAGAATTATCTTGCTGCGGATTTCAAATACCTCTCCCTAAAATACAAATCTCCACATTTTGTGGATGTTTCCATGGCAGATAGAGCAGAACATACTAGTGACGTAACTGTGCGGTATGAAAGAGTCCTTATTTTTATCACTTCTTCAAACACATAGGGAAAGGCTTTCTTAGAAGTTGCTCCCAAGCTGTGACATCCCTTTCCACAAGAGAACAGGACAAAAGTTGGGTAAAGTGCTGCCAAAAAGTACCCCAAATAAATAAATAAATAAATAAATAAATAAATAAATAAATAAATAAATAATCTTTATTTATATCCTGCCCTATCTCCCCAAAAGGGACTTGGGGAGGCTTACAAGGTAGCAACAGAGCAAACAAGCAATTGTCCATTTTATTTTTTTATTTAGCAGTTTTGTATACCGGTCTTCTCACCTCCATTCGAGGGACTCAGGCCAGTTTCCAACATCAATATTACAGACAGCCATTAAAACATCATATTCTAAATCACACTAAAACATTAAAATAGCAAATCCATGATAATGCCAATGTTTGAATAGGAGACGGACTTCTGAGTGAATAGATAGCAGTCTTCTTTGGAGTGACACTGCAACAGCATCATTCTGAGATGTCTCTGTGCTCAATAATGGCATTGCCAGTTAGTGGATGAGTGTTGCTATCCTGGTGAGATTCAATACTCCTTTTCATTCCACTTCTAGAAATTTCAGCTCACTCACACTGGGAAGAGGAGGTACATTGGCCTTCCACAGAATTCTGCTGCATACACCATAGTTAAATTTCCCTTCAGCCCTCAAATTTCTACCATTGCCAAGAGGGAGACCTTGAAATCAGTCCTATCTAGAACTCTTGTATTTTCTACATTCACATTCTCAAGGTAACATTTTTGCCCTTTTTCTCTGAATACCTAAATATTCAACCATCTTTTTGAATTAATGCAAATGCTAGATATTTGGGGAATGAAAGAAAATTTCATTGGCTGCCTCAATCCTTATGGGGGTGACACATTCATTTGCCCCTTTCCTTAGCTCTATCCATCCCACATGCACACTGCGTTTCGCCACCTGAATGGCAGCAGCAGTGGAAAGAAATTTGGAATAGCATTCACTCAGAACCACGGGGCCCATGCTGAAAATGTCAGTCCTATTTTGAGCTGTAGCAGGTGTACTTGAGCAGCTTTATATTCTACCCTTTTGTCAAGGCAATGTGTGCTTCCCCGTGGCATTTTCCATAATTGGCTTTCACTGGTAGGGCAGGAGACATGCTGAATGTAATGACAGCAGGATGCAAAGTAGGTTAAGCAGCATGTGCTACAGAAAGAGAAATCAGGCTATCAGACCACAATTCTGTCCTGTCATTACATACTCTCCCTGCTGGTCTGATTTACCATTACTTCTCTGGTGTCCCACTTTTTCAGCAGCTTTTAAAATGTCCTATTCCTTCTATCTTCTTCTACTTTCTGTTTCAGCTTACTTCTGCAAACTGGGTTTGGTTGTGAAATAGTTAATTCAGTTAATTCAGCAAGAAGGGAGCAGGGGGCAGAATGTTTTCCTTTCCAGTAGGTTCAGGCAAAATATTTTTAACTAAATGTTATTTAATTGTTGAATTGTTTAAGGCAGTGATTTTTGCCTGTGCTGTAAGCCACCTTGAGTCCCCTTTGGGGTTGAGAAGGGCGGCATATAAATATAGCAAATAAATAAATAAATAAAAGCTTTTTATTTTTATCATGTCAGAAGTAGAGTGGGGGCACAGTTGTAATGTATTTAAAAACACAAACAAAGTTTTAAAAATGACATTATACTAAATGTCTTTTGACCAGTAGCTGGCCACCTGTGTCACCATGAGAAGGTCCTCCATTGTGCATGTGGCAGGGCTCAGACTGCACTGTAATAGGTGGTTTGTGGTTTGCACTTCTCCACACTCACATGTTGTGGATTCCACTTTGTGGTCCCATTTCATAAGGCTGTGGTTTCTGCATCTTGTGCTGCCAGAGTGCAGCCGGTTCAGTGCCTTCAAGTTGCCTAGTCTTCTGTGTGCCAAGGAAGGAGTCTCTCATTTGGTATCAGCCATTGCTGGAGGTTCTGGTTTTTAGCCTGCCACTTTTGGACTCTCACTTGCTGAGGTGTTCCTACAAGTATCTCTGTAGATCTTAGAAAACCATTTATTGATTTAAGTTATTGATGTGCTGGCTGATATCTGAACAGGGGATGATCCGGAGATATCAATGCCTTGATCCTTTCATTGCTGGCTGCTACTTTCTGGCAGATGTCAGGTTGTGCAATACTGACTAAACAGTATAATTTTTCCAGTGGTGTGAGGCTTAGACATCCTGTGATAATGTGGCATGTCTCATTAAGAGCCACATCCACTGTTTTATATGTGTTCTACACTGGGCATGCATACTCAGCAGCAAAGTGCAAGCTATGACAGCCTCTCATAGCATATTTGTTTTAATTTGTTCATAACTTTTGCCATCTTGATCACACCTTGATGTTGCTTGGCCAAGATTTTTTTCCCTCTGAAATGCTGGATTCTCAAACAAGATGATCAGTCAGGCTTTGCACTCAAACCCCTATCAGCTCAAGATAGCTTGGGCAATACACAATGATGATTGGATGGTCTCCACCCCAATTCTGAAAGTTCATTACTTTCCTGTTATCTCTTGGAACAGAGTGTCAGAATCTTCTTATAATCTTCATTGGTTATACTCAATGCAGTGATAGTAGGGAAAGATGTCTTGTTATTAATTCTTATTTTTACACTGAAGAGCTTTATCTGCTTTATCGTTGAACCCTCCCTGCCATCCACTTTGAACTAGAATACATTTCTTGTTTGTAGAATTGGAATTTCCTGGATATTTCAATTTCTTGATTTCTCCACACCCCTTTCCCTTTATCTTATGTTTCTAATGTAACATGAATTCTTGCTGTTGTTTAGCAGAATCCTATATCACCTTTTACTAAACATACAATTGCATATGTTTAAGTCAGCAGTGGATTGTGAAGTTGCATATAGGAAAAATTGCCTTGCTCTTGTTCCTGTAAACATCTTTGCAATGCATTACTAAACTATGAATATTTAAAATTATACAAGATGATTCTATTAATCATCTTTGCAACACATTTCTAAACTACGCATATCTAAAGTTATACAAGATGATTCTATTAATCATAGGTATGGACAGGCCTGTAGCCAGGATTTTGATTCGGGGGGGGGGGGGGGGGGTGGGGGGGGGGGGGGCTGGGTTTTGGGGGGGCTGAGTCTGAGTGAAAGAGGGTCTAGCCTAGCAAACCTTTTGTATCATTACCCCAATACCCCCATGCATATGGGATATATTGGGTATGGTGGTCAGAACATGATATGAATAAACATAACAGTTTAAATAATGCACCAGTAAGAATTTTTTTTTGGGGGGGGGGGCTGAAGCCCCTCAAGCCCCCCCCCCCCGGCTACATACCTGGGTATGCATAATCATAACATGGATTATGAACAAGGATCTTGGACAAATGGAACTATGTACCTTATATGTTTTAATCTGCTTACTGTTTTAATGTGTGTATTGACTAATTGTTTAAATTATTTTTATTCACATTTTCCATTTTACAATGGTGAACATTTTTTTGAAAAGAGAGGGAAGTAAAGAAAAGGAAAGGGAGAAGGGGAAAGAAGAATAGAAGGAGGAAAGGGAAAGGGCATGGAAAAATGGGAGTAAAGGATGAAGGAACAGAGAGTACAGGATGATAGAGTATTAAGAAGAAAATGCAGAAAGTGAAAGTAGGGTGTAGCACTTCCAGTGTGATCCGCAGAGATTGAGTCTTCAAAATAAACAATAAATTCCTTCTGTCGTATGCTGACTTCATGATAAAGTCCATTCCTTTTTACATGTGTTAAATTTGAAGTTTCAGTTCTTCCTGCAAGTATTTTTTTCAAAGGTTCCCAATTAATATAGTTTCTTTTACTAGGATTTTCCATTAATTGTGATAGCTTGTCCATATTCATATATTCTATGGTTTTAGCTAACCAGTCTTCTGATCTTCTGTTATGGGTGGGTCTCTTCTTTTCCAAATCTGGGCTATAATAATTCTTGCTTATTGACTAAATATTAACCATTTTAATGGAGGTGTTTGTTATTGTTTTTACTGTTGATTTTACCGGTATTGAATTGTACCAGAGTTGTAAGCCGCCTTGAGTCCCCTGAGGGGAAGAAAGGCAGGGTATAAATAAATTACGTAAATAAATAAATAATATTAAAATTATGTTAAAACAGATTTTAAAATATAAAGAAGGATAAAAACATAAATAATAATAATAATAATAATAATAATAATAATAACTTTATTTTTTACTCCACCTCCATCTTACTGAAGGGACTCCGGGCAGCTTACAAAGGGACAAGTCCAGAGAGCACAGAGTTAAAATGTAATGTAATAAAATAAAACCAAACCAAACAGAAATATATCACAATAAAACATAACATCATGAAAACAGTACCATGGGAGCAATAAAAGTGCTGAGTTCAGAGGGCTCTGGGTTTGTGCAAAATTCCTATATAGAGCCAAGGGAATGTGCAAAATTCAGTGGCAGGGATGGGAGGGTAATGTCTTTGGGTTTTATAATGTCAGGATTATAGAGAGGAGGGCCATGCTAAAGTGTGGGAACTTAGGTATTAAAGGGCCAATTCTTTGGAACTGCCTAATCAAAGGCAAAACAGAACATCCCTGTTTTTAGGTTCTTGAGGAAGAAGGACAGGGTAGGTGACAGTCTGATCTCCCTAGGAAGAGAGTTCCAGAGCTGGGGGGCCACCACCGAGAAGGCCTTCTTCCTTGTCCCCACCAACTATGCTTGAGATGGAGGTGGAAGTGAGAGGAGGGCCTTCCCGGATGATCTTAGATCTTGTGTTGGTTCATAGGGGAGGATGTGATCGCGAAGATAGGCTGGTCTTGTAGGTAACCACCTGCACTGTGAATTGGGACCAGAAACTCATTGGCAGCCAGTGGAGCTGTTTAAACATGCGGGTTGACCATTCCCTGTAACTTGCTCTAGTTCAGTGGTTTTCAACCTGGGGTCCCCAGAAGTTTTTGGCCTTCAACTCCCAGAAATCCTAACAGCTGGTAAACTGGCTGGGATTTCTGGGAGTTGTAGGCCAAAAATATCTGGGGACCCCTGGTTGAGAACCACTGCTCTAGTTAGTAATCTGGCCGCCAATCTTTGCACCAGTTGCAATTTCCGAGCCGTCTTACAAACTCTTCTTTCATACTAAATAAATAGCCAAAAACTTTCCTAAATATAAAAGTGTTGCCTGCCAGTGGAATGAAACCAATCAGAGGAACAATGAGCCAATTTTGGGAGGGAATTCCACACCTTTGAAGCAGCCACCAGAAAGGTTGTCTAGTGTGCCCTTGCCAACATGCATGTGCAATGGAGACAGGATAGAAAGAAAGCCCTCTCTTGAAGATCTTCAAAGTCCGAGCAGTTCTTAGGTTTATCTTTGGTAGTGTGGGCGTGTGTACACCAGGGAAAATACTCTAAGAAATGGACAATGCTTGGAGCTATAACCAGATGCGCATAAGACTGCACAACCCAAACAGTTGCCTAGATTGCCTTGCTATCATATGAGTCTTTTGTATACCAACAAAGCAACTACATGCTTGTTTGGGAATGGGAGAAGGAGGAATAAAGATTTTGATTCTCTAGGGTGATTTCAAAAGTTGCCAGACCTCAACCCCCCTTCAAAGCAGATACTTTGTGCTATGGTGTTATTTCAGCCTTGGAGTTTTCAGGTCCCCTTGAGAATGGATCCAAATCTATTCCTCAGCATTAAACTGAGAATGCTTTCCTCACTAAACTCATTAATCTGTAGCTCTAATTTCCTTTGTACGCAATATTTGCTGAACAAAAGGTTTCTTTAATTGGAGAATATTGCAATTTGAACGTTAACAGTGATGCCTCTTTAATGTTTAGCCAGGGGCTCGGAGGTGGAGGAACAGTATTTGACTAACCCAGTTCTGTTTAGGTTGGGAGGTACACTGGAGGAACATTTTAGCAACAGGCAACTTGCACTCCGAGGTTGAAAACATTTATTTTTCTGAATGGCAATTCCCCAAATCCCCTGCCTGACATGCACTGTTTTCTGTTGAAACAATTTTCTTTTTCTTTTTTTAAAGTATAAACCTTTGTGTGTATTTTTCCAAATGATTTTTTTCACATAAAAGTTCATAGTTCGAAAACAGAACTATCAAAATGTGCAAACTTTGTGATGTAGGAAGAAAACTTTTGAAAGGAGTCATTCTCATATGTAAGAACAAGGTATGAAGTCTTAGATCCTTAATATGGACAGTTCAGTGCTTGGTCATTTCTCTCTTCCAAGAAAATGAATGTGAGGCATGTTTCAGTGCAGTTTGTAGAAGAAGTTGAGAGAATGAAACATCAAATACTACTTTGGGGAAAAAGCTGGACAATGAAGTTTTCATTTGGCACTGCGTGTTTGTTGTTGTCTGTCTTCAAGTTATTGTCAAAGGATTTCATGACTGGAATCACTGGGTTGTTTTTGGGGCTGTATGGCCATGTTCTAGAAGCATTCTCTCCTGATGTTTTGCCTGCATCCATTGCAGGCACCCTCATAGTTTATGAGGTCTTTAAGTTGTTTCTAACTTCAAGTTGTGACCTTGAGGCTTACTGGGGCTAAGTGTGTGACTCACCCAAAGCCACACAGTGAGTTTCTATGTCAAGGCAGGGAACTGAACCCTGGTCTTCAGAGTTGTAGTTCAATGTGAAAATCATTCACCATACTGGATCTTTGTACATATCACATTCATAATCCACCTCTATTTGATCATGCTTTCTGTTTCTTTTGATGACCTGAATCCAGTTGCTGTTCCCAACTAAAGCTATTAAATCAGTGGGATTTACCTGGATGTTGAACCACCATTCAACAATTGATTCAAGAGTCTGCTCTAGTTGGCCCTAGCATTTGCTATGAAAACTTTTCCTAGCCCTTTTCACCCATGGTTCTAAAACAATGATTGATGACGATGATTTGCCTTGAGATTCCTGAATGACAAATGAAATTTCTATACAAATGGCAGAGAAATCAAAATATTATCTTTCCAAATTTGAACAAAAATTCCCATCCAACTCTGATCCTATTATTTAGAAAATCTGCAGGGTTCCCCCCCCCCCACTATATTCATATCATTTTGAATGCTACTTCAGTATTATTTAGTATTTATTTAAAACTTTTCTATTCCACCCTTCTCACCCCGAAGGGGATTCAGGGCAGAGCACAGCATATATACGGCAAACATTCAATGCCGGGACAAGAATTCATATACCCATATATACACATTAAAACATTTGTCTCAATATTAAAATACACTTCAGTAAACAGTAGTCTTGTGCATTTGGGGGAAACCTTGACTCATTTTGTGTCCTGGCATTTGGTGGGGGGCCCAATCCATTTTTGGGGAGCCTCCCGAAATCAGGAGGGCATATATCTGTTTTTGCTCTGGGGTGCTGAATGATTTATTTTCTATCAGCCCATTATGGGGGGTGGGGCTTCCCAGGCTCCCCTTCCTGTCATTTAAGGCATTTAAACTGTTTTACAGTAGAGGAGAGGTACTCAGTTGCAGGCAGGCACATGCTTTAAGGAGGCTTTTTGCCTATTTCTTACTCCAGAAGAGGCACTCGGCTGCAGGCAGGCACATGTGCTTACTGGACCTCCATGCCACATGCATTTTCCAAGGCAAGGAGGCAAGCTCTCATTCTTACCTTAGATGAGGCGCTCGGCTGCAGGTAGACACACATGCTTTCTGGGCCTGCACACCACACACACACTCTTTCTAAGGCAAGGAGGCATGAAGCGCCACATGCTCACAAAAAGCAGTGGAGGAGTCGGGATTGGCTCTGACTTGCTTTTGTATCAAGTTGATTTTAGTACCAGGAGGGGCCATCCCATTATGTGCTCCTGAAGGTAACAAAAGTAATGACAGAATGGATAAAGCTAAGGGAAGCGGTTCTGCGCACAACCCTAGTAAACAGCTGCCTACCAAAAAATAAACCCAGAGCAATGAGATGTTCATTTAAAAAATCCATCTGTAAAATCTACACTTAAATGGTTCAAAAGCTAACACATCAAATGTGATTGCCTCAGAAAAGGTAATTTTCATCCAGTTCTGCTGAGAATAAAAAAAAAATTCACAAGCAGTTCCCCTTTCCAACAAATTGAAAATTCAAGGCACATAGCACAAATGTGCATTCACTGATTTGTCAGAAAATGAACAGGTTTAATTGCATCCAGAGGGGCTACTATGCCTGAGCATCTTATACAGTTCTAAAAATTTGGATTTTCAACCTGCGATTCTGATCCAAACTGAATCTTCCCATTGATACAGGACTAATTGATATGTATGCTATATTGCCAACTAATGTCTGAATCAAATTTTGCAGATAACATAAACTGATGACAGCTGAGGGTTCTCATGTCTGCTTTGGATTTTAGTCTAGGTTTGGATTCTGAGACTAAAAGAAGGAGACAGTGCAATACATTGTCTAAACAGAGATTCAATATCTCAGAGCCCTAGTCCAGCACTCAAACCATTATAACACATTGGCTCATTCACTACACTGCATTAGTTCAAATCACCACTTAATGTTGTCTATTCCTCCCCTTGTTATTACCTACCATCAAGTTTTGACTTTGGTGATCCTATGGATAAGAGATTTCCAAGTGACTCTATCCTCAACAGCTCTGCTCAGGTCTTGCAGATTCAGGGCCATGGCTTCCCTGATTGAGCCGATCCATATGGAGTGTGGTTTTCCCCTTTCCCTACTGCTCTCCATTTTACCAACCAGTAGCATCATTTCTAATGAGCCATTCATTCCTTCATAATATAGATTTACAGTCCACCTGGTGAGATCAAGGCAAAAAACCTCATCCTCAACAATAATTTTATCCTAAATCATAAAATCATAGAATCAAAGAGTTGGAAGAGACCTCATGGGCCATCCAGTACAACCCCATTTTGCCAAGAAGCAGGAATATTGCATTCAAATCACCCCTGACAGATGGCCATCCAGCCCCTGTTTAAAAGCTTCCAAAGAAGGAGCCTCCACCACACTCCGGGGCAGAGAGTTCCACTGCTGAACGGCTCTCACAGTCAGGAAGTTCTTCCTCATGTTGTGAGTCGCCCCTGGGCTGAGAACAGCGGTATATAAGCAAAGTAAATAAATAAATAAATAAATGTTCAGATGGAATCTCCTCTCTTGTAGTTTGAAGCCATTGTTCCGCGTCCTAGTCTCCAGGGAAGCAGAAAACAAGCTTGCTCCCTCCTCCCTGTGGCTTCCTCTCACATATTTATACATGGCTATCATATCCCCTCTCAGCCTTCTCTTCTTCAGGCTAAACATGCCCAGCTCCTTAAGCCGCTCCTTATAGGGCTTGTTCTCCAGACCCTTTATCATTTTAGTCACTCTCCTCTGGTCACATTCCAGCTTGTCAATATCTCTCTTGAATTGTGGTGCCCAGAATTGGACACAATATTCCAGATGTGGTCTAACCAAAGCAGAATAGAGGGGTAGCATTACTTCCCTGGACCTAGACACTATGCTCCTAATGATTCAGGGCAAAATCCCATTGGCTTTTTTTGCCACCACATCACATTGTTGGCTCATGTTTAACTTGTTGTCCACGAGGACTCCAAGATCTTTTTCACACGTACTGCTCTCAAGCCAGGCATTCCCCATTCTGTATCTTTGCATTTCGTTTTTCCTGCCAAAGTGGAGTATCTTGCCTTTGTCACTGTTGAACTTCATTTTGTTAGTTTTGGCCCATCTCTCTAATCTGTCAAGATCGTTTTGAATTCTGCTCCTGTCCCCTGGAGTATTGGCTATCCCTCCCAATTTGGTGTCGTCTGCAAACTTGATGATCCTGCCTTCTAAACCTTCATCTAAGTCATTAATAAAGATGTTGAACAGACAGATGTTGAAAGGTATATTAGACTGAGATAGAGCGACAGACCAAAAGCAATCCCATCAATTTCATAGGGTTTTCTTAGGCAAGAAATATTCAAAGGTGATTTTACCATTTACTTAGTGTTTTCATTTAGGGGACATAATTTCTATTAAAAAACATTCAACAAGTTTCTGGATCTTATGACTACAAATATCTGCATGCAGAGAACAAAAGTTAAGATCCCCCACATTAGGAAGAAGGACTGAGATGAAACCTATCCAGGACTCAAGGGTTCAGTATCTTTTTACAAGAAAGTTTTCCTTAATTATTACTTACTTACTTACTTACTTACTTACTTACTTACTTACTTAGGCAATCCCTCATAGTCCTCCAAGTGTAGTATCCTGGTGGTGGGTCCATAGGTGACTATTGAGCCCTATTCTTGACCTGCATCTTCTCCTGCAGTGAGGGCATTGGTTTCCAGGTGGAAGGCGGTCCCGGTCGGGGTTGGCTTGACGTGCCTTCCTATTGGCACGTTTCTATCTTTCGCCTTCCATTCGTGCCACTTCAAATTCTACAGCACTGCTGGTCTCAGCTGACCTCCAGCTGACCTTCCCAGTTCTCAGTGTCTATGCCAGAGTTTTAAAAGTTGGCTTTGAGCCGGTCTTTAAATCTCTTTTCCTGTCCTCCAACATTCTGTTTTCTGTTCTTGAGTTCAGAATAGAGCAACTGCTTTGGGAGACAGTGGTCGGTCATCTGGACAACATGGCCAGTCCAGCGGAGTTGATGGCGGAGGACCATGGCTTCTATGCTGATGGTCTTTGCTTCTTCCAGCATGCTGACATTTGTCCACTTGTCTTCCCAAGAGATTTGCAGGATTTTTCGGAGGCAGCACTGATGGAATAGTTCCAGGAATTGTCCCTAATTATTAGACGTCGAAGAATATTATGCAAAATGTGATGTCCTTACATTTGCTTATTTTTACCCAATTTATTCTGCTTCTCCCTTTTCACTAACAACCAACAATATGTATGTTTTCTTGCTTTGCATAATTTGCCCAAGGTGCAGAATTCAAGTTATTCTCATGCAGTATTTTGATTAGGAAAAAGTAGATTTCCCCCTATTCCATCCTGTTCTTGTTCTGTGGATTCACTCCGACCAAAGTTTTATCCCATCTGCCTTCCAGCTTTTTAAGACAAGTAATTCCTAAACTGGTGCATTTGCAAATTGCATGACAGAGCCTGTGTGCATTATTTAAATCAGTGAAAACATTGGTTTCAATGTGACAGGGCATTTACATTGGTTATTTCATAAGAAAGTTGCTTGAGCACCTCAAGCTTCTTTAGCCTTGGATTTAATGAATTCATATATACATTAGTTTATCTTGAAATGAGAAAAAAAGATGTGATCAGGGGAAATTGTGGTATAATGCATCCATGCTCTCCTGTGAACCGAATGCAGAAAAAGTGCTCTGCTGGAACTATAATCAGCATTTTTGGAATCACTATATTTTAGGAAAAAATCAGATGGAGACTATTTTTTCTATTTTTTTTAATATGAACATATTTGAAAAAAATGTCATAATGAAGAGGGTGCAGACTTGTTTACGCTGTCTTGGAAACTAACACTCAGAGCAATGGGTTCAACAAACAGGAAAGGAGATTCCACATGAACATTAGGAAGAACTTCCTGACTATAAGAGCTGTTCAGCAGTGGAACTCTCTGCCCCAGAGTGTGGTGGAAGCTCCTTCCTTGGAGGCTTTTAAACAGAGGCTGGATGGCCATTTGTCAGAGGTACTGTAATTGTGTTTTTCCTGCATGGCCCATAGGGTCTCTTCCAAGTCTATTATTGTATGATGATATGATTTCACAATGCCTTAGGCACTTCAGCCATATTTTCATCTACACTATCAAATATGCCAGGCTGAGAATGGAAGCTGAGGGTTTAAAGTACTGGTTGTGAACTTTTTAAATGTTCAACATTTTTACATTGCCTAAGAAAACCCTTTCAAAGAAGGAGTTTCCACCACACTCTGATGCAGTGAGTTCCACTATTGAATATCTCTCACAGTCAGGGTGTTTTTCCTAATGTTTGGGTGGAATCTTCTTTCCTGCAATTTCACAACCAGAACTTTGAACCTACACAGCTAAAGTACAGACTATCGGGAAAACTAGATCTTCTAATGCAAGCATTGCAAGGTCTTTTTTGATGTTGTGTGCCTTCATTTCCAAATTCTAGTGACACTAAGGCCAACCTATCATAATTGACTTCATTAGATGGATGGGGGGGGGGGGACTGCAGAAAGCAGGGGAAAGCAGAGATAACTATCTTACCCTGTTCCTTTCCATCTTTCCTTTGTCTTGAGGGATAGCCATCCATCTCATGTCCTTACTTATCTTTCCCCCACTTTCTCCCGTCTTCAAACTATTTGGAGCCGAGTAATACCCAACTCCTGAAGATGTGTGTAGGGGCCCATTTCTTTCTTTCTTTCTTTGAAACATTTATATTCTGCCCTTCTTCACCAGGAAGGGAGTACCATAGCCAGGGTGCAGTCACAGAGAAGGCCTTCTCTCTTGTCCTTTCCAAATGCACCTGTGATGGTGGTGGGACTGAGAGCAGTGCCTCCCCAGAAGATCTTAGTCTTTGTAGTGTTTTGTAAAGGGAGATATGTTCGGGCAGGTAAACTGGGCCAGTGCTGTTTAGGGCTTTATAGGCCAAAGCCAGCACTTTGAATTGTGCCCAGTAGCAAACAGACAGCCAGTGGAGCTGATGTAACAAGGGAGTTGTATGCTCCCTGTATGCCACCCCAGTTATTAACCTGGGTTAATAACTCTCGTTGGACTATTTGAAGCTTCCGAACAGTCTTCAATGGCAACCCCACATAGAGCGTGTCGCAGTAATCTTTTCTGGATGTATTTCCATGTGCTGAAAAAATGGAGCTAAACAAAGTCCCACCAGAAGTGCCCTTAAGTCATGTGAAGGCCTCCCATAGGTCTCCATTTCCATAGTACATGGAAACGGAGCCCTACACCCATCTGATGAAGTCCAAGGTTTCAGAAGGACTTTGCCTTCCACTAATGCTGGGAGAATGTGACATGGCCAAGGTTCATCCAGTTGGTTGCCATGTCTGCAGGGATTTCTACTCTGGCCTCAGATTCCAAGTCCAATTTATTAATTTATTTACAATATTTACTATTTATATTCCACCCTTCTCACCTCACAGGGGACTCAGAGTAGATCAATAAACACATATACAGCAAACATTCAATGCCATTATAAACTGAGAAGACAGAGAACTGTGCAAAGTTAGAGGTATATATAGGCTTTCCCATCTTCAGTATCTTGGAGGCTGTGCTTGGTTCTGGCCTCAGGGAGGTCCGCTATTCAAACCGCTACACTATGGTGGCTCATTTAGGCTTTCTCTTCATTCTACCACCATCTCAGGCATGTTGCTGAGGCCATACAAAAGATTCTTCTTGGTGACTGTTCACAAATTGGAATTCTCTCCCATGGAAGGTCTGATTGGCCCCTTCTCTACTGCCTTTTAATCAATATGCAAAACCCTTTTCATTTAGGAGGCTTTGGGGACTTCACCTATGTGGCAGAAGCTTTCATATATCTTTTTTTTAAATTGTGTTTTAATTTTGTCCTTATTAATAGAATTTTTAATTTTATGATACCAAGCTTTAAATGGGCCCAAAGACTGGCAATGCCTCTTGCACTGCTTGGACAAGAGACTGAACCTGCAAGTTTGTACACAGAAGGCATGCCCTTTATACTATTAAATAACATCCTCTTCCCAAATGGGGACACTTTCCTCTAATCATTTCCCCTGCGTCTTGCTTCACTGCAATTTCTTGGCAACATGTTGTTAATCTGCAGTAAATACTTGGGTGTAAATGCCAGCCAAGTCCTCCAGCCATTCGCACAAATGGAATTATCTTCATAAAGCAAAACACAATGACTTTGGCGTGCTGACTCTGTAGTTGTCTGTAAGAAATTACTTGGCTAGGGTACTTCCTAAAGGCAATTGCTTCTCTTTATGTGATGTAACAGAAGAATATAGACTGGAGGAGAGATGGAGAAGCAGAAGGGGATATAGAGAGAAAGAGAAACAGAGAGAGAGAGAGTCTCTCAGAGGAAGACTAGGGAGCATGATATGAAGACAAGTATATGGTTATATGAAATGCAAAATGGGTTGCACCCCTAAAAAATAATTCTGTTCCCCTGCCACAATAAAATTTTCCTTCTATCTTCTGAGAGTGAGATGTTGGAAATCATTCACGTTTAGAGCTCTTTTATTTACTGCATCTATATTGTCTTAGTCACTTTGCCTGACCCTTTTCCTTGGATGCCTAAATTGTATTTCTAAATGCTTCTCTGAAATTATATGGGATGTGGGCACATAAAAGGAAATTCCAATTGGAGGGGCTGAATCCTTATTTGTGGGAGCACTTCTCACAGAGTTATAGGTGAAGTTACATACATATTGGATTATTGCAATGGAGCTGCCTTTGAAGATGGCTTGGAAACTGCAATTGGTACAAAGGTTGGCAGCCAGGCTTCTAACTGGAGCTAACTATAAAGAGCACATGATGCCTCTATTAAAGCAGCTCCACTGGCTGCTGATAAGTTGTTGGTCCCAATGCAAGGTGCATGTTATGCCCTGTAAATCCCTAAATGGTTCAGGCCCTGCCTATCTTTGTGATCACATCTCCCCCTATGAACCGGCTCTGCAATCAGCCAGGGAGGCTCTCCTCTCGCTTCCGGCAATAGACACTAGCATGGCTGGTGGGGACGAGGGAGAGGACCTTCTCGATGGTGACCCCCCTGACTTTGGAACTCCCTCCCTAGGGAGATTAGGCAAGCCCCCACACTGTCCTCCTTTTGTAAGGACCTGCAAATCTGGATGTTCCAGCAGGTTTTTTGAGAATGATTAGTCCCAAGGGCCTTTCCCTAGGCTGTTAGATAGTACTCTGTCCCACACTTTATCCACTTCCCCAGCCATATGATACACTGTTGCACTATCCCTTGCTCAGCCCTGTTGTAGTTAGTTGTGTCCACTTTGTAATTTTGGCCATTGGTATTTTGAACCTGTCTGATGGAGCTATAATGAAATCGGTTTTTACATTTTTATGTATATTTTAGTAGGATTTTATGTTTTATGATGTTTATTTTAATTTGTCTGTATGGTTTTCCTTTTTGGCAATTGAATGTTTTGCCTTATATGTTGGAAACCGCCCTGAGTCCCCTTGTGGAGATAGGGCAGTATATAAATAAGGATTGTTGTTGTTGTTAAGTTAGCTGTTTGCCTCACTATATTGACATAGGGCAAAGCTCGCAGGGGCAAGTAAATAATCGAGAGGAGCAAAATTGAATCTGCATGGCCGTTCTGAAATTACTTTTGAACAGTGTACAGTGATGAGTGCAAAGGGCAGGGAGAGGGGGGTTGTTGGGTCACTTCTCTTCTGACCCTTTGCATGTTAATTCTGCCTGTATTTATTTATTTATTTACTTTACACCCTGCCTTCTTCTGAGATGAGATCCATTGAACACTGGTAATGTTGACTTTTTCTGCCCCATTTGACTTGCCCTAATTCTACTTGGAAACCATGGGATTCAGACTGGAATCTTCTTTAGGCATAGTGTGATGTTAAATCTTTAGTGATTTTATTCTCTTAGGAGTGAACCAATTACTTTTTTTCATCCTTCACCCCCACCTGAAACTTATCAAAGATTTCAGAATTCTGAACTTACTTGAAAATGGTTCTCCCACATTTACTTTAGATGTCCCTGGGGCCACTATTTATTCCACTGCATATTAGGACTTGGACACATTATTGTTTGGCACTACAGAATACCAAAGTAGCATAAGTATGGAGAACACTGGTTGGGGATTTGGAGACATGTAGTCCAATTGCCATGCCTTTGCATGATGGTGTTTCTGTGTATGCCAATGAAGCAAGAGGCAATGCTGCTGGTAGTAGTTCTGTTGGTAGGGTTTCCCATGTTGAACATGCTTTTTCCAAGGAGGCAGGTTAAATGTGCCAAACATCTACTGGAAAGCAACAGCAGTGAAGAGTGAAACTGGAGGAGGATATCTCAGAAATAACAGCAGTTACTAACACCCTCACAGCTAACACTTGTTGTATTGCACCAAGGAAGCATGCCAAACCTCTCTTGAATGCTTTTTACTATGAAAAACCTATGGTGAAACAATTCAAACAGAAACAAGGAGTTCCAGAGGGTAAAACTCCCATTTCAGAAAGCACCCCAGAAGCTACTGGGATGCAGCAGAGGGCATTATGGTTAATGACACAACTGGCCCCAAGATGCAAAGATGTTCAGCTGTTGTTGTACTCAGAGGTATAAGCCTGAAGCTGTGCAATACATAGAAACATGGAATGTGAGGCAGATATACTCAATCAAAGAAGTCATGGTTCTGAATTTGCAAGATCTGAGTGAGGATGCTTAAGATAGGGTGACACAGAGATTCCATCTGACCTTGGAAGCTAAGGAGGGTCATCCGTAATGGCTGGATGAGGGACCACCAACAAATAGCAAATGCTCTAGTCAATAAAGTCAGCTCGCCACATGTGCAGGTTTAATTTTTGTAGATATGATTATTTGTAGATTTGATTCATACAGTCTCTAGGACTCTCTAGGTCAGGCATGGCAAACACCCTCTAGGCTGTTAGGAATTGTGGGAGTTGAAGTCCAAAACACCTGGAGGGCCAAAGTTTGCCCATGCCTGCTCTAGGTCCTCCAGTGCCCATCTATGATCAACATCTGCCGGAACACCTGACAGAAGTTGATTGTAGTGCTATTCAAGAACTTAGAGATTCCTAGAGAGAACACCTTGATTAATAAAGAAGCCATTGAAATCCAGAAGCATGTGGGCAATTTCAACAGAAAGGAAGAAACCATGAAAATGAACAAAATATGGCTACCAGTATTAAAAAAAACCTCTGAGATCATATCGGTATATAAAGAACAACACTCAAGACTGGGAAATTCCAGACAAGAAACATCCAGGGCCAGCAAATTACCTCCTAACAAAGGATTCCCCCAGGCAGTAAGAAGTCAAACCTTGAAACTGTCAGGCCATTAAATGCTAATCAAGGTGACAGTTGAAACATTCACACCTACCTCAAACAGACAAGAGTTTTTTCTCCCACCCTGGACATTCTACAGATCTATAAACCTCACTTGTCTAGTTTCCAACAGACCTCACAACCTCTGAGGATGCCTGCCATAGATGCAGGTGAAACATCAGGAGAGAAAGCTTCTGGAACATGGCCATACAGCCCAGAAAACTCACAACAACCCATTGATTAATAATATTATAAAATTCATTGAATCCCTATAATTTGGCTGCTGTCTTGAAAACACATACATACATATGTTGTTGTTTATATATATTGGGACTTGAGTTGCAATATTCAGTTATAGTTGGCTCCATACAGAGGCGGCCCTAGGTAATTTTCAAAGGTAAGCAGTATTTTGGCGCCCCCCCCCCCCCAACCAATCATTGATATATATTTTCTGTTTGTCGTGGGAGTTCTGTGTGCCATATTTGGTTCAATTCCATCATTGGTGGAGTTCAGAATGCTCTTTGATTGTAGGTGAACTATACATCCCAGTAACTACACTTGCCGCACTTGCTCCCTTGCCTGGCCCACTTTGGGTCCAGAGGCATGCCTGAAGACCCCAGCGTGTGCACCAAAAGTCACCTCTTCTCCTGACTTTCTCCTCAGCCATTGGGACCAAGAGAGAGAGAGCAAGAGAGAGACAGAGGTGGAGATGCCCACCTTTCCTGAAGGTAGGCACAAAAACAAAGGAGGGAGCGAAGGTGGGCGATACCTCCACCCGGAGGGGCTCTCTCTCTCTCTTGGTCCCAATGGCTGAAGAGAAAGTCAGGCAACTTTTGGTGTGCACGCTGGGGTCTTCAGACACGCCTCCGAACCTGAAGCGGGCCAGATGCGATGGCTCTGACCCTTGGCCCACCCACAGATTGGAGAGAGGAGAGGAGGCGGGTGGAGCACCAGGGGGATTGGGAAAGGGAGCCGGTCATGGGGAAGGGATCGAATGCGGATTGAGTGCCAGCTCTGCTCGCGCACCTGGTGGCCGGGTGGAGCAGGAACGAGAGGGGCTAGGCGAGGCTCAAGGGCCCGGCCCCTTTGGGAAGAGGATTGCCCGGCAGCGAGGCAAGAAAGCCGAGGCTCCCCCGGACTGCTAGGGCTGTTGTGAGCTGAGGGGGCGCTCCTCAAGTGGCGGTCGAGGGGCATTTACAGAGGCGCCTCTGCGCCCCTGGCAAAAAAAAGTGTTCTGCGACCGCTTACTTCGCGTAATGGACGAGCCGCCCCTGGCCATAGACGCAGGAAGGTAAGGTAAAGGTTTTCCCCTGACATTAAGACCAGTCATGTCCTACTCTGGCGGTTGGTGCTCATCTCCATTTCTCAGCTGAAGAGCTGGCGTTGTCTGTAGACACCTCCAAGGTCATGTGGCTGGCATGACTGCATGGAGTGCAGTTAGAGCTGGCTCAGTGTAACTCAATATACTGGCAGGGATTTGGACTAGACCCCCTTAAGGGTTTCTTCCAACTCTACCATTCTGTGATTCTATAAACCAAAAACACTGGTCTGACTTGGAAGTCTCTACTACTTCTTAAAATGTCAAACTCTTTCCCTTCCAAATGTGAGAACATGACCATTCCTGTCAGTGCCTACTAAAAATAAACTGAAATGAAATTCCCACTGATTACTAAGTGTGGCTGGTTTTGGGGCAGATAGATACGTTTTTTCTCTTCTTCTTCTCTCACTTGTTCTTTCCAACTGAGTTTTCCAATGCAAGCCATTGAGAAACAAGCTTGCTAGTTACTGCAGGTGGAAGCTGAGAAGCATCTATGAGATCTCTTTTGACAACACCATCTCGAAAGCGTACTTCTCTGTCCCGGCCTGATATTAATAGCAAAGAAAGACAGCTGGGAAACATGCAAGTGAGGCAATGACCTGTTTTAGAAATGTCCGTATTCTCCTGTGGCGAGAGACACCAAGAAGCAATTATGTAAAGTTCTCCAGACTAGTCATTTTATGTTTGTATCATAAAAATGGAAAGGCAACCCACAAGTTCTCTCCAACTCCCACTCACTACCGCAGCCATTTCGTCTTTGCAGCTTTATGCCTTCTGCACATGCTCAAAACACAATAATAATAGGAAATTTCCCCAGGCATTGACTTCTAGGTGGATATTGGAGCATGTGAAGTTTGCCACTTGTTCAGTTGTTTATTTTATTTACATCTCTCCTACTGCTTTTGTAAAAAAGGACAAATGTATTCTGTTCTTTGATGTGAATTTTCATGATTTTGTATTTCTGAACCCGTATCCAGCTTGAAAGGCCTCTGGAAAATGATCTTCCCCATATTTTGTGATGCAGTTGGTCAAGTATTCAGGGAGAATGCACACACAAAAGTATTTATCCATGAAAATTGCAGACGAAAATGCTTTACATTAGGGAAAATTGTAGCCAATCTTGCATTTATGAGAGAAAAATGCTTCCCATAATGCATTCTTTAGATGTGAGCACTATTTTAAATGTGTCTGTCTTATAAAAAGAAGTACCGGTAGATCTATTTCATAAACAAGGACAGACAATTGAGAACTTCAAAGAGGTTCTTCAAAGAGGTTTAACTTTTGTGATGGAAAGAAGGGGCTAGCAATTCTAATGATGGAAAAATAATGCCAGTGGCTAAACAAACAAATTGAGGCTTTATTGTAAGAACTCTATTAAAAATAAGAAAACTGACTATGCTCGAACTAAGCTAGTTCCACTTGTATTATAAGTGAGAGAATAAGGGACAGGAGAAGAAAGAGGCAGTAGGATGCCAAAAACATTATTTTACAACTCAGACAACCTGATAGGTGGATAAGCAATATTTATTTAACCCCCATCACTGCTGCTCTCTCTTAAGGCCATATCTATTCACTACTCAGCTATTTTGGGAAGTCCACTTGGTGCATGGCTGGATTCATAGCAGAACCACTGCAACCAGCCATGAATGCAAGGCAATAGAACACAGATTTTACTCCAGAGAGTCCAGGAATCAATATGCCAAGAAGCCCCAGAGTGAAGCTGTAAGTTAAGAATTGTGGACAGCTTGATCTGTCTGAATCTGGCCTGGTCCGCCATCCACACTTTCAGTGGAACCACCACTGCCATGCCACCAGCAACAGCTCCTCCCAGAGGCTTTCTGGTGATGTCACATCTAGGCACTGAGCCATGGAACCAGAAATGCAATGTTCCCACCATGAACCTGGCATGAGGCTACTTGCTGGCTCTAATGCGGTGCCCCAAAGGCTCTGTGGATGCTCCTAGAGAGCATCAGAGCATCTCTGAGATGCTTTAAACTGAACTAAGCCATTCAGCTTCAGTGGTTCTCAGACTTTGGTTCTCCATATTAAATTTCCAGAATTCATGCTGGATGGGTCTCCTGGGAACTGAAACCCAAAACATTGGAAGAGACTTCGTGGGTCATCCATTCCAACCCCCTGCCAAGAAGCAATAGTTTCTCAATAGCTGAGAAATGAAGCTTTAAATCAGAGAAGAATTTGCAGCACAATCTGAGACATATCTCAGATTAAAAGGTAAAAATGAGAAAGTCCATTATGTTCTGATGTTGGCTTTGATGCGGTGCCCCAAAGGGCTCTGTGGATGCTCCCAGAGAGCCTCAGAGCAGCTCTGAGATGCTTTAAACTGAACTAAGCCATTCAGCTTCAGTGGTTCTCAGACTTTGGTCCTCCATATTAAATTTCCAGAATTCATAGAATCATAGAATCAAAGAGTTGGAAGAGACCTCATGGGCCATCCAGTCCAACCCCCTGCCAAGAAGCAGGAATATTGCATTCAAATCACCCCTGACAGATGGCCATCCAGCCTCTGTTTAAAAGCTTCCAAAGAAGGAGCCTCCACCACACTCCGGGGCAGAGAGTTCCACTGCTGAACGGCTCTCACAGTCAGGAAGTTCCTCCTCATGTTCAGATGGAATCTCCTCTCTTGAAGTTTGAAGCCATTGTTCCGCGTCCTAGTCTCCAGGGAAGCAGAAAACAAGCTTGCTCCCTCCTTCCTGTGGCTTCCTCTCACATATTTATACATGGCTATCATATCCCCTCTCAGCCTTCTCTTCTTCAGGCTAAACATGCCCAGCTCCTTCAGCTGCTCCTCATAGGGCTTGTTCTCATGCTGGATGGGTCTCCTGGGAACTGAAATCCAAAACATTGGAAGAGACCTCGTGGGTCATCCAGTCCAACCCTCTGCCAAGAAGCAATAGTTTCTCAATAGCTGAGAAATGAAGCTTTAACTCAGAGAAGAATTCACAGCGCAATCTGAGATATATCTCAGATTAAAAGGTAAAAATGAGAATGTCCATTATGTTTAATAGATGAATAGATTTTCTGCATGAATCTATTGATTTGGATCCAGACATAGGCTAGGATTCATTGATGGAACATGTGTATTTATGCAGTGTAGTCCAGACACTACTGGACACAGTGAAGCAAAGAGAGTTATCCTACAGCCAATGAGAGGCTATTTGGGTCAAGGGATGGGGCTATGCCTTGGCACTGCCCAGGCATGTAGCTGGGGGGGGAGGGGCTTGAGGGGCTTCATCCCCCCCCCCGAAATTCTCATGTAGTCTGCGAGAAGACCTTAATGGTACATTATTTAAACAGTTATGTTTATTCATATCATGATCTGATCACCATGCTCAATATATCCCATATCATGCATTGGGGTAACGATACAAAAGGTTTGCTAGGGAAGACCCTCTTTCACCCAGACTCAGCCCCCCCCCCCCCCCGAATCAAAATCCTGGCTACAGGTCTGGCACTGCCTAAAACCTGAAATCCAAGGAAGTCTTGGATAGATAACTCCTTTTGCTTTTGTAAAAAATATTTTTTGGTTATGTTACCATAAATTATCTTACTTTGTTATTATTACAGCAGACTCACTGAAACCAATGGGACTCAAGTTACTTATGACTCACTTAAAGTCCCCTGATTTCAGTGTGTCTACTTTTAAGTCTGGTTCCAAATAATTGTGGAATCAGGCTGGAGAAATGGGAATAGAACTGGTGGGATGCAAATAGCTTGATTCTTCAGAATTATGCAAACACAGTAGTGCTAATCAGTAAATAAAGGCACACTGAGAAGGTATATTCTGCCTTTAATTTGAAATACATTATTAAATCACTTCTGCATGGAAGTATTCCCTCCCACCCCTACCCATTACCTTCCTCCAACAGAGCTCATCTGGGAGAAAGATGTTACATCTATGAAATGAACAGATTCCACCAAACTTTGTCGGGCTGCTTCAGTGAACAGATGTAATGTGACAGTAACTGCACAGGGATTTGATCACTTTTACTTGCCTTTGGTAAAGGAGGTTCCCAGTACATAGAATATGATTAGTAGGGTGGGATGATGGAGCATTCAGAGCTAGAGGTGATAGGATTTGAGTTGTCAATTAGACAAGGAATGGGATGAGCTGAGGAGATCTGAATAACTGAGATTGGCCTTGACCTCCATCTGTTCCAAAAATGTTTGCTGTCCTTGACTGTAAGGGAAATGTCAGAACGGACTCATTAAGAAAACCACATTGCTAGAATAAGCCTGTGCCTCAGTACAAACCCATGATATGACGTTCAGGTTTAAATCCCAAACTAGGGTTGTGCATGATCCCACCCTTGCACTGAGTGGTAACATTGTACTATGGAATAGAGGGCATGCTTATCAAATTGTCAGATAACACCAAATTATTGTGATAGTGGGCACACAATGTTGACATTATCCACTGGAACTTTTCAAAGAGCACAGGAGGTCCTAGAAGATGCTCATGTCATTGTGCTTTGAATGTCAGATGACGATACCAATATTCAGCTACCCTCACACTCCCTCCAATACAGCCATGTTGAGGGGTGCCTTGCACTCAAAGCTGAACCAGGATTTACACTGCCCAGAATTCAGAAGTTGTAGCAACAGGGAGACCAAGGTCAAGAAGCTGTAAATTAAAACAGAGTCCATGCAGTTGAAGTAGAAGAGTTAGTAAAAACAGTCCAAGAGTCATAAATCTAGTACTTACAAAGCTGAGTCAGGTTGGCAAGAAATAAACCAAAAATTTGCTTCCAATAGTTTGACTAGAAAGGAGATTCCATCTGAACATTAGGAAGAACTTCCTGATTGTGAGAGCTGTTCAGCAGTGGAACTCTCTGCCCTGGAGTGTGGTGTAGGCTCCTTCTTTGGAAGCTTTTAAACAGTGGCTGGATGGCCATCTGTTGGGGGTGCTTTGGATGCAATTTTCCTGCTTCTTGGCAGTGGGTTGGACTGGATGGTCCATGAGGTCTCTTCCAACTCTAGAATTCTATGATTCTATTACTGTTCTCTGCTTATAAAGATAGCCAGTTTAGAAGACACTCACATTCTGGATGTAAGAGTGTGTGCTGTGCCCAGGGGCGGCTCATCAGCGGTCACAGAACACTTTTTTTGCCAGGGGCGCAGAGGCGCCTCTGTAAATGCCCCTCGACTGCCACTTGAGGAGCGCCCCCTCAGCTCACAACAGTCCTAGCAGTCCGGGGGGAGCCTCGGCTTTCTTGCCTCGCTGCCGGGCGATCCTCTTCCCAAAGGGGCCGGGCCCTTGAGCCTCGCCTAGCCCCTCTCGTTCCTGCTCCACCCGGCCACCGGGTGCGTGAGCAGAGCCGGCGCTCAATCGTTCTCTGCGTTTGATCCCTTCCCCATGACCGGCTCCCTTTCCCGATCCCCCGGCGCTCCACCCGCCTCCTCTCCTCTCCCCAATCCGCGGGTGGGCCAAGGGGCGGAGCCACCATGCCTGGCCCACTTCGGGTCCGGAGGCGTGTCTGAAGACCCCAGCGTGCGCACCAAAAGTTGCCTCTTCTCCTGACTTTCTCTTCAGCCATTGGGACCAAGAGAGAGAGAGAGAGAGAGCCCCTCCGGCTGGAGGTATCTCCCACCTCCGCTCCCTCCTTTGTTTTTGCGCCTACCTTCAGGAAAGGTGGGCATCTCCACCTCTGTCTCTCTCTCTCTCTCTCTCTGGTCCCAATGGCTGAGGAGAAAGTCAGGAGAAGAGGTGACTTTTGGTGCACACGCTGGGGTCTTCAGGCACGCCTCCGGACCCAAAGCAGGCCAGACAAGGGAGCAAATGTGGCAAGTGTAGTTACTGGGATGTATAGTTCACCTACAATCAAAGAGCATTCTGAACTCCACCAATGATGGAATTGAACTAAATATGGCACACAGAACTCCCACGACAAACAGAAAATATATATCAATGATTGGTTGGGCGGGGGGCACCAAAATACTATTTGCTTACCATTGAAAATTACCTAGGGCCACCTCTGGCTGTGTCACAGCTGTGTGTACATAGAAATCTAGAGTTTGAAGAGACCACGTGGGAGACATTCCATTCTAACCCCCTGTTGTGCATTCTCAGTAGATGACCATCCTGCCCCTGCTTAAAAATATCCAGTGATGAAGACTCCATTATGTTCTGAGGCAGTGTATTCCACTGTTGAGCAGCACTCAACATCAGTAGATTCTTCCTAATGTTCTTCCTAAATGATTTTTTCAGCTTCCTGGATCAAAAATAGATTTCTGTCCTCCAGAGGCTCCTGAAAAATGAATCAGGACCCCCACCGAAATCCAGGACACTGAAATGGATCACAGCTTGGACAAGCCTACTATATGCCACCATTGACAGTAGCAATGCTAAACAGGAACATATGCAAATGCATACTGCTTGGCAGGAACTGTTGAAATGGTTAATATAATTAGCAAAATCCAATATGTCTGATTATGTGAGTTTTCTCTGAAATGTTTGCATGTTTGAAAAGGTTTTGTGCACATTGCTCTGTGAGATTAAATCATTTAGCAAGTTCATTTATGGACTACAAATGAAGTCCACTGCCTATAGCAATGCCAGCAGCTTTATACAAGCAAATGAACCAACCAACCTAAATTTGAATGGAACATACAGTAATGTATGCATAAATCTAAAACTGATATGTAGTATTTGTCTAGAAAATATCCAGTCAGCCACAATCAATAGCCTCAGAAGACTAAGTTCAGAGTTAAGCTGCATTAACTTCTATAAACAAAGATCTAATTTTAAATGAACTTTGTGCAAAAGAAACTGCCAAAGAGGTAATCTCCTTATTTCTTGCATTTAAGTAAGTATTACATCCTCTGAATTATAACTCTTGGTTTAGGGATAACAACTGAAAAAATAGGCTTATACCCCAAGTATAACATTTTGCTTGGTAACTTTTGAAAATACTTACTTCTGTTATATTAAGTGTTTAGCTGTTGACAGGATTTGTGCATGATTGTACATATGTGGATAGATACAAGCATGTGCCAACATAAAGGCTTTTTGGTTGTTTCAGAGTATAACATTTATTTTTTGCAAGCAGACAATGGCATATTGTTTGTAGGCGGTGGAAGCTGTAACCCAACAGAACTGACAGGTCACTCAGGTGGAGCTGACATACATATTCACAGGAAAATTGAGAAATAACTGCAAAAATCAGTTGATAATGTTTGGTTGTTTGAATTAAATTTTCATCTGAGAGCATTGACTATCCAATTCTAGATTATTTCTGGAAATAACAGTGTTGTGAATCCTCTTGCTTACCCATGGAAAATAGACCCACTGAATCAGAGGGTTTTACCTACCTGTTGATTCATCATTGAATAATTGATTCAATATATGTACTCTAGTTGGAGCAAACTGATAGGATTCCTTTCAGCATTTAAAGATGTCTATGTACCTTAACATGAGAGTGTGACAATATATTTTACAAATGCTGTGTATATATTTATGTATAAGTCAACCTCATGTATAAACTGAGGGCAGGTTTTAAGGCCAAGATTGTGAATTTTGATATTTATTTATTTATTTATTTATTTATTTACTTTGCTTATATACCGCTGTATCTCAAGCCCGAAGGCGACTCACAGCGGTTCACAAACAGTAAAAACAGTAGAAACAGCAGTGGTTCCATACAACATAGAACAATTGACTTAACACATTATCCATAAATTACCAATAAGCAATTACAATGCACAATTATTACAAAAAACAACCGTACCCAATCTTGACCGGTAGATAAGTAGAGAGTCATTCTGCAGTAAAGGCAAAGCACCAATGCTGCCTCAGAGACTCATCTGCCATGACCACAACCACCACCATTTCCTCACCCAGGTATCTAAAAAGACCAGAAGTGGTATCATGGAAGAGAAAGTAGAAGGAATTGATGCTTCTCTAAATTCTTCCAGGACAGACTAAGCTCTCATCTTCTGCTACTCTACTCAGAGAAGGGGATGGATCCTTTGTGATAAGAATCAACATACAGTACTCACATTGACCCATGGATAAGTTGACCTAAGTTTTGGTGGTTGATTTTTTGACTAAAGCCTTTAGACTTTTACCTGAGTATACTACACACACACACACACACACACACACACACACACACACACCACTTAAATTTGGTACATTCATGCCTTTACAAATCCATCTGTTTGTATCACACTTATTTTTCCTGAACTATTGATGAACTGTTTTTTGAAAGCAAAGAGACTGGTAGGGGATAGATCAATGCTAACCAACTGTTATAGTTTGGAGACCAATTTCAGCTCTTCCCATTCATTGTTTGTGCACACCAGATTTTGATAACAACTAGAAGTAAATCTAGCTGTTTGATTTTAAAGACTAATCTCTTTCAGCAGGCCTATCCAGATGGTTTTTAAATTATGAGTTTTCAAATTATGAATTGATTATTTTAATATGTATGATTTTTTTTAACTGACAGCAATTCTCTTTTCACTAATTTTGTATTTTTAACTGGTCTTCATGTTTTTAACTGTGCTATGGGCCTTTTTTGCTGTATTTCAGTCTGTTGTTCTCCATCTCATTGCATATATAGAGGTGGATAAGACATGTATTATTATTATTATTATTATTATTATTATTTTCATTGTTATTTCTGTTATTAATTTTCCCTCTTTCACACAGTGCAGATGGGGATTTTGCAGTCACCCACCTCACCAAAGCCCACCTATTCTATGATGGACGTATCAAATGGATGCCACCAGCCATTTACAAAAGCTCCTGCAGCATTGATGTGACCTTCTTCCCTTTTGACCAGCAAAACTGCACAATGAAGTTTGGCTCATGGACCTATGATAAGGCCAAGATAGACCTGGAGAGCATGCACCGCCATGTGGACCAGCTGGACTACTGGGAGAGTGGAGAGTGGGTGATCATCAACGCTGTGGGCAACTACAACATCAAGAAGTACGAGTGCTGCTCAGAGATCTACCCTGACATCACCTATTCCTTCATCATCAGGCGGCTCCCTTTGTTTTACACCATCAATTTAATCATCCCATGTCTACTCATATCTTGCTTGACAGTCTTAGTATTCTATTTGCCTTCGGAGTGCGGGGAGAAGATCACTCTGTGCATTTCAGTCCTGTTGTCCTTAACTGTCTTCCTTCTCCTCATCACCGAGATCATCCCCTCCACCTCATTGGTCATCCCCTTGATTGGAGAGTACTTGCTCTTCACCATGATCTTTGTCACCTTGTCCATCATCATCACTGTCTTCGTGCTCAATGTTCACCACCGCTCCCCCCGCACTCACACCATGCCAGATTGGGTGAGGAAAGTTTTTCTTGATGTTGTCCCACGTCTTCTCTTCATGAAACGCCCAACGACGGTCAAGGACAACTGCAAGAAACTCATTGAGTCCATGCACAAAATAGCCAACTCACAACGGTTCTGGTCCGAGACTGAAGTGGAACCCAAATTCACTACCTCATCGTCCAATAGCCCTCAGAGCAATGAGCAATCGCCCACATCCTCTTTTTGCACCCATCTTGATGACCAGGCAAAGCTACCGCCCCCAGTGTGCAAGTCACCATCTGGCCAGTACTCCATGTTGCTTGCAGAGCCCATTCGGGCCAGCTGCACATCTCTGCAACCTCCTTGTCATTCACAGGCAGACTCCCAATCCAGCTCCATTTCCAAAGTCAGATCACTCAGTGTCCAGCAGATGTACAGCAGCCCAGGGAAGGCAGAGGAAGGAACCATACGCTGCCGATCTAGGAGCATCCAATACTGCTACTTGCAAGAGGAGTCATCCCAGACCAATGGGCAATCCAGTGGGTCACCAGCCTCCCCACGGTGCCATCTTAATGAGGAACAGGCCAAAACCAAACCCATCCATTGCAAATGCAAATGTAAAAAAAATGAATCAGCCAGCACATCAGGGCAAGGGAGCAAGACTCTTGGCACCAAAGACCAGCAGGTATTGCTGATGTCACCAGCCTTGAAGTTAGCTGTGGAGGGTGTCCATTATATTGCAGATCACTTGCGAGCAGAAGATGCAGATTTTTCAGTAAGTAAAAGTGACTTGTTTTCATTTATTAGCTGCAAGTAAAAGAAAAATCAATGTTATTCTACTCAGAATCTATTTACAGTTCAAGCAGTGTTGTTGTGCTGCATGCTATCCAAGGTCACATTTTGCCTAAAGAAGTAGTATAGTGTGTATGTATGGAAGCCTTAACTTTTTAATGCTCTTTTTTGATATCTGTTCATATTCAACTACACAGCCCATCCCCTATATTCCTCTTTCATTGACTTTCTATCATCTGATGTCTTTCCTTTGTGTTGTTTATTGAATGATCCTAGCCAATCAGAAATACTGTGCTGAACATGATGACATCACAACAGCCTTAGATCAGTCTAATCTTGAAAACTAAGCACAGTAAGGCCTGGTAATACCTGGTTGGGACCACCAAGGAATACCAATTGATGTAGGCTATTTTTCAGAAAAGAACAATGACAAACCACCTGATTGAAAAAGCCATATAAATTCTATGGGGTTGCCATAAATCAACAGGTGACTTGAAGGAACATACACATCCTTTCAGGCCATCACTCATTCCTAGTATTGTTATTGAACACCTCAGCCGTTTTCATACATTATTTATATGTACTGAACAACATCTAATCTCATGTGAGTAAATAACTTGTACCCAATTGTTTGTATTCTACATTTTCAAATGCTCTCTTCAGATATCCTCTGAGGAAATCTTAATAAGGACAGTCTTTGTATCAGCCTTCAGTGACTAACTATCCCTATGAGTGATGGTGAACAGGTAGCAAAATGTTATCAAGGCTACATATATTCTGCTTTTCATTCATAACATACAGGTGCAGTTGTCCAGTATCCAAACTGCAAAATAGTGAATACATACCCTTCAACATGTCACAGATGGAAACTGGGATTTATGTAGCCAGGGAACATCAAGATATAGTCAATAGGCATACGTTATTGAAGAGGCACACATGGCTTAAGAGACATTGCAGCAGTTTGTTCCTGCTTGAACTTATTGGGAAAGACACGATTCTGCTCCCCTCGTTTCCTCTTTCCTTAACTGAATTAATGATGTGCAAACTACTTTGTACTTTGAGCTCAATCTGCAGCAAATGCAGTTACAAATTGGGATATTTTAAAAGCAGTGGGATGAAATGGTTAATTTTCTCTGGAAATTCAGATTATGTGAATATCTCCATGTAATGAATATGACTACCCTCCCACCCTCTTCCTTCCTGTCTCCCTCCTCCCTCCTTCCTTCCTCTGACTTTTGGTGAGCTGGTTTTTTCTTGATGTCCTTGGGCAGTGCCATTGGCATTCTCTGAAAGCCCAGTGAGCATGGTGCACAGGATCTCCAGAGGTTGGGTGGTCTTCATCCTTTGCAAGAAAGAAAGAAACCTCATATTTCTTCCTCTTGAAATAAGATTTCAAATGTTCCAATAATCTATTTCTGGGGTTTAGATTTTAGTAACTAGCTGATTTGTATATGTATGTGTGTGCTATCTTTCTGTAGTTCTTCTAAGCTTCTTTGATCAGCTGGTAGGGAAGGGAGGAAATATTTGAAAGAAAAATGCAAAAATGGTATTGTATAGAAGTTGGGTGACAAGGATGGTTAAAGGTCTGGAAACTAAGTCCTCTGAGAAATATTGATCCTGGAGAATTAAGAATTGACATCTGATGCAATGATGGCTATCTTTATCTATCTAAAGAGCTGTCATGTGGTAAATTGAAGCCATTTTATTTTTGTGCTGGTTCAGATGATAGGACTAAAACCAATTAATGTCAGTTACAAAAAAATAGATTTTGACTAAATTTAAGAATAACTTCCTGATATTTGACAATGGCATAGATTGCGTTGGAAAAGCCGTCGGGCTGCCATTCATTGGAAGTTTGTATTAGGTTTGTTTTAGCTTTTGATTCCTATAGTGGTGACTTTGCAGACAGGTCTGTTATTGGAATAGATGGTGATCCCCAATCTTGGTCCAACAAGTGTCTGAGGCCCTTTCTACAGTGTTCTGTATCCCAGGATCTGATCCCAAATTATCTGCTTTGAACTGGATTATATGAGTCTACACTGCCAGATAATTTGCAATAATAATCTGAGATCAGATCCTGGAATACTGGGCACTGTAAATCCAGCCTGAGGCTGTATCTACACTGCCATATAAAATCCAGATTATCTGCTTTGAACTGGATTATATGGCAATGTAGACTCATATAATCCAGTTCAAAATTGATAGTAGATTATCTTATTTGTTAATCTGGATTATATGGCAGTGTAGATCCAGCCTCTAACAGCTCCCAGCATTTGGTAAGTCTTCCTAATATTCCTAATATTTCCTTTAGTTTGAATCCATTGCCCTTTGTCTTCACCGTTTGTCTTTAAACGTTACATGGCTGCAGTATTTTGTTGAAAATCTAAATGGTTAAAGCTCACTGCAACATTTTGATAGCCACCTGAAAGGATGTCATACTGAAGCAGAACCAGCTTGTTTCCTGCTATTCCAGACTCAAAGGCTACATTCACATTGTTGAATCACGGGAGTCGTACTTTTACAAGGTTTTTAACCTTCTCTCCCAAAGAGTGCTTGTGCCTCTCCGAACTACAGATTCCAGGAATCCACATCATTGAGCCATGGCAGTTAAGTGGTATGAATTTCCTTTAATTCTACAATATGGAGGTAGCCTTTGTCAATTGGCTTTAGAGGGAAATAATGTAAATTCCTGGAGAATTAGACTGTTAGTAAAAGGGCTGTGTATGACACATATGTGTATCAATTGTTGGGTGACACGAGTGAAGGTGAAGTTATCACTTATTCCAGCCCCCTGTGCCGGCAGGACTGAAGACTGACAGGTTGCAGGTTCGAATCTGGGGAGAGTGCGGATGAGCTCCCTCTATCAGCTCCAGTTCCTCAGGTGGGGACATGAGAGAAGCCTCCCACAAAGATGATAAAACATCAAAACATCCGGGCGTCCCTTGGGCAACGTCCTTGCAGACGGCCAATTCTCTCACACCAGAAGTGACTTGCAGTCACTCCTGAAACGACAAAAAAAATCCAGCTCTCCTATAAATAACTTTGTAACTACTGCATGAACAGAATGCTGACCTCAGTATAGGACTTTGTGGTCAATCAGCAAGTTCATACAGTACAGGTAGTCCCCAAGTCACAAACAAAATAGATCTTGTAAGTTGAATTTGTATGTAAGTTGGAACAAGTACATTTTTGAAGTGTAATTCCAGCCATACACACACACACACATATATATACTCTCTGGATAGCATAGAGAAAGGTTAATGCCCCTGTGATATTTGTTTTGGTCTCTGTGCCCCTGTTCTGTTACTGTTATCTGAAATTTTTGGCATGTTGTAGAAACAAGGATTGGTGATAAAGCTTCAGTGGAGACACCTTTCCCCCATGATAACTCTTTCAGGAATGGATGTTATAAGGAAAGATAAGGTCACCGTTCAACGTGGGGCAGGGGGGAAAGCCTTTCTATCCCACCGCTGCCACCAGTATAATGAAAATAAGTGACTGGCAGGGGGTTAACAGGGGGGAAAGACTTCCTATCCCACCGCTGCTAACCACCGGCCGGGGGGGGGGGGGAAGACTTCTTATCCCACCACTGCCACCAGCATAACAAAACGAAGTGACCGTTCCTATTGTAACAAGAACGCTGGACACCACTGTAATATAGATAAGGCTACCAATGTGATCAAGATATTAATGACCAATGATTTTGGTAGTTTTCACCGCCACCACCTCAGTTGTGTTGTCTGAGGAAACAAAGGTGTGAATGTGTTTCAGGTACTAGGCGCTCAGGCTTCTGGTTTTTCTATAATGGATGCTTTACTCGCTGACTGGACTGAATGGAGGTTTCTAGGCTAGCTCAGTTTTGATGGGCTCAACAGACTGAGGCAGACACCAGTTGAAAGTGAACTAGAAACAGGTTTATTAAACTTGATGAATATGTCAACTCATATAATGAGTGGTACACAAGCGTAATGTGGTTACTGAGGCTTAGCTAGTTAGACAGATGGTTTTTGCTAAGGATGTAGCTTTCGTTTGCTGTGAGTCCCCTGCTCCACACTGTTCACCTCTCTGACACAGTGTGTCCCTGAGATCAGTCCCCTAACTGTCTCACAGAGCAATCAGGCTTTCCTCACTGACCCTCCAATGTGCAGTGATCTAGAAACCTTTGCCCTTCCTTTTCTCTAACCACAAGGCTCACTTCAAAAGCTTTCTTTCCCTGTCTAAATCCTACTCAGCTCCCTCTTCTTAAAAATCCTTCTTTCCCCTGTCATGCTAAAATCCCTTCTTCCCTTTGTGATGTTAAAAACCCTTCTCTCCCCTTGTCAAAAGAGGCAGCCTTTTTCCCTTCTCACAACCAACTCCTCCCCTTATTGGAGTTGGCTGACTCCTCCCCCTGCCTCCTTGCCTGTCCCAAGATGTCAGCTTACTGATTCTAAGGCTTCGACCTAGTCAGCAAAGGTTAGATTTACTACAGATGTCTCTTCCTAGGGGTAGTTTTCTATCACTTCCCATTGTCTCACCCCATTTCTTAACTATGAGTCATTTGTGAGTTCAATTTTTGTAACTCGGGGACTTCCTGTACTTGTGTTGAAATTGAAAGCTACATTCCTTCTGCAGCTGAGAAGGAGACTCCTAGCAGCATGTCAGTGTAGCCAAGAGAGCTTGTAGAATGGACACAGGGTGATTCAGGAGCAACAATAGGCCACAATGCAGAAAAATCTATTATGGCATTGCCCTATTCTGCCAGGTTCTTGCTCAGCATGGTTTCCATCTGGTTGCTTTCCTCCATCACCCATATCCTGTCCTGCCCTTTTATATCCAGCTCATCTGCGTCCTGCTTTGTCCTCAAATTTATGACCTTTAGTCATATGATTTTTTCCCCTGTCAGGTCTGTGAACTCCACTCTAGCCCACCTGCTTCAGGTCACTCTTAGCCTTTCCATCAGCTGCAACCTGACGCTGCAATATCTTGAGCACTGAGCATCCAATGCTGAATGCTGACTTTTGGGTCTAAGTTTAGCACATGGCATTTTGTTGTGATATATTTGGTGGCAGAGCTTCTCTTTAAAATAAAGCAGAAGAAAAAAATCATAAAATAGAGAGTTGGGATGTTTTTTGAAAGCAGACCATATTAGGAAGAGTGAACTTGAATCCTCTGATGGAATCTCACCAAGCACTGAGCACTGTTTGGGGATGGCCATCCATAGCAACCCACATGGTTTCTATATTGATGGTGCTGAGCTGTCTCTCAGAGGACTGAGCACAGAATGCTGCTGAGTATAATAACCCATCCCTAATGGTATTATCTGGAAACAGAAAGTCTGCACCTTGCAAGAGACAGATAAAAAAAACTAAAGAAGGGAACTCAAAAGGCAGTCTTCGCTGTTGGTTTGTGGAGAGTTTGACTGCATTTGCCTTTATAGATAAGCCACCAACAAGACAGGGAATTATTGCCTCTGTCTGCTATTTACAAGGGGGTGGGGGTGGGAATGACTCAAGCATCTGAGTCTGGACAGAATAACAAAGCAAAGGAATATTCTGAAACAGGGGCTTAAGTGGCCAGGGTAGATGTCCTGGGAAAAGTTAAATGAATAGAATACTTTTTCCTGGTGGGACCTGAACATCAAGGTTCAGATTGTACATCATGGTCTATATTTAATAACTCTGAATGTGTTGCTACATTGCAGAAATGCAATAAATCTCCATTTGTGAATTGCAGTGATGTGCGTCTGGGCACCAGCATGAGTGTTCCAATGCACATCAGGTACTTCTGATGGACATCAGGCACTACTGATGTGCATTGCTCACTTCTGAGTCAATGGAGCACCTCTAATGCACATTAGGTACTTGTAATGAACATTAGGTGTACAGTCTTCCCTCACTTATTGCGGGTGTTCCATTCCAGGGCCACCCGCGATAAGTGGAAATCTGTGAAGTAGAGATGCTATATTAATTTTAATATTGATACATTATTTTGGCATAATGCATGTGCTGGTACAGCTGTACCAGGAGCTCCAACTTCATTTTCTTTCTATTAAATGTCTGCATGCATTCCAAGGTTTCAGGCATTCTGCAAAGGTGACTTCCCTTGGTTTGCATTTATAAGGCCAATGACCCATCAATCATTGTTAAGTTTTGGTTCTGCCCCTTTCCCCAGGGCCCTGGGAGGAGTGGGAGACATGTTTAGTTCAGTCTGACAGAAGGAAATTAAGCTACAGGACGTGGACCAGCTCCACCTGCAGAAAAGCTTCATTTTCTCCAGCTTCCAGGGGGAAATAGTCCCAAAGCTCTGGCTGGGAACTTACAGCCTCTCAGCCTTACAGCATCCGGGGGGAAACAGTTTATAGACCCAAAGAACTCCAGCTGGAGAATCTACAAAGCCTTGACTGGTAGGTCTACTCGGGACCCAAGATGTAGTTTGGAACCGGTAGTAGGACCCACATCAGCAAAGCCTAGATAGTAGATTGCCTGGGAGAGGTTAAAAAAGGGTTTTTCTTTCAAAAGAAAAGAAACAGTTCTCAAAGCCAGTTGCCTGTCCCTTGTGGACAAGATAAAGAAAGCCACCAGTCATTTGTATGATTGTCGTTGAAGATTGAAGAAGTATTTGTTTAATTTGTTCAATAATAAAGGACTTTGTTAAACCTTTCAAGCCTCTAAAGACTCTTCCAGAGGAAAATCCTTAGGGCCTCTCTATCAAGGCACCCTGGCTTCCCGCTGGGCACAAAGTGCACGTCCTGTTCAAAAGACAATTATTACAGGCCCCCTGGCCTGCTGCTGCCTGCATGGCTCCAGAGGCTCTGCCGGGGTCTGCTGAGTATAGGCAGGCAGGCAGACACCCTCGGGATGGGCTGGCTTGGGAGAAGGGGCGGCTGCACAAGCACTCCAAGTCGCAGGAGGGCAAGTGGAGCTGACGGAGGGCGTTCTGGCTCACACACCAGCCTTTTTCCTAGGAGGTAAACATTGTATATTTTATATTAATATTTTCAAAATCCCACAAAACAGCGAGTCTGCATAAAGCAAACCATAGAGTAGCAAGTGGAGACTATATCCATCACACTCTGGCACTTTCTAGACAGTCTCTAGTTGTGCGTCAGTGCCCCTTGGACATTGTGACTATGGCATATCATGCGCTTCTGCAGGCCACCATTACCTAACAGATGCCCATATGATGTAACACAACAGCAGCTGCTGGGCAGGGAACTGTCAAATTAACAATTTGTAAGCTGCACTGGGAATCTTTTTGGCTGGAGGGTAGGGTATAAAGGCTCTAAATAAATGAATCCCAAAGCTACTCAATTCTTTTTCCTGCCACACATAAATCCACTTAGGAAGATGTAAGCCTCATGCTGAACTCCAGCCCAGTTTTCTGCTGGGAAAAGTAGACAACAAAATGCACAAGGACCTTAATCCTATTGTTAGTCCCAGCTAGAGCAGAGCCACTGAATCTAATCTGCTCACTCACTATTTAACAGTTTATTCAGTAGGTCTACTCCAATTGGGACTAATGGGCAGAATTCCATCCATTTAGAAAAATGTAACAAAGCAATTATATTGAAACCAAACATTGTGTGAGCCTTTAAAACAGTGGAATTTCTGATGATCCATAGTGGTGCACTCCTCATCTGTATATTGGCCAGAGACATATGGCAATGGGCCTAAGGGCCCTTCCAGACAGGTCCTATATCCCAGGATCTGATCCCAGGTTTTCTGTTTATCCCAGATTATCAGGCAGTGTTCTGTCACGCGCTGGGCCTGTAAAGAATTTCCTTTAGAACAGGATGTGCAACCTTTGCCCACCGGGAAGCCCAAGGAGAAGTTCTCAGAGGTTTTCCACCACAAATAGTCTTTAGATGGCTTGTGAAGTATAACAAAGTCCTTTATTAATGAACAATCAAAAAGAAACTTCTCTTGTCTTCAGTAAAGATAAACAAATGATTCCAGGCTTTAATGCAACTGGTAGCTTCCTAAACTTGCCCACGAAGGACAGGCAACTGTCTTCAATAACTTCTTCTTCACTTTAAAGGAAAGTCCCATTTTAACTTCTCCCAGGCTGACTGTAATCTAAACCTTACTGATGTGGGCTCCGCTACCGGGTCGAACTGCTTCTCGAACGCCAAGTGGACCTACCAGTAAAGCCTTAGATGTTCTCCAGCTGGAGTTCTTTGGTCTTTAGGGCTATTTCCCTGGAAATCTTTGGAAACTCTTAAGACTGTTCTCCCCTGGAAAGTCTTGGATGCTCTTAAGACTGTTTTCCCCTGGAAAGTCTTAAGGGTTGAAGCTTTTGTACAGGGGAAGTTTGCACACGTCCTGTACATTAGCTTTCCTTGCTGAGACTAACTAAAACATGGCTCCCTTCCCTTCCCAATTGCCCTGACCAAGGGGCGGAACCAAAAATTGATGATGATGGACAGGTGACTTGCCCTATGACTGCAACCAAAAGAAGCCACCTATCTGCAAAGTCCCTGAAACCTAGGACTGCAATCAAACATTTAATTCAAAGCAAATAAATTTGGAGCTCCTGGTACAGCTGTACCAGAACAGGCAGTGTAGACGCATATAATGTTTAAAGCAGAAAGCCTGGCTTCAGATCCTGTCTGGAAGGGCCCTGAGTCAGTTGGTGGTTTGCATGTCAGTGGGGTGGTAAATACACTCCAGGTTTTACCCTTACCTTCTCTTTTTTAGTGAGAAGAAAAGAGAGGAGAGAAGGGGATTCTTACCATTCCCTATAGAAACAGGCAAAAGCAAATTGCTACATTTTTCTGTTCTTCCTTATTACCAACAGGTGCATCTACACAGTAGAATGAGTGCTATTTGACACCATGACTCAATGGAATGAAATCCTGGGAGTTATAGTTTGATGAGGCACCAGCACTCTTTGGCGAAAGAGGCTGAACACCTTGTAGAACTCCAACTCCCATGATTCCATAGGACTGAGCCATGGCAGATAAGGTGACATCAAACTGCAGTAATTTGACAGTGTAGAACTGTAGATTAATCCCATGTTTACAATTTTGAGCACACTCTGACTTTGTTTGGTCACGCGTGTTCCCATTTTCCTATGTGCAATATTGGAGAATATGTTTATTATTATTATTATTATTATTATTATTATTATTATTAACTTTATTTGTACCCCGCTAGCATCTCCCGGAGGACTCGATGCGGCTTACACAGGCCGAAGCCTCAAAACACAATACAGTAAAACATAACACGACAGTAGAAAACACAGCAAATCAATAGTTAAGCAAGCAACAACGACAATAACAATACATCATGACACTTTAAAACTGGGCCGGCCAGCGCAATGGGGTACAGGGTTAAAAGTGCTAGAGTGGCAGGAGGAGCATAGGAATAAAAATAGTACGGTGTGCAGTAATGTTAATTGTACTAAAGTGCTTCTAGGACTTGGGTGGGGGATTCCTAATCTGAGAAGGCACATCGGAACAGCCAAGTTTTTAGGTTCTTTCTGAAAGCTGCTAAAGTAGGGGCCTGGCGAAGATCTTTTGGAAGGGCATTCCAAAGTCGGGGGGCCGCCACAGAAAAGGCCCTGTCCCGTGTCCCCACCAAGCGCGCTTGCGACGTGGGTGGGATCACGAGCAGGGCCTCCCCAGATGACCGGAGTGAGCGTGTGGGTTCGTAGATGGAGATGCGGTCACGCAGGTAGGGTGGTCCCAAACCGTTCAGGGCTTTGTAGGTGAGCACCTGCACCTTAAATTGGGCTCGGAAAATAAATGGCAGCCAGTGGAGCTCCTTAAACAGAGGGGTAGACCTCTCTTGATAATGAGCCCCAGTTAGCATCCTGGCTGCTGCCCGCTGGACCAGTTGGAGTTTCCGAGCCGTCTTCAAGGGCAGCCCCACGTAGAGCGCATTTCAGTAATCCATTCTAGAGGTGACCAAGGCATGGACCACCCCGGCCAGATCAGCCTTCGCGAGGTACGGTCGCAGCTGGCGCACAAGTCTCAATTGTGCAAAGGCCCTCCCGGACACCGCCGACGCCTGAGCCTCAAGCGTGAGCGATGAGTCCAGGAGGACTCCCAAACTGCGGACCTGTGGCTTCAGGGGGAGTGTAACCCCGTCCAACACAGGTTGCCACCCTATACCCTGGTCTGGTTTGCGATCGACCAGGAGGACCTCTGTCTTGTCGGGATTGATCTTCAGCTTGTTCGTCCTCATCCAGATCGACACAGCGGCCAGGCACTCGTCCAGCACCCGAGAAGCGCTTCCTTGGAGTTAGGTGGAAAGGAGTAGTAGAGTTGTGTGTCATCTGCATAGAGATGGCACCCAACTCCAAAACTCCGGATGACCTCTCCCAGCGGTTTCATGTAGATGTTAAAAAGCATGGGCGACAGAATAGAGCCTTGCGGGACCCCACAGGTCAAAGGCCAGGGGTCCGAGCAGGCGTCTCCCAGCTTCACCATCTGGGATCGACCCTCCAGGAAGGATCGGAGCCACGACAAAACCGTCCAAGACCCATCCCAGAGAGTCGACCCAGAAGGATACCATCGGTCGATGGTATCGAAAGCCACGCTGAGATATCCAAGAGAACCAACAGGGTCACACTCCCCCTGTCACTCTCTTCGGAGGTCATCCACCAAGGCGACCAAGGCTGTCTCGGTGCCACCAGGCCTGAAACCAGACTGTGACTGATCTAGGTAGTTGGTATCGTCTAAGAAACTCTGGAGCTGGGAGGCGACCACCCGCTCCAGCACCTTACCCAAGAAAGGGAGGTTGGAGACCGGCCTGTAGTTACTCAGCACCGTGGAGTCAAGGGAAGCCTTTTTGAGAAGTGGACGAACCACAGCCTGTTTCAAGTTAGATGGGGCTTCCGGTGAGGGCAAGATGGAGGCAGCAGCGGTTGTCTGAGGCTCCACAACCCAGGGACCGCTACCCTTCCTACAAAGGGTCTGGAGATTGTAATTTCTCCCCAATTCCGACAGATAAGGTCGGGTTGGAGAAGTTCCCGAAAGTGGGGTAAAGGGAAGGTGGGGGTCCGTCGGGAGCCCCGCCAACCCACCAGCCCCCGTTCGACGGGACCCAAGGAGGAGGACGCCGACCAAAAGGAACGGCAGCAGGCCTACCGCCCTCATGAATCCAAGAAGAAAATAACAACAAGCATTCTGCAAGAAAGATAAGAGAAGCAGGGAACAAAAGACGAAAGAGAAAGAGACTTATTAAACAATATACAAACAATATACAAACAATATACAATAAGCTAACAAACAAACAAATGAGAAAATGGACAGTAAAGGAAGGATACAACAGGTCCAGTGAGAATATCTGGGAAAAAACAATACAGTAACAAAGCAACAAATGTACTTACCACTAGGAATTGAAGCGTGGAGGCCTTGACGGGACGGAGAGAGACGCGGAGAGGAGGAGGACGAGAAAGAAGAGACGAGAGGAGGACGAGGGGAGAACGCCGAGGACGGAGCGACTGAAGGTGTTGGTGAGAGGCTGAGTGGGAGAGACCGGCCCGGAGGAGAGGCGAGAGGGGGGAGTGAGAGAGCGAAGGAGCAAAGAAGAGAGGACGAGAGGACGAAAAACGAGAGAAAGTAGAAGATACAAGATATAAAGATAAAGACAAAAACAAAGAATTAAAATATTGGTAAATTGTAAGGAAAGAGACGGGGCGAAAACGGTAAAAAGAAGAGGGATAGGACAGAAACTGAAAAGGGAGAAATAGTCGTAAAGCAGAGTTAAGCACAGCAAAGTCGCAAAGCACCTCAAACAAACCGACAAACCTTACTCCATCGCACAGAGTGAGAGACAAGTAAGAAACCTCCAGCCAAAGAATAAAACAAGACCAAGGTAAAGTGACTTGCTTAAATTCTTCCAAGACTTGATAGAGACCTGATAACTAAAGATCAAAATAATGAAATAACCTAGGAATTAGCTCAGCCACTCTCAGTCGCTCCAACCCTGAGTAGAGACATTCTTACCCCCACCTTTATACTAATATTTATAATATTACTCAATATTTGACATGATTTAATATAATATTTATAGGATAATATTTATTGGCGTGGAATTTTTTTAGAAGTATCGAGAATTTAAAATAAATAATTGTTAAGCTCTAGAATATTAAGAACTCCTTTGTGTAACATATACTGTATTTAATCATTGATTCCCTCAACCTATTGGAACTTGACTGTGTTATTACGCATTTTTGCATAACTGTATATCTGAACAACTTGACGGTATTACCAGCACTTTTGTACAACTATATACAACTATAGACAACCTCTTGAAGTAGGTAAAATATGTAGTATATTATATGTGTTATATGTGTTGAATCATACGTGAGTCATTAGTAGAATTGAATCTAAAGGCCAGTAGCCATTAAATCACAAGATCTTCTATCAACTATAAGACCTCTAAATGAGGAAGAACGCATACTAAAGACTACTGAAACCCATACCAAGCAACATATACCAATATACCTATATAACTATACTAAACAACATAACTCTGCCAAACGCTGAGCTAAATTACTCATCAAAACCAGAACTGACCTCCAACATTGAGGACGTTGAAGACAATAAAGACGGTGTGTGGCCCGGCACTTTCCCACTTCCCCCCCCCTTTTTTTTTTTTCTTCTTCTTTTTTTTTCTCTTTCTCTTTTTAGAAGGGAGAAGAAGAGAAGAGAGAGGGAACGGGAAAAATGGAAAAAATAAATTCAACAAAAGTACTTAAAGGTATAACAATGAGAAGAAACTCCCTCCAGGGGGAGCTCCCATTTAAAGAATCAAAAGAGACTGGCAGGAGAGACACCATAATCAAAGAACCAAATGAACCTACAGCCAAGGATATAATGGCGGAACTCACCAAGATACAGGCAACACAAGAAAAAATGCAAGAAGCCCAGGAGAAAATACAAAAATCTCAAGAAAAGCTAGGGAAACTAGAAAGTAACCTACAAAAAATGATAAAAGAAGAGATGGTAAAAGTGAGAGAGGAAATTAAAGAAGAAATTGCAAACATCAAAATAGATATGAATACTATGCAAAATGAAGTCAAAGAACTTAAAAGAGATAAAGACACCCAAAAAAAAGCTATAGCGAAAACTAATAAGAGGATGGATCAGATAGAAGAATTAACCACCAAAATGAAAAAGATGCAAGAGACAGTGGAAATGAGAGAAACGGAATTTAAAATCAGGATCAGAAATATAGAAGAAAGGGACCAGGATAACATCAGGAACATAGCCACAGAGATAACATCCAAAGTACTGGGAATATCTGGGGACGAAATGGACAAAAATATAGACCGAGTATATAGGGTACAGACAATATATGCAAAAAAAAACGGTACCCCAAGAGACACAGTAATACATCTGGCTAGAAAACATATAAGAGACCAAATATTAACTAGAAATGCCAAAGAACCGATAATCTACAGAGGAAGGGGAGTAACCATACTTAAAGAAGTACCATCATTTGTAATGAGTAAAAGAAAACCTTATTACTTCCTAACGGATGAATTGAAGAAGCAACAAATTAAATTCCGCTGGGAAAAATATGAAGGTATTATGGTGTCTTATGGAGAAGAAAAGCACTGGTTAACAACGGTAGATAAAGCGAAGCATTTTTATAGTAAAATTAGGAAAAAAGACCAGAGACAGGAACACAGTAACAGACAACAAGGGAAAGGAACAAGTGTTAAAGGAACCAGCGAATCAGAGGAGGAAGAAATTGAGTCGATGGAACTACCGGATGAAAGAGGAAAGGGAGAAAAAAGAGCTAGACTTACATCCCCAGAAGATTACAACAAGCAAGTACCCAAAAATAAAATGTCTAAGGACTTAATTAATTTTATACCCAATGATGAAAATAAAGATTGTAACGAATAATGTGAACGGGCTTAACAGCCCAAATAAAAAAAAACTAATATGCAACCAACTTAAGAGCCTGGGATGTGATTTAATTGCTTTGCAAGAGACTCATATAATGCAAAAACACTCTGCACATCTAGTTAACAAACAACTTGGGAACTTATACTATTCATGTGCCCCCAAAAAGAAGAAAGGAGTGGCCATGTATATTAAAGACCATCTTAACCCTGAATTAGCTTTTAAAGATGACGAAGGCAGAATAATTGCCGCTAAAATCCAAGTAGAAAACAATAATATCCTCATATGCAATATTTATGCTCCGAACGGAGCAAAATCCATGTTCCTTAAGAACTTAAAGAAAAAAATTGCAGAACATACCTATGATAACCTAATAATAATAGGGGATTTCAACGGGGTTATAGATAGTAAAATAGACAAATCTAGGAAAAAGACAAGAGGGGGGGACCCAAGAGGGGGAAGGCTCCCACTCAACTTTCTAGATCTGCAACAACAACTCCAATTAAAAGATATATGGAGATTGAGAAACCCAGAAAATAGGGACTACACGTTCTATTCCAATAGGCACAACACATGGTCTAGAATAGATATGTGTTGGGCAACAAATGGTCTAGCAGTCCAAACCACCAAAGCGGAAATTCTACCAAGGTCACACACAGACCACTGCCCACTGAGGATTGACATACAATTAGGTCAACAGCAGAGACGATGGAGGTTAGATAATTCATTAATAAGATCAGAAGAAGACATAAAGCTCAATAAAACGATATTACAAGAATTCTTTAGTAACAATCTAGATAAGGGCACAAAACTAGAAACGGTCTGGGAAGCAAGTAAAGCTTTCATGAGAGGCCATTTTATACAGCAGAGAACCATAAAAAATAAGAAAAGGAAAGAGAAAATAACAAACTTGGCTAAAAAATTAAAAGAAAGAGAAGATGAACTCAAAAAAAGACCAGGAAACAAAAAAGTAAAATTGGAAATAGAGATAATAAAAAAAGAGATTGAATCAGTACAAACAGAACAAATAGCCAAAAATATGAACTTTCTTAAGGCGCAACACTTCGCACAAGCGAATAAGCCAGGGAAATATCTAGCGAAAAAACTTGCCAAGAGGAAACAACAAAGATATATAACCCAAATTAAACAGGGAGACAAAAATTATACAAAAGGGAAAGAAGTTGGGGAACAATTCAAGAAATTTTATCAAGAACTCTACAAAAAGGATATGGTGTCGAAAGAAGAGATAACCGGCTTCCTTTCTAAACAAAAGATTGAAAAGATCTCTGAAACAGAAAGAGAACACATGAATAATCCAACTAATGAGGAAGAAATAACCAGAATCATAAATAAACTGGCAATAAACAAGGCCCCTGGTCCGGACGGGCTCACAGCCCTATACTACAAGAACTTTAAAGAAGAATTAGTAACTCAACTAAAAGAAATAATAAACAATATCTTGCAGGGAGGTGACATGCCAGAGACATGGAACGAAGCAATTATTACTCTCATTCATAAAGAAGATACCGAACCTACCAATGTAAAAAACTACCGACCAATTTCACTCTTAAACCAAGACTATAAGATATTCACTAGCTTACTTGCGGAGAGATTTAAAAAATTACTACAAGGAAGAATTAAAGAAGATCAACGAGGCTTCCTGCCAAATAGACAAATGAGGGACAACATCAGGACAGTTGTAAATATCATTGAATTTTATGAAAAAAAACCCCCAAAAAATGCAGGCCTTTTATTTTTAGATGCTGAAAAGGCCTTCGATCGCACCAACTGGGATTTCATGAAAGCAATTTTAGTAGAAATGGATATTGGATATTCTATCCAAAATGCCATAAGAGCCATCTACACAAACCAATCAGCAACGGTAATAGTTAATGGACTACAGTCGGACAAAATTAAGATACAGAGAGGAGTAAGACAGGGTTGCCCCCTGTCCCCACTCCTGTTCATACTGGTCCTTGAAATCCTATTAGAAGACCTTAGGGAAGACAAAGACCTCAGAGGCCTGAAGATCAGAACGGAGGAATTCAAAATTCTAGCCTTTGCCGATGATTTGCTTTGTGTAATTGAGGACCCAGCAAGAAATACCACCAGGTGGATAGATAAAATAGAAAATTTTGGCAGATTGGCTGGACTGAAAATCAATAAAAACAAAACGAAAATGTTAACAAAAAATGTAAATAAAGAAGGAAAAGAAAAAATCCTCCAAAGTACAGGCATAGAGGTAGTCAGGAAAGCAAAATACCTAGGTATTGTAATCTCTACATCCAACAGAAACTTGTTTAAAGAAAATTATGAAAAACTCTGGTGCGAGATTAAGAAGAAGCTCAAAAACTGGAAGTGTCTGAACCTGTCACTACTAGGGAAAATAGCAGCGATGAAAATGAGTGTGCTGCCCAAGCTAATATTCTTATTTCAAATGATTCCAGTTATCAAAACAGACCTAACCTTCAAAAAATGGAACAGAGACATCCTAAATTTTATCTGGGACAGTAAAAAACACAGGATAAATTTCAGGAACCTTTCAGATGCAAAGCAAAGAGGAGGACTGGCACTCCCGGACTTGCAGACGTACCATGAAGCGGCCGCCCTAACATGGACTAAAATATGGGCCACACTAAAACATAAAAAGACTCTAACCCTGGAAGGACATGACCTCAGGAGGGGATGGCACGCATACCTATGGTATGAAAAGGCGACTATAGAAAAGAACTTCTCAAATCACTATATAAGATCTACATTACTGAAAACATGGAACAAATATAAAAAATATTTTTACCAAAAAATACCAACATGGATTTCGCCAACAGAAGCATTTCATAAAAGGGAAATCCCCAGAAGTAAATGGCTCACCTATAAGCAACTGCTTATAAAGAACAATGGCGAGTGGCAACTGAGGTCGCTGGAGGAACTACGAAAAGAGGATAAGGAAATGAGCTGGCTCCACTACTTACAAATTAAACAACAATTCAAAAATGATTTAACATTTGGCTTTAGTGAAATAAATACATGCTGGGACATCGTTATGAAGAAAGAGCAAAAATCTATCAAAATTCTATACCAGAAGCTATTAGAGTGGAAAAATGAAAAAGAATTAATTAAAGACAACATGACTAAATGGGCCAGARACATCGGCCACACAATACTATTCAACGAGTGGGAGCAAGTCTGGAACAACAAGCTAAAACTTATGAAGAATACCAACATAATTGAGAATTGGTACAAGGTGTTTTATAGATGGCACCTAACACCAATGCAACTAGCTAAATTTAATAAAAAAAATAAAGGAACTTGTTGGAAATGTAAAAAGGAAAATGGAAACTACTTCCATCAATTCTGGCAATGCAAAGAAATTAAAAAATACTGGGAAACAGTCCATAAATATGTCCAAAACATTTTGCATTCCAAATTTGATATGAAACCAGAACTTTATTTATTAAATATATCAAATATAAATTTGAATATAAACCAAGAAAGAATGTTCCTTCACCTATCTGCAGCAGCGAGAATCCTAATCGCAAGAAAATGGAAAGATAAGGAGGTACCAAGCAAAGAAGAGTGGTTTGAAAAAATGATRGAAATCAAGAATCTAGACAAATTATCACAAGTCTCAGAAAAAGAGGACCGAAGTAAACAAATAAACTGGAAAGATTTAGAAGACTACTTCAAGAAACAACTAAAATTAGACATATAACGAATATAAAATGACATATGTTAATAAATATTAGAATATAGAAGAAGAATAATACTTTTGAATAATGAAGATATTTCCCTGCGGATCGAATGGAAGTCAACGACCAATTGACACTACCCTGTCCGTTCCCTTCCCTACCCCCAGACCCCCCCTTTTTCTTTCTTGCCTACCCTGCCCCCTCGTCCCTTCTTCCCCAACACTACCTCCCAGCACTCCCCTCCATTCCCCCCTTGTCAATGTTTTCCTCTTTCTCTCTCTTTCTTCCCACCCTTTCCTATCCAACTATTGTTCCCACACTTTCAATGTATTAAGAGAAAATCTATAAAAACTTAATAAAAAAAAAAAAAGTTAGATGGAAAAATCCCTTGCTCCAACGATGCGTTGATAATCAATACAAACCAATCAACCAGCCCCTCCCTGGCTGATTTAATGAGCCAAGATGGGCACGGGTCTAGAGATGAGGTGGTCGCTCTCACAGCCCCAAAAATCTCCTCCACGGTTTCAGGAAGAACACGCCTAAAAGAATCCCACAAGGTTGGACAAGCAGATGTCTCCGTCACCTCTTCTGGCACTGCGATGAAATTGGAGTCGAGCTCAAGGCGTATCTGGGCGACTTTGCCTTTGCATGTTTATAACGGAACTAGTTGCCACACCATATAATTTGTTTACTATTGATTCTTCATGATTGCTTATAACACAATCAAGCTTCACCATAAATAAATGTTACTTGGCAAAACATTATTAGAAAAAACCATTATCCTTTTATTATTCCCACCCTCACATCTTTATCCCCTTATTCTTTTTATTATTATTATTTTGTAAAGCACAAGATGGGGGAGATTACAAAAATCATAATACTTAGAGAAACATCTTTTGCTGTTGTGTTGATACCTCTCTCTTTTGTGATGCATCGGGGCTCCTGGTGGGGATGTGCCCTCCATTGCAAATGTCAACACAGTGCTGCCAGCAATAAAAGACAGGCCTATTACATGATTAATCCAATGGAAGAAAAATAATAAAAGAGAACCTAGTGTGAGAATGAGGAATCCAATTGCAAAGAAATAAATTACCACTTGTGACCTTGGATTTTCTTCAGCTTTAGTGCTAACAAAGATATAGAATCTATACTACTAAGAATGGTTGTTTTGTTCTTGGTTTGCAGCTGGAAAAAAAAAGAAAAGAAATTGCTTCTGTAGCTTCCAGCTCCACAGGAAAAAAATAATTTCTCTGCAAAACTCCATAGAAATACTCTGAAGCTATCTCAGGTGGCCTATATTTCGCTTTAGAATTAACACCTTTCCTCCATAGAATTATAGAGATGAAAGGGATTGAACACGAGTTCACAACTAAAGCATTCCCCCCAAATGGCCTTCCAACCTCTGTTTAAAGACCTCCAAAGGAAAATCCATCATCCTCGAAGGCAGCCTATTTCACTGTTGAACTGCTCTTAACATCAGGAAGTCCTTACTAATGCTTATTTGAATACTTTTTTTCTTGTAATTTAAATCCATTGCTTCACATTCTAATCCTGGGAGAGGAGAAAGTAAACTTACTCCACCTTTTGCCCCCCTTTTTTTTGGCCATTTGGTATGGTCTCTGGAGGGTCTCAGAGCCAGAATATTAACCTCCAAAGACACCAAACCTATCTGTGCCTTCTTTAAGCACTAGGAAATTGCATTTCAAATAGTAAAAAAAAGTTTGACAGTATTTAAAAAAACTTCTAATACACTTATGGCAATACAATTAGCCCTCTACATTTGCAGGAGTTAGGGTTCATTTTTTAAACCTGAGAGATTACACCTCTGTAGGGGTGCATCTCCACTGTAGAATTAATGCAGTGTGACACCACTTTAATTTCCACAGCTCAATGATATGGAACCATAGGAGTTTTACAAGATCTTTAGTCTTCTTTGCTAAATAGTGCTGGTGCCTCATCAAATGAAAATTCACATGACTGAGCCGTGGTAGTTAAAGTAGTGTCAAACTGCATTCATTCTACAGTGTAGATGTGCCCAAGGAATCTCTAGAGCCTCCATTATGACCCTATTGTCAGAATATGCCAACCACGGAGTATTCTTTCTAGAAATCTCTAGATCAGTTATATCCAAATTTTGGTCCTTCAGGTGTTTTGGACTTCAGGTCCCAGAATTCCTGATCATTGGACAAACTGGCAAGGGTTTTTGGGAGTTAGAGTCCCAAATTACTAGATGCCCAAAGGTTCCCAACCTGTGGTCCATGGGCCAACAGTGGTCCGCAAGAATGAAAATATGGTCCTCAGCCTCACCATTACTACACCATTGCCTTGAAACTACGTGGCAACAAGAGCGGCTTGTGAATTTCAATGGCTTCTCTGTGTAGCCTGACATGGCAGTTGTTAGAGTGGTCCAGCATTTCTGTGTTCTCAAATAATATGCTATGTCCAGGTTGTTTCATCAAGTGCTCTGCTATGGCTGACTTCTCGAGTTGAAGTAGTCTGCAGTGCCTTGGATGTTCCTTGATTCATGTTTGGGCAATGTTGCGTTTGGTGGTCCCTGTGTAGACTTGTCCACAGCTTCCAAAGATGTTGTTGTTCATTCGTTCATTCGTCTCCGACTCTTCGTGACCTCATGGACCAGCCCACGCCAGAGCTCCCTGTTGGCCGTCACCACCCCCAAAGATAAATAAACCCAATTTTTCCTAGTTTCCAACAGACCTCACAACCTTTGAGGATGCCTGCCACAGATGCAGGTGAAACGTTAGGAGAGAATGTTTCTAGAACATGGCCATACGGCCCAAGAAACCTACAACAACCCAGCAATGTCCCTCTTTGTGTCCAAGATCTAGTGGGGTTAGACAAGGGTACAACATTGTATGGACACATGGCACTCTTTCTGCTTGATGCAGGATCTTGGCCCTCATTTCTATTGAAACAATAGCCACTGAACTTGCATTATGATTGGCCTCTTGCAAACACTGGAAATTTGGTCTTGCTCTGCATTGTAAATGAGAGCAATCAATCCTCCAGAGAGGGAATGAAATGTTCTAGCCTTAGCTAGTCATGGGAGACTTGATTTATGCATCCTTCATCCCTTTACAACTATAACAATGGAACACCACATTTGCAGATCTTGTCTCAGCCACCACAATGGCTATGGGACATGAAGAAAGAGAAGGACTTCCCTATAAAACATCTCAGTGCATTAGGCACCTGAAAGAGGTTTGTTTGAAGATGAATAATTCCTGGGGGTGGGGAGATGCTATTGGAAGAAATATTTCTAAAACACCTTGAAGTCATAGAACAATAGTTACAATGGTAGTGCTCTTTCTGTTGCAGATGATTTATTTTGGGTTTTTGGTTTAAGAAAATGGCAAAATGCCAAATCTTATGTGTCTGTATGTATGTGTGTTGCAAACACTCTTCTCCTGGCCATCAGGATTTGCAGTGCATTTCTGTAAGCTATTTCAAGGTTGAGAGAGTTGGATCATCTTGGTCAGAAATGGAGGACATGTCTTTTCTCTCCATAGAAGTGATTAATGTCACTCATCAGCACAGTGATATAGTAGCTACTCTATTGGAGTCATGGAAAGGCATAGGTGTCCTTACAGTCGGATTTAATAGATATGTGAATATAAAGGTATACATGTACATTTGCTTCTGCTTTTGCTTGTGCATTTGTGCATTAGATAGTAGGTGTGTGCATTTGGGGTAAACCTTGATTTGTTTTGTGACCCGGCTTTCAATGCATTTCTACTGAGCCTCCTGAAAGTGGGAGAGCAGATACTTGTTTTCGGTCTTCTGATGCCAAAAGATTTATTTTCTTTTGTCCCATTATGCACAGGAGAGGGGGAGGCTTCTCATCCAGGCTCCCCTTCTCAGTTCGTGCTTTTGGATGGGGTTTGCTTCACCTTCATCTGGGGAGCCGAAGTGTTCCCTGGCTGGGGCTGAAGACCCATTGTGTTTGCTGGTGGTGGCCTTGCTCCACAACCCAAAGCATAGGCCCAAAGTGGCTGGGGCCACTGGGAGTGCTGCTTACTCGGCGCTCAGCTGCAGGCCCTGGCAGCCCCGGGTACTTTGGGTGTACGCGTGTGGCAATCAATCCGCAAAGCAGGCTTGGAGCTGGTACCTGCTCCTGCCTGTCTTTTGTTTCAAGTTTATTTTCTTTCCAGGAAGGGCCTTCTTGTTACATGCCATTCAAATGGACAGAATGAAAAGAAAACATAAATCAAACAAATGATACAGATACTGGGCCCATGACTATTAGATGGATAGAGATAGATAGATAGATAGATAGATAGATAGATAGATAGATAGATAGATAGTAGGCCTGTGCGGTTTCGTTCGTTAATTCGTTATTTCGTTATTAATTCGTTATTTTTACCATTTCCGAAGCGATATTGAAACACATTTCCAAACCCGGAAGGGTTTTTAAATATCGAACCAGCAGCCCCCATAGTTTTAACGAGCCTCCGCTCGTTTCGTTAATGGGGTGGAGGCTGCTGGAGTGCTGGTGCATGGGAGCCAATCCGGCGCTCCCAAACAGTGCACCACCATGGGTCCGTGGCTGCCTGTTTTTGATTGGCCGGCGAGCCCTTTCAAAGCGGCTCCGCGCGGCCCGTAGCTTCAAGAGGGCGAGGGAGTTTGCATTGGGTTGGCTTGGCAATGGCTGCTAGCAACTCGGATTGGATTCATTCCTTGCTGCTGTGAGTGCTGCTTGCTTCATTTGCTGTCTCTTGCCTGTGTTTGGTCCACATTTGGGCCATTTTTTGGTTAATTTTCCATTTTAAAATATTTTTAATATTATTTTTTAATATTATTTTAATATTATTTTTAATATTTTTTTTAATATTATTTTAATATTATTTTAAAAAATATTCTAAAAAAGAAAAGACTCTTCTGTTGGTGTGTGCTCTCATTTGCTGTATCCTGCCTGTGTTTGGTCCACATTTTTTTGGTTAATTTTCCATTTTAAAATATTTTTTAATATTATTTTAATATTATTTTTTAATATTATTTTAATATTATTCTTAAAAAATATTCTAAAAAAGAAAAGACTCTTCTGTTGGTGTGTGCTCTCATTTGCTGTATCCTGCCTGTGTTTGGTCATTTTTTGGTTAATTTTCCATTTTAAAATATTTTTTAATATTATTTTAATATTATTCTTAAGAAATACAAAAAAATATTCTAAAAATTCGTTAATATTTACAAAATTTCTTAAATACCAAAACTTTTTTTGGGAAAGTTTTGTAATTATTTTAAATATCGAAACAAAAAAACACCCCAATTACAAATCGATTTTAGAACCAAATTTTTTCTTGATCAAATAGATAGATAGATAGATAGATAGATAGATAGATAGATAGATAGATAGATAGACAGACAGACAGACAGACAGACAGACAGACATATGGTTGTGTGTTTGGTGTCACATTTGAGTGTGTATTCAGTTATTAAGTATTGCCAACCACCAGATTTGCACAACATTATCAATGTATTAGTTCATATGCAGAAATGTGTATGCTCAACCCTTATGTGGAATCTTGGGTGTAATTTTGTTCTATTTATTACATTTCTTATTTTATTTCTTTAGCTTTGCAACTTAATAATAATAATAAAAAAACAGATGGTCTATTTGCACCGGGATTGTGGTGCAGCTGGCTGAGTGTCAGCTGCATTAAGATCACTCTGACCAAAAGGTCATGAGTTCGAAGCCAGCCCGGGCTGAGGTGGGTGTCCAGCCATTGTGTAGCCTGTTGTCGACCTTTGCAACCCGAAAGACAGTTGTATCTGTCAAATAGGAAAATAAGGTACCACCTTGTGTGGGAGGCTAAATTAACTAATTTATGAGACCATAAAGAAAACTCCGGGATGTGGAATGCGGAAGAACTTCATCGGTGTCGCCAATGGACGATGAAAGCAGCAGCTCCCTTGGCGGCCAGAAAAAAGTTAAATAGCCTCTGTGTATTGTCTGTATTTGTTGTCTGTCAAACTGGCATTGAATGTTTGCCATATATGTGTATACTGTAATCCACCCTGAGTCCCCTGCGGGGTGAGAAGGGTGGAATATAAAAACTGTAAATAAATAAATAAATAAATAAATAAATATATTTACATTTTAGAATTAATGCAGTTTGACACCACTTGAAGTTTGACACCATTTGGGCTGGAGATTTAGCACAGCTGGTAACTCACCAGCATCTATAAGATCTGTCAACCAAAAGGTTGCAAGTTCGAAGCCCCGGGTCGGCATGAGCGGTGGATTGTCAGCCCTGCTCACTGGTTACCTAAGTAGTTAGAAAACCACTTTAGCTGTAATTAGAGAACTTAGGTACTGCTAAAGGCAGGGGAGGTGTTTTATGATGCCATAAAGAAAGAAGATCAGAAAATGCTGGGCATCCAAAAAGGAAGGAGGAAGTCCTGACGGCTCTTCGTCATAGAAAATGGAGCAACAGCACCCCCTGTGGCTGGACCCACCTTCCTTGGCACCAAAACCAGTCAAAAACACCTGCTTTCTGTTCTGTTTGTTTGTATATTGTCTATGCAAAGTGGCATTGAATGTTTGCCATGTATGTGTGCGGTGATTGGCCCTGAGTCCCCTTCGGTGTAAGAAGGGCAGAATATAAATAACGTGTTGTTGTTGTTAAGTTCTTGTGGGTTTTTTCGGGCTATATGGCCATGTTCTAGAGGCATTTCTCCTGACGTTTCGCCTGCATCTATGGTAAGCATCCTCAGAGGTGAGGATGTTGTTGTTGTTGTCATGTGCCATGTACTATGAAATCATTGGAGTTGTAGTGTAGCAAGATCTTCAGCTTTTTGTGCCAAAGTATGTTGGTAACTAACTAAATTTCATATCCCAGTATTCCATTGCATTGAGCCCCAGCAATTAAAGTGGTGTCAAACTGGCTAAAAAGTTAACTTTTATGAGTCAGCGCATAGATAAATTCCATTGACTCAATGGATTTCCTCCAGTCAGTCATCCATAACTATAAGATTAAAGCCAATACTTTATAATATTAGAAATATTGAATATTATAACTGCAATTAAATGGTAAGTAGTTTAAACAGCACAGCAATCCCATTAAATCCCCTTATAGTAGTAGTCAGTATAACAGCAAGTGACTCAATTTTCTCTGTAAGAGAGAAGTGTTTGGGCACTGGACATTAGAAAAGAGTATTCCATTAAAAAAGTTTTTATAGCTCCTGACAAAAATAATTAATGTATTTTAATTAGACAGTATGTTGCAGAGCTTCCAGAAAGGCACATCAATTAAAATGCAACATTTTTCTCATACAGAATGCTTGTGTAAACTAAATTGACTAGGAAGTAAATGCCTATTGAGCAAGTCATCCTGCTCTAAAGATCTGAACTGTTAATAAAGTCTAATGAGCTGTGATTTATCAGCAGATTCACCAACAAATTGTCCACTTAAAATTCTGTTGGATAAGTTATTTTTTTAAAAGCCAAAGTTGCTAAATTTGCTTCCCTGTGAGGCACTGAACACCCACACAGGGGCAACACGTGGGTCAAGATTGAGGAGTTTTTTTCATGTGGACGCATCAAAAGAAAATCCTGCATCCCAGAAAGCATTAGTTTATAGAAAGGTTGCCTTGTAACATGCAAAAAGTTCTGTTAATGTGGAGAGTCTACAGCAGTGGTTCCCAGCCTGTGGGCCTAAAATAAGGTTCATGGCTCTAGATTATTAAATATGGTTTTCTGTGGGCGAGCGGATGATGGGTGACTACTGGATGGCATATGTTCTGTATCAGAAACTAGAGCTGCTGTGGTCTATCCAATGCAATTTTCAGAATCCGAACCCCAAATAACAAAACCGAATCTAAAGTTGACCAAAAATGGATTGTAACCCTTTTGGTACTAATGTTGGAGAGTGGTCCCTGGTCAAGTGGTCCCTGGTCAAAAAAAAGTTTGGGAACTATTTAAAAACACAGGAAACAATTTTAAAACACAGGAATTTTGTAACTCTCTCCATAAGTTGCACTTTTATGTTTGGGTTTAACATAAGGGAAGATTGATTGATTGATTTCATTTCTACCCCACCTTTCTTGACCCTGGAGGGGACTCAAGGTGGCTTACAAATCCGGCAAAAATTCAATGCCACACAGGTAAACAATAAAACACATCTCATCAAAATATAACGATCTAAAAATTATAAGCAATTAAAACATGTATCAATCAATCAAACAGATTCAAAACCATGTAAAATGCTGTCATAATAACAATAACAATAACAATAATAATAATAATAATAATAATAATAATAATATAATAATAATATGGCAGATATATGATCAAGACTCTCAACACCTGGGCCATCCCCGTCATTAGATACGCAGCTGGGATTGTGAACTGGACACAAGCAGAGCCGGATGATCTGGACAGAAAAACAAGAAAACTGATGACAATCCACTACGCATTACATCCGCGTAGTGATGTTGACAGACTTTACCTGCCCAGAAAATCAGGAGGCAGGGGGCTTCTGCAAGTGAAACAAACAGTAGAAGAAGAGAAACACGCATTGGCAGATGATGTGAAAGGTAGTCAAGAACCAACATTGAGGGAAGTCAATAGTAGTAAACTGCTTAAAGTGCAAAAGACAAAGAGGGAATACCGTAAAAACACAATCCAGAGCAGAAGAGAAAACTGGCAAAAGAAGGCTCTCCATGGACAGTTCCTGGGGAAAATTGAGAGCCAAATTGACAAAGAAAAAACATGGATGTGGCTCACAAATGGAACCCTGAAAAAGGAGATGGAGGGCCTGATTCTGGCAACCCAAGAACAAGCCATTAGAACCAATGCCATCAAAGTCAGAATTGAAAAGTCGACAACAGATCCCAAATATAGACTCTGCAAGGAAGCAGATGAAACAATAGATCACATTGTCAGCTGCTGCAAGAAGATCGGGCAGAGAGACTACAAGCAGAGGCACAACACCGTTGCTCAGATGATTCATTGCAACTTGTGCCACCAATACCATCAGCCTGCAACAAAGAACTGGTCGGATCACAAGCCGGAAAAAGTTACAGAAAATGAACACATCAAACTCCTCTGGGACTTCTGAATTCAGACAGAATTTTGGAGCACAATACTCCTGACCTCATGATTGTTTTAAAAAACAAGGTATGGATCATTGATGTTGCAATCCCAGGTGACAGCAGGATTGAAGAGAAACAACTGGAAAAGCTGACATGATATGGGGATTTAAAGATCGAACTGCAAAGACTCTGGCACAAGCCAGTAAAGGTGGTCTCAGTGGTGATCGGCACACTGGGTACAGTGCCTGAAGACTTAAGTGCCTACACTTAAACACAATCAGCGCTGACAAAATTACCATCTGTCATCTGCAAAAGGCCACCTTGCTTGGATCTGCATGTATTATTCGCTGATACATCACACAGTCCTAGACACTTGGGAAGTGTCCAATGTGTGATCCAATACAACAGCCAGCAGAGTGATCTTGTGTGCTGTGGACTCATCTTGTTGTGTTTCTAATAATAATAATAATAATAATAATAATAATAATAATAGCAGTTTAGAAAGTTCTTCTCTACACTGTAGAATTGCTGCAGTTTGACACCACATCCTGTGGTTCAATGCTGTAAAGAGTTGTAGTTTGGTGAGGCACCAATACTCTTCAGCAGAGGAGGCCAAAGACTTTGTAAAACTACAGCTGCCATTATTCCACAGCATTCAGCTATGGTAGTTAGTAGGGCTGGGCGGTTTCGTTTCGTTAATTCGTAATTTGTTAAAAATTCGTTATTCTTTTTTTATAACGAAGCGATAACAAACCATTCTGGAGCAACTTAAAAATGAAACGAATTTTTAAATTCGTTTCGTAAATGCTTCGGATTCGTTATGTATTCGTTTCGTTATCGGTTTGAGGTCGTTTCGTTATTATTTCCGCATGTCTGGGGCAAGTTTTATAGTTGTTTTTTGTTTAATTAGTGAAAAAAAATTATAATATCACACCAACAGTCAACAACAGAGGGAGAGGGAAGCTTCAGAAGTTCCCCCTGTCCCATTTGGAGGTTTTTTAGCGTATTGCGCGGTCGCGTATGCCATTAACGAATCGATTCGTTATTGTTTCGTATTTGTTTCGTTAATGTTTCGTAATTTTTTTACATTTACGAAATTTCGTAAATATCGAACTTTTTAAAAGAAAAATTTCGGAATTCTTTTAAATATCGAAACGCAAAAACCCCCAAAAAACGAATCGATTTTAGAAACAAATTTTTCCGTTGTTACCCAGGCCTAGTAGTTAGTTACAGTAATGTCAAACTGCATTAATGCTACAGTGCAGATGCAGGAGAGGAAGACTGGAATCTTCCTTTTTGGCTCAAGCAAAAGCAAATGTTTCATTCCTAACTTGAATGTTTTTCCCCATTAGTAACTTTCATCATCTTGACCACGCTTCAATATAGATTGATCACATGTGTCCCGCATTTTGTCTTTGAAATATTGGAGGAAGGAGATGAAATCACAGATCTAACCTGTGTTGCCTAACAGAGCTTTTGCTGCCAATTACATCCATCAGATTTACTTGCAAGTAAGTGTATGTACGAAGGATTGGCTTGAAAACCTCTTGTGAGTTTTAACAAGCCATCAGTTAGCAAGGCAGGCCCGTCATCAAATCCCTGATCAGTATTCTGCTGAAGTCCCAGGGCCACAGGGGAAACGCAGTTATATTAAAAGCAAATAGTTCCTTTAATTAAGCGATTGAGGTTCTTTTGGTTGTTTGTTGTTTTTAAATAGCACCGCCAGAAGGCAGCAGGAAGCACAAACGTGTTCCAGAAATGGGCTTGAGGAAATTAAATGTACTAGGTGTTATTGACTTGAGGTCGTGTGGTCTCAGTGTTGTTTTTCCCACCTTGAACACGTCTTGGGTCAAAGGCTTCTGGCAGGGATTGCCGATAGACATGCTTGGCAAGACAATGCCAATGTAGAGGAAATACCTTCACAAATATATTCACTAGATCTGGAAGGGATCAGTGCATCTCAGGTTGCTTATGTGAGGGGCCAGCAACCTTCCCTTCCCAATGTACCAGGGATAGGTAACATATTTGTACCTTCTGATTATAATTGGGTCTTTTTCCTTCCTGGAAACTTTCCAGGGACCAGCAGCAAATGTCTTAGGGGTCATCCGTGCTGTTGAATGTCTGCAGATTGACACCATGTTAATTGCTGTTGCTCAATATTATGGAATCATGGGAGTTGTAGTTTTACAATGTATTTTACTTTCTCTGCCAAAGAGTACTGGTGCTTTACAAAGCTCAAGACTTCATAACATTGATTCATGAGAGTTAAGTGGGGTCAACCTGCATCCATTCTACTACACAGATGTACCCCTAGTCTATATATCATTATTTGGAGCCACACTGGAATAGAAAATCTTGGGAAGTGGTAGTATCCCTCTGGGCAGCTAAACCAGGAAATCCCAACTGGATGGCCCCTTATGAAGGTGTGCCTCCAGTGGCAAACCAAGAATGGGCAACTTGGAAGTCCCTGAAAAAACTCAGAAGTGGATTGGGCAGATCAAAAGACAACCTGGCAAAATGGCACTACCTAGAAGAGTCCTCCATCTTGTGCAACTGTGGAGTAGAACAAAAAACTCCACATCTGTATGCTTGCCCACAATGCCCTGCCTTATGAAGAGAGTAAGAATTGTTTAAAGCTACAGACAATGTGGTCGTTGTTGGTCCAAAATTATGTAGCCACTTGCCCACAAGGTCTCTTCCAACTGTATGATTCTATGACTGTGCACCCAATATTTTATCAGTGTTATCAGGTTTATACTTATTTATGCAATGTTTTTGACATAAAATGAAAATGAAAATAAACCTCATGTATAAGGACAGATTTTGGGACCACAATTATATATATTGGTATGACCCATTCTGTGGAGAGGGGAAGCCTCCAGTGGTGCCATAAATGCCAGTCATCCTGGCCAGTGCCACCATTATTTTCCCACCCAGGCATAGAGATAGTCCAGAAATGGTGCCTGGCAGAGAGTTTTGGTTCTCCTGAGATGGATTAACCAGTGTTTCTCAACCCGAGGGTCGGGAGCCCTGGGAGGGTCATGAGGGGGTGTCAGAGGGGTCATAGAATCATAGAATCATAGAATCAAAGAGTTGGAAGAGACCTCATGGGCCATCCAGTCCAACCCCCTGCCAAGAAGCAGGAATATTGCATTCAAATCACCCCTGACAGATGGCCATCCAGCCTCTGCTTAAAAGCTTCCAAAGAAGGGTCGCCAAAGACCATCAGAAAACACATGGTCATGGGGGTTTTGAGTGAAAAGTTTGGCACAATTCTCTCATTGGTGGGACTCAGAATGCTATTTGATTGTAGGAGAACTATAAATCCCAGCAACTTCAACTCCCAAATGTCAAGCGCTATTTTCCCCAATCTCCACCAGTGTTCACATTTGGGCATATTGAGTATCCATGCCAAGTTTGGTCCAGATCCATCATTGTTTGAGTCCACAGTGCTCTCTGGATGTAGGTGAACGGCTCCTATACTCAAGATCAATTTCCACCAGACCCTTCCAGTATTTTCTGTGGGTCATTGGAGTTCTGTGTGCCAAGTTTGGTTCAATTCCATCATTGGTGGAGTTCAAAACGCTCTTTGATTGTAGGTGAACTATAAATCCCAAATGACAAAATCAATCCCCCCAACCTCTTCAGTATTCAAATATGGGCATATCAGGTATTTGTGCCAAATTTGGTCCAGTTAATGAAAATACATCCTGCATATCAGATATTTACATGACGATTCATAATCATAGGAAAATGACTGTTATGAAGTAGCAACGAAAATAATGTTATGGTTGGGGGTCATCTCAACATGAGGAACTGTATTAAGGGGTCGCGGCATTAGGAAGGTTGAGAACCACTGAATTTTGTCACACTACTCAGGGAAAGGGATTTAAAAAAAAAGAAGTAAGGTGTGCAGTATTCACACCTTACTTCTTTGAATAAATCAATTTAGGTTTGGGGGGGGGGATTGAAGTTTTGACTAACATTTCTAGAGTTATACATAAAACAGTGAGTAATATAATATATGAGTTGATAGTGATGATAATGATTACAACATCAACAACTCTCATAACTTTAATATGGCCAGTAAGTAAGAACATATTACAGTACAATAACTAAGGCACAACAGCTAAAAGATCATAATAGTAGTGCCAAACATAATAATTAAAGCAGTTATATTGTAACTAGCCTAAAAGCTTATGATGATGATACCATTATAAGAATCCCAAGAAGGATAAAGGTGTCGAAGCAATCTCAAAATGACACCCATCAGTAAGATTGCTTAAGATGAAACTGTATAATGCTTTTTTCTGCAGTTGCTCATTGTCTCAGACCAATTTCAAGCCTAATTATAATGAACAAAAAAGAACCAAATAACAATCTTCAAAATTAATTCAAATGTTGAGCTGCTCTGCGAAACAAGTAACTTTTCTTCCCCTCTGTTCTGATTTTTCCACCCTTTGAAAGTACTTTGGGATTTTAATTGCCCTTCAGAGAGTGTTTCCAGCAGACTGGATATTAATTTAATTTGTCTCTTGGGAAAGCATCTAGGCATTGATGAAGTTAAAAAGTATGGAAGTATAGGATTTCTTTTTTTAAGCCATCCAGCTGAAACCAAATTTGACCAAAAAGTCAAATTGTAGGTTCGTGGATATTAGGAATGGGTAGATCTCTTTTTTTTCCTGTGCTTTGATATTTTCAAATTTAAATCCCATTCTGTTTTGGTAATTTGGAATATGTAAAAGTTCTTCTAAATAGGACATTACAGCAGATGAAACTTGAGGCTATCTTCCTGCTATAAAATTCTACAATTCTATGAATACACATAATAATTCACTTTTAATGCATACAGTAGTCATATGAACTGATGGCCAAGCCAGTGTGGTGGTTTGAAAATTGGACTTCAGTTCTGGAGATCAGGATTTATCATGAAAACACACTGGATAACCTTGGACAAGACATGGTCTCAGCCTCAGAGGGAGACAAAGAAAACCCCTTCAGAAAACTCTTGCCAACCCCCCCCCCCCCCCCATAGTAGGTTCACTTTAGACCCATCACCATAACAATTTGTATGAACATGTCTTAGCAAAACGTGGAAAAGTTCTTTTATGGACCATCTTCCATGCTCAGTGAGGGATTCTGGACACTAGAGTCCAGAAACATAGCTTTCCCAAAGTTCTGGCATTGGACCTTTTGTTAGATCTTATTTATGTCATTTGATGGACATGGAACAATGTAAACATGCATGCAAAGACAAAAGGATATATCCTGGGCAAGCGTTTCAGAAGGCGGATGACAGTGTGAGTGCTACTTATCTCAATTAACTTTGAACGGTCGCCAAGGCTTTGTCAGGTTTTATAAATGTTCTTTCTAAAATTTGTAGCATGAAATGCACTTTTTAAACAGCCTCTTGGCCCATAGAGGCACTCCTGGAGTCTCCATAGGGCTGTGTTTGAAGCATGGGATATTGATGTCTTTGGGTTCAGTTTAAATGTCTTCTAATCTAGAATGTCCTGTCCTCTCCCTATTTTATTGCTCAATTTGCAGGCAGCAAAAATATGAGGTAAATTGTGGCCAATTTAGGAGTTGCTTTTACAGAGTCTTCACAAGTTACTTTTTTTGGACAAGATCTCCCAGAGGTTCCTATTGACAAAGTTGACAAACTGACAAAGTTGTGGAATTGTAGACCAAAATAACTCAGCTGTTCCTGTTTGTCTTTGCTGGTCACTCTTGGTCTGTCTGGAAGATATATCTCTCTTTGTCAGACTTTATATGCCACTCTCTCTCTCTCTTTTCTTTGATGGGAAGAATCCTGTTATTGGCTTATATGTTTCTCCCTTTGTCTTTAAATCCTAGCAAAAACTGTTAGCTTCATGGCTGTCAAGTCCTGGAAGGAACTGCTGCTGTCTGTCTGTCCATCTTGATTGAACTCTGCCACTCCCCCTTTCAATCTCTCTTTTTCTCAGTTTATCTCTGTTAGACTCTGTCTGTCTGACTCTGTTGGATTCGGTATCTGCCATTCTCTCTCTCTCTTTCTCTCTCTCTTTTTTCTCCTTCCATTCTGTACTTTCATCCAGCTGTGTCTGCCATTATCTTGGTCTGTTTATCTCCTTTGGACTTTCTATCACTATGTAATTCTGTCTGTTTGATTATTTTTGCTATTCTCTCTTTCCATCTCTTTGTCCATCTGTCTCTGTTCAAGTTTCTCTCTCTGCAGCAGTGTTTCTCAACCTGGAGGTCAGGAACCCTGGGGGGTTGCAAGGTCAGAGGGGTCACCAAAGACCATCAGAAAACATATATTTTTGATAGTCTTAGGAACCCCTCTGGCAGAGAAGCCTGTACTTCTTTTCCTTTTTGGAAACAGTGAATCTTCCCACCAAAGGACCTCCTCTGCTGTGATTGGCCAGCCTCTCAGCCAAGGGAATAATTGTTTCTGAGACTCCAAATAGGGAGAGGAGAGCAGGTGTGCATGGCACATAGCAGCGTGGTGTGCATGTGTGGACAAAGGAGAGCATTTAAGGGCTGGAAGGAGGGTCACACTAGTGAGTCCCTTCAAGACCTGGGGGTTCTGTGTGAGAAGTTTTGCCCTATTCTATCATTGGTGGGGTTCAGAAAGCTCTTTTATAATAGGCGAACTATAAATCCCAGCAACTTCAACTCCCAAATGTCAAGGTTTATCATCCCTAAACTCCACCAGTGTTCAGGGCTGAGCATATTTCTATTCCTGCCAAGTTTGGTCCAGAGCCATCATTGTTTGAATTCACAGTTCTCTATGGACGTAGGTGAACTACAACTCCAAAACTCAAGTTCAATGCCCACCAAACCCTTTCAGTATTTTCTGTTGGTCTTGGGAGTTCTGTGTGCCAAGCTTGGATCAATTCCATTGTTGATGGAGTTCAGAATGCTCTTTGATTGTAGGTTAACTATAAATCCCAGCAACTACAACTCCCAAATGAAAATATCAATTCCCCCCTCCCAACCCCACTAGTATTCAAATATGGGTGTATCGAGTATTTGTGCCAGATTTGGTCCAGTGGATGATAATAAATCCTGCATATCAGATATTTACATTACTATTAATAAGAATAGCAAAATTACAGTTATGAAGTAGCAATGACAATAATTTTATGGTTGGGGGTCACCACAACATGAGGAACTGTATTAAAGGGTTGCAGCATTATGAAAGTTGAGAATCACTGTTCTACAGTATTTTAGTCCATCTGCCATTTTCTCTTTCTCAAATGTTCTTTTTTGTACTGTCTCCATTCTATCTGCCTGCCTGCCTGCCTGCCTGCCATGGATTCTGCCATTCTCTCTCAGCCTCTGTTGGGCTGTATCGGCGAGTCTCTCTGTTTGCCTCTCTCTGTGTGTCTGTCTTTATTGGGAAGTGTCTTCAGCTGTCTCTGTTGGACTTGCTCTATCTACCATTCTGTCTGTCTGTCATCTCATAGCCTCTGTCTGCCATTCTCTCTATCTGTCCATCTGTTTCTGTTTCTCTTCTTCTCCTTCTGCCATTCTGCCTGCTTGCTTGTCCATCTGTCTTTGTTGAACTCTGCAATTCTGTCTTTCTGTCTATCCATCCGCCTGTCTCTGATGGATTCTGACTGCCATTCTCCTTCTCCCTCTATTGACTGTTTGCCATTCCCTCTGCTCAGCATTCTCCCTCTGTCTTCGGTTAGGATGTATCTGCTATTCCCTCTGTCTATCCGTTTATCTCTGTTGAATTCTCTCTGCCATTTTTTTTCTATCTGTCTGTCTGTCATCTCTTGGACTCTATCTGTCATACTGTCTGTTTGCCCACCTCTCTCTTTTGGGTCTCTGTCATTCTGCCTGTCTTTCAGTCTGCCTGTCTCTGTTAGACTGTTTGCCATTCTCCCTGTCTGTTGGTCCATCTCTGTTGAACTCTGATAGTTTTTTCACCATTCTGTCTGTCTGTCTCTGTTGGACTCTGCCTGCCATTCTCTCTGTGTCTCTCTGTAGGTTTCTCTTGGTCTTTCTCTGCCATCCTCTCTGTGTGCATCTATCACTAGTGGACAGACTCTCTGTCTTTTCTCTGTCTGTCTCCATTTAATTCTTTATTTTTCTTTTTTATGCCTGCTTCTTTATGTCTGTCTGACATTCTGTCTCTAAGACAGAGAATAGCCACTTTTCACGGCAACTTCTTCTGACAGTGATGGGGCTGAGAGATGCCTCTTCCATTCTTTATAACTACTGATAGTTTACAATAGTTGGTTCTTTTCCCTGGAAGTCCACATCAGAGAGATCCATCAAAATGATGTTGCATCCTTGTGCAATGATGGTCCCATTGACACTCGAGAGAAAGAAGTGACAGCCATTAGGAGGAACTCAAACAAAATGTGATGAGTCTGCCTTCCCAAATTTGGTGGAAGACACCTATGCAGACATATACAGTATAAATGGATTTGGGCTGAAGGTTCCCTCTTTGAATCCTATGTTTGGTTGAGTACTAGCAAAGTGACCACCAGAAAAATGTCACAGGATAAACAGGGCCAGCAACTTCAGCCAATCCATATCTCCATTTACCCTTGAAAGTAAAGTCAAGATAGCCGAGGCAGACCACAAACTCTGCCCTTCATTAGCATTAACACAGATGCTACTAGGAATTATAGCAACTATATAGTCCAAGCATCAGCAGAAAATATAGATAAACTGGACAATTTTCTCCTGACTCTTAAAAGTCAGTAAAAGTTGTTTTGATGGTTTTTCAGGCAAAAGAGCTTCACTGTCAGACCATAGCAAAACTGAGAACATCCACTTTCTGGTGACCATCTATCCCACCCTTGGAGAAGAAGACTTTGGAGAAAATCCTCTTGGGCAGCTAAATGGTGGCAAACCTCATGGTGGTCTCTCATTGTTTAGAAAAGGAGTGGGCAATCTACCATCATTTGAAAGCATAAACTCTTGGCCTTGTCCCCATTTCACAAACCTTCTGCAATGGATCACTTCATAATGTGCATAGATGAGGAGTTGGCTTTCCTTCCTTCCACTTGCAGTTGGCTTTCCTTCCATACATTACCATCATGTCAATATTTGAAAATATTTTTGACCTTGAATGCTAGCTACTGGAAAAACCTTGTATCAGTCACTGAGTGATGTCTACTAGGCCTGGGTAACAACGGAAAAATTTGTTTCTAAAATCGATTCGTTTTTTGGGGTTTTTTGCGTTTCGATATTTAAAAGAATTCCGAATTTTTTTTTAAAAAAAGTTCAATATTTACAAAATTTCGTAAATGGTAAAAAATTACAAAACAATAACGAAACAATAACGAATCGATTCGTTAATGGCGGACGCGACCGCGCAATACGCTAAAAAACCTCCAAATGGGACAGGGGGAACTTCTGAAGCTTCCCTCTCCCTCTGTTGTTGACTGTTGGTGTGATATTATAATTTTTTTCACTAATTAAACAAAAAACAACTATAAAACTTGCCCCAGACATGCGGAAATAATAACGAAATGACCTCAAACCAATAACAAAACGAATACATAACGAAATACGAAGCATTTATGAAACGAATTGAAAAATTCGTTTCGTTTTTAAGTTGCTCCAGAATGGTTCGTTATTGCTTCGTTAACAAAAAAATAATGAATTTTTAACGAATTACGAATTAATGAAACGAAACCGCCCAGCCCTAATGTCTACATTTCAGTAAAGCCCATTGTGCCAATGTGTCTAATGTAGTTGCAATTAACCATCAAATTAGATCAGTGTTTCTCGACCTTCCTAATGCCGCGACCCCTTAATACAGTTCCTCATGTTGTGGTGACACTCAACCATAAAATTATTTCAGTTGCTACTTCATAACTGTAATTTTGTTACTGTTATGAATCGTAATGTAAATACCTGATATTCAGGATGTATTTTCATCCACAGGACCAAATTTGGCACAAATACCCAATACTGGTGGGGTTGGAGGGGTGTGTGTGTGTTTGACTCATTTTGTCATTTGGGAGTCTAAAAATTAGGGAGAAGGACTCTACATTGCTCCTATTACATTAATACCAAAATAACTTACAATTTAGCAGCCACTTAATTACTTTTGGTAGGGTAGCCATCACACAAGGGACATGCAAACAGCCAGAGAGTTCATTGTATGTTGCTTTACATTTAATGCTGTAGCTGGTTCATGTAGCTCCTCTTGTTCGGATTTATCAAAGAGCATTCTGAACTCCAACAACAGTGGAATTGAACCAAACTTGGCACACAGAACTGCCATGACCAACAGAAAATACTGGAAGGGTTTGGTGGGTGCTGACCTTGAATTTTGGAGTTGTAGTTCACCTATATCCAGGGAGCATTGTGGGCTCAAATAATGATGGATCTGGACCAAACTTGGCACAAATACACAATCTGTCCAAATGTGAACACTGGTGGAGTTTGGGGAAAATAAAGCTTGACATTTGGGAGGTGTAGTTGCTGGGATCTATAGTTCATCTACAATCAAAGAGCATTCTGAACCCCACCAATGATAGAATTGGGCCAAACTTCCCACACAGAACCCCCATGACCAAAAGAAAGTACTGTGTTTTCTGGTGGTCTTTGGTGATCCCTGTGACACTCCCCTTGCGACCCCCACAGGGGTCCTGCCCCCAGGTTGAGAAAGGCTGGATTAGATCTTAGACTACAATTACCAGTATGTCAGGCTGTAATATCTAATAGGATATTTTCAGTTCTTGCATGGAACATTATAGATTGCCTCCAAGGCAATATGTCTATTGAAAACAAAAATATCCCCCAACCCTGCTGAGTATTAAATCAGTGATGGAAAAATGTAAAGGAAACAAGGATCAGTTTTGTTCCATGAGCCACACTAGTTGTTTGTGGTGCACCAAAAGATAACATCACTTCAACCTATTATTTTGTACTTCTTTTTTTTAGAATAAATTGAGTTGGCGGTAAGGAGAACACATCTGTGTAAGACTTCAATCCATTTTAAGCAGCTGACATAGAGAAAACTGGTCCAAAATCATTCTGGAAAATAAAAATAAAAAATCAGTGGTACTCAAAAGTTCTTTGGGGGAGCTGCGATGAAGCTTCAGAGGGTGCAAAAGTGGGGTTTATGGGACCACCTACAGCCCCCACTTTTCCTACTCCTGCTTGTAAGAGTCAAAGCCAAGGATCTGAAATGTTCCCAGAAACAAAATGGGATGCATTATAGAAGATTTCTTAATATTTGATGCTGGAGGTAGAATGGACCACATAGCCTTTTTGAAATTCATTGTCTTCTTAAATCTGTCACTCAGCACTTGTATCTCGACAGGCCATTATAAGAAACAGGAGGATATTTGGAAATGATTTGCAGGCAGAACAAAGGGAGAGGAGGATCCGTTGGATAACTCAACACCATAAATAATTTGAAAAGCTGTTAACAGAATCACAACAAGCTTCATTTGAAACTTAGCGCTGTCTTGACAAGACACGATTTTCCTGGCATATGAGATTTGTTAAAAATACATATGCAAACTCATACACATTGTGTCATGATCATAATGAATACAGAAAATGTGGGTGATGGATGGTGTTATATAGCAGTCTTCCTGGAAAGTGTCATGGTGGACAGAATGACATATCAGAGGAACAGATATAGGGATAGTCTGTATTGTGGATACATAGAAAAGCAACAGGAGGCATCGCCGGAGATTACAGTCAGATGTTTTATGTCCAAAGAGGTAAGATTTTTTAATTTGGGGGGTTGGTTCCTTCCTTGACAATCTTCAAAATGGTTAAAAATGTAAGTATCAGAAAAGAAGGATTGCTTCACTGAAATCACTGGGTGATTTGAATGCAATATTCCTGCTTCTTGGCAGGGGGTTGGACTGGATGGCCCATGAGGTGTCTTCCAACTCTTTCATTCTATGATTCTATTAGATCAAAGGCTAGACCAGGCATGGACAAAATGCAACCCCACTTTTGTGGCCTCTCCCACTGTATGAAAAAAAATCAAGCACAACTTTCCGCACTTTCTCAAGTATCAAGCTATAGAAGAGATGGGGAATTATGTGGGAGAAGCATGCTACATTAAGCCTTGAGAAGACCTCCACAGAATGCTCCACAGAATCATAGAATCATAGAATCAAAGAGTTGGAAGAGACCTCATGGGCCATCCAGTCCAACCCCCTGCCAAGAAGCAGGAATATTGCATTCAAATCACCCCTGACAGATGGCCATCCAGCCTGTTTAAAAGCTTCCAAAGAAGGAGCCTCCACCACACTCCGGGGCAGAGAGTTCCACTGCTGAACGGCTCTCACAGTCAGGAAGTTCTTCCTCATGTTCAGATGGAATCTCCTCTCTTGTAGTTTGAAGCCATTGCTCCGCGTCCTAGTCTCCAAGGAAGCAGAAAACAAGCTTGCTCCCTCCTCTCTGTGGCTTCCTCTCACATATTTATACATGGCTATCATATCTCCTCTCAGCCTTCTCTTCTTCAGGCTAAACATGCCCAGTTCCCTAAGCCACTCCTCATAGGGCTTGTTCTCCAGACCCTTGATCATTTTAGTCGCCCTCCTCTGGACACATTCCAGCTTGTCAATATCTCTCTTGAATTGTGGTGCCCAGAATTGGACACAATATTCCATGTGTGGTCTAACCAAAGCAGAATAGAGGGGTAGCATTACTTCCCTAGATCTAGACATGGATAGTGTCTAGATCTAGGGAAGTAATGCTACCCCTCTATTCTGCCTTGGTTAGGCCACACATGGAATATTGTGTCCAATTCTGGGCACCACAATTGAAGAGAGATATTGACAAGCTGGAATGTGTCCAGAGGAGGGCGACTAAAATGATCAAGGGTCTGGAGAACAAGCCCTATGAGGAGCGGCTTAGGGAACTGGGCATGTTTAGCCTGAAGAAGAGAAAGTCTTTGACAACAATCTATCTTTCTATATCTATATGTATACACATAATAGTGAAAACGTGTATGTGTGTATGTGGTGGAGGTGTCCTCTTCCATAGACACCCTCTGGCCCCCACAAACAGGCTATAGTTTCAAGTGCTGAGAAACCTTCAAAGGCACTCCCTCAACTGATGTTGAGGTTATAGCGAGCACCATGAACATGTAATCCAAACGCTGCCAATGTCCTCCTTAAACACTATGGCCCACATGGGACAAAATTTCCACAAGACACAAAAGCAAAAGAACAACACAGAAACACAAAATAAAGACACAGCAAAATATAACAGTCCAGATAAAACAGAAGAATATAAAATAGCAGCACTGAATTTCCATCGAAACAATGCTAAACAAAAACCAATAACCAGTAATAATAAAATGGATGTGACCAGGCTATAAAAAGGGCTGGACATGGGATAGTGCAAAGCAATGTGCCATAGGGCTGGGAAATTGGATAAAGTGCAGAGAACAGAGTATTATCAGGTGACATAGGGACTGGACATTTATAACTAATGACTGGTCATTCATAATCAAATGCTTGTTGAAATATCCAGGTTTTCAGATCCCTGCAAAAGGAGGACAATTTACGGGCTTGCCTAATCTCTCTGCCATGGGCGGCTCAACCCATTATGCAAAGTAAGCATTTACAGTATAGTTGATTTTGCCCAGGGGCACTCTTGAGGCGTTCTTGGGGGAAAATAGACCTTGACATATGCGAGTTGTAGTTACTGGGTTGTATAGTTCACCTAAAATCAAAGAGCATTCTGAACTCCACCAATGGTGGAATTGAACCAAATATGGCACACAGAACTCCCATGACGAACAGAATATATATATCAGTGATTGGTTGGGGGGGGGGGCAAAATACTGTTTGCTTACCATTGAAAATTACCTAGGGTCGCCTCTGCTCCCTGGGGAGCGTGTTCCACAGTCAGGGGTCACCACCAAGAAGGCCCTCTCCCTCATTCCCACCAACCGTGCTTGTGATGGAGGCAGAAGCGAGAGGAGGGCCTCCCCAGTGGATCTTAGAGCTTGTGCAGGTTCATGGCGGAGATGCAGTCACAAAGATAGGCAGGGCCTGAACCATTTAGGGCTTTGTAGGTCATAACCTGCACTTTGAATTGGGACTGGAAACTTAACGGTAGCCAGTGGAGCTTCTTTAATTGGGGTGTCGTGCACTCTCTATAATTGGCTCCAGTTAGAAGTCTGGCACCAGTTGCAGTTTCCAGGTCATCTTCAAAGGCAGTGCCTCATAGAGTGCATTGTAGTAATCCAGTCTGGATGTAGCCATGGCATGGACCACCATGGCCAAGTCAGGCTTCTTGAGGTATGGTTGCAGCTGGCGCACAAGCTTGACCTGTGCAAAGGTCCTCCCAACCACCGCTGACACCTGAGCAACAAGCATCAGTGCAGAATCCAGGAGGACCCCCAGACTGCGGACCTGTGTCCTCAGCGGGAGTGTAACCTGTCAAGATTGTAGAGAAAACATGGAATACTTCCTAGTATTTGTGGGAGGAAATGTGAAAAGGCAAACAATACTTTACCTCCCACAAGTGTGGCTTCTAATTGTGTTATTGGAGCAATATTAGATCAGCAGTCAAGAATATTGCTAGATAGAGTTCTTAGCTTATCTGAAGAAGCAGTGTAAAAATAGAGCAGTCATTTCACTCTGGGAAATGCCGAATTGTGTGCAGAGTTTATTTGCAGAGTTTTGGAAATGATAGCAGCTGCTGGTATTGAAATAACTATGTGGCTAAATTGTGGTATATTGCAATGCTAGCAACTATGTATTTTTAAATCAAACCATGGCAATTTTTATTGAAAAAACATAGGCCACTGTTTAATGAGTATGCTTTCCTTTTACTTTCTGAAGGAAAACTAAAACAGTTACCAAACACACATGTATAACTTGTCTTCATGTATAAGTTGAGGGTGGATTTGGGGCCAAAATTATGCATTTTGCTATGACCCATGGCTAAGTCAAGGGTAAAGCTTTGGGGCATATAACAAACAAATCTTTTCATCTTTAAAGCACCATTAAAGCCTTGGCAGACCGTGCAAAAAGAATCTGCGAACCCCACCTCCTCCAAGATGAACTGAACCACCTCAACTGGGCTCTCCAGGCCAATGGAGACTCCACCTCAGACATCAGAAGAGCTGCAAGACCAAGAACAAGCCACGAGAGTCAAGATGAAGATCCACCCAGAGGAAAAGTGTTCCTGCCATACATCAAGGGAACCACTGACCGCATAGGGAAGCTGATGAGGAACACAACATACAAACAATCTACAAACCCACCAAGAAAATCCAACAAATGACAAGAGGGATCCTCTCTCCTCTGCAGGAGTCTACCGTATACCATGCAGCTGTGGACAAGTCTACAGAGGGACCACCAAACGCAGCCGCCCAAACACGAATCAAGGAACATGAAAGGCACTGCAGACTACTTCAACCAGAGAAGTCAGCCATAGCAGAGCACCTGATGAAACCAGCCTGGACACAGCATATTATTTGAGAACACAGAAATGCTGGACCACACCAACAACTACCATGTCAGACTACATAGAGAAGCCATTGAAATCCACAAGCATTTGGACAATTTCAACAGAAAGGAAGAGACCATGAAAATGAACAAAATCTGGCTACCAGTATAAAAAAACTCTAAAATTACAACAGCAAAATAGCAGAGAGTAAACAATCAGGCACATCAAATCACCTCTCAACAAAACATTCCCCCAGGCACTGCCAGGCCATTAAATGCTAATCAAGGTGGTCAGTTGAAACATTCACACCTAGCTCCAGCAGAGAAAAGCTCTTTGCCCCACCCCAGCCATTCCACAGATATATAAACCCATTGTCCTAATTCCAACAGACCTCACTGCCTCTGAGGATGCTTGCCATAGATGCAGGCGAAACGTCAGGATAAATGCCTCTAGAACATGGCCTTATAGCCCGAAAAAACCTACAAGAACCTTTTCATCTTGTTGTAAAATACATAGTGGGAACAGGCTTGGAGGTAAAGAAAAGAGGTTCTCCTTATCTGTGGGGTTACCATGGAGGGTATTAGCCGGTATTGCACCACCTGACATCCGCCGGGAAGTAGCAGCCAATAGTAAAAGGACCAAGACAGTGACATCCCCAGCTCATCCCCTGTTTGGGTATCAGCCAGCACGTCAATGACTTAAATCTAGAAATAGTTTTCTAAGATCTACAGAGACACTCGTTGGAACACCTCAGCAAGCGAGAGTCCAAAAGTGGCAGGCTCAAACCCAGAACCTCAACCAATGGCTGATACCTAATGAGAGACTCCCCCCTGGGCACACAGAAGACTGGGCGACTTGGAAGGCACTGAACAGACTGCGCTCGGGCACCACAAGATGCAGAGCCAACCTTCAGAAATGGGGCTACATAGTGGAATCCTCGACATGCGAGTGTGGAGAAGAGCAAACCACTTACCACCTGCTGCAATGCAACCGGAGCCCTGCCACATGCACAATGGAGGACCTTCTTGCAGCAACACCAGAAGCACTCCAAGTGGCCAGATACTGGTCAAAGGACATTTAATCAACTACCAAACACAAATTTTGTATTTTGTCTGTTTGTTTGCTTTGTTCTGTTATTAATGTAATATAATTGACTGCTTGCCCTGACACGACAAATAAAAACTATGGAGGGGTTGTTTTGTTTTTGTTTTTGTTTTGTGCCTGTCAGGAGTAACTTGAGAAACTGCAAGTTGCTTCTGGTATGAGAGAATTGACTAACTGCAAGGATGTGCCCAGGGGACGTTTTTACCATTCTGTGGAAGGCTTCTCTCATTTCCCTGCATGAGAAGCTGGAGTTGACAGATAGAAGTTCACCCCACTCCCCAGATTCGAATGGCCAACCTTTCAGTCAGCAGTTCTGTTTAACTTATTGCACCACCAGGGGCTCCAGTGGAGGGATAAATGACATTACTAGTCTTAAAATGTCTACAACTGTACAAAGCCAGATAAACAATGGAATACAAATGAAGAAAGAGAATACAATCTGAAAAAAGATGGGTAGAGAAGAGCAAGTAACCTGTTTCTATTAGGGAACCAATGCAAAGGCAGTGACAAGAGGCCAAGGAGAGAAGTGCTCCTACCACAATACCTTTCCCTTATCCAAACTTGATAAAGAAAAGTAACTCTTCCTCCTCCCCTTCATCCGCACTTTCTATTTCTGCCTGAGCCAAGTGCAGCACCAGCATGAGAGAGCCATTTGAACCATTTGAGCTGGACTGGAGCAGCAGTGGCCATTTTCAATAAGGGCTTCCTGTGTAAGGTTTTGCTGCATTTGCTGGCCATTTTTAATAGGGACTCACTGTAGAAGACTGTGTGACCAGTGTGGGCCCATGTATAAGTCCATTCTGGTTTTTTGGGAGTAGTTTAGTTTGGTATCATTTTTTTTTTCAAATTATGTATGTGTGTATAGTAATTTAACATAAATGATGACCAAAATTCTGCATCACAATCTATGTGTAACTTTATGTACAGCTGTAATTTTACTACAAGAAAGGAGATTCCGTCTGAACATGAGGAAGAACTTCCTGTGAGAGCCGTTCAGCAGTGGAACTCTCTGCCCCGGAGTGTGATGAAGGCTCCTTCTTTGGAAGCTTTTAAACAGAGGCTGGATGGCCATCTGTCAGGGGTGATTTGAATGCAATATTCCTGCTTCTTGGAAGAATGGGGTTGGACTGGATGGCCCATGAGGTCTCTTCCAACTCATTGATTCTATGATTCTATGAGTCTATACATCTGTTGCAGAAATGCAATGAACTCCTGTTAGCGAATTGGGGAGGTGTGCAAGAAGAGTGTGTGATGTCCATCAAATGTGTCCATTGGTGCACATTAAACACTCCTATTGTGCTCTAACACTTCCTAGCCAGTGTCCACATGTTCATCAAGGAGCACCCTGATGCACATCAGTCCCCATTGTACATCAGGCCATAGCACATCAGATGTACCCTTGAATAACAAATCATCTTACATTGTAATGTCACAGTTGCCCATAGATGGATATGGACGTCACAATACAACAGGTAATTTTTCTAAACAGGTACGGTCATTTGCAACGATGTAAGCCTCAAACTGCACAGTGGGTTAAACTGCTGAGCTGATGAACTTGTTGACCGAAAGGTTGCAGGTTCTAATCAGGGGAGCGGGGTGAACTCCCGCTGTTATCCCCAACTTCTGCCAACCTAGCAGTTTGAAAACATGCAAATGTAAGTAGATCAATAGATACCGCTCCAGTGGAAAGGTAACGGTACTCCATGCGGTCATGCTGGCCACATGACCTTGGAGGTGTCTATGGACAACACTGGCTCTTTGGCTTGGAAATAGAGATGAGCACCAACCCCCAGAGATGGACATGACTAGACTTAATATCAGGGGAAAACCTTTAGCTTTACCCTAAGCCTCAAACAGAATGCTACCTGATTTTTTTTAATTGTGATATCAGGTAAAACATGTTAAGGCATTGGGGGGGGGGGGGGGCAGCAATCTGAGTTACAGTAAGATGAGCTCTATTTTGCAGAAATATGCTACATATCACTGATGTAAGCACAAAACCATAGATGGGGGAGACTTGCTGTTCCATGACATGGTATGAAAGAATGACAGCAGCAAAGCAAGACTTCACATTCCCTTATGAATACAGATGGACAACTGGGAAATATTTAACTGACAGGGTATCCCTAGGTAGAACAGTTCTTCAAAGCAATATGTTGGTATAAAAAAAAATCTTGACCTTTTGCAGGATGGAACAGATTTTATTCAAGATCTACATGACTTTTCCCACTGTGGTCAATATAAAGTTCACCTATTCTGTGGACTAACATTTCTGATATTCTGATAACTCCTGAAGGAGACATAAAAGGTTTTTGGTTTTCAGAATATTTGGGTTTTCTAAAGACTATCTGAAATACTATATCATTGTATACGAGACTGCCCAACTTTTGTGATTAAGGGGGGACTTTTTCTCAGTTCCACGACCATCACAAGCAAGTTTGGTGAGGACATGAGAGCCAAGGCCTTCTCAATGGTTGCTCCCATGTTTTGGAACTCCCTCCCATGGGAGATTCAACATCCCCCTATTTGCCCTCTTTCCACCTTTCTATCTATACAGACCTTTGGTCCTTAAATCATGTGCCAAATTGGTATTTTAACATTTTAAACCATGTATTAAATATGCTTTAAATGTTTCAGTTATGTACTTTTTAATAGAATTATTTAAATGTTCTTAAAACTTTTGTTAACATTTATATTTTAGATGAGCTTTTGTATATTTTAGAGTTTGATTTGACTCTGTCAATGAAAACCAGTGCTGTAGGACAGATTTCAGGCAAAACCAACTCTGAGTATTCCTTGCATAAGAAAACCTTATGAAATTTATGAGTTTCCAAGTGACTTAGATGAAAGCATTTTAAGTTGGTTATATATGCTAGGGAACATATTGCAATGAGTGCCAACCTCAAAACACTGACAGGAGAGTATTACAGTCCAAAGTTAAGGCAATTAGTCCATGTTAGAAACAGAACCCAAGAAAACAAGTGGAACAAGGCAACATTGACACTGAAATAGAACACTGCCTGAGCTCTGCGAGTGCAGCTTTTTTCTGAATGAAGCAGAGAGTGTTTGAGGAACAGGACATCCATAGGGAGACCAAGGTGCTTGTGTATAAAGCCATTGTCCTCCCAAGCCTGCTATATGCCTGCGAAACGTGGACTGTCTATAGACGTCATACACAACTCCTGAAACAATTCCATCACCGTTGCCTCTAAAAAAATCCTGTGAATCTCATGGGAAAACAAGTGGACAAATCTCAGTATGCTGGAAGAAGCAAAGACCATCAGCACTGAAGTGATGCTCCTCTGCCATCAACTCCGCTGGACTGGCCACGTTGTTCAAATGCCTGATCACTGTCTCCCAAAGCAGCTACTCTACTCCGAACTCAAGAATGGCAAACAGAATGTTGGTGGACAAGAAAATAGATTTAAAGGTGGGCTCAAAGCCAACCTTAAAAACTGTGGCATAGACACCAAGAACTGGGAAGTCCTGGTCCTTGAGCACTCTAACTGGAGTTCAGTTGTTACCAGTGGTGCTGTGGAATTTGAAGAGGCATGAACGGAGGGTGAAAGAGAGAAACATGCCAAGAGGAAGGCACTTTAAGCCAGCCCTGACTGGGACCGCCTTCCACCTGGAAACCAATGTCCTCACTGCAGGAGAAGATGTGGATCAAGAATAGGGCTGCACAGCCACCTACAAGCCCACTGCCAAGACACCACATCTGGAAGACAATCATCCTTGAACTATGAGGGATCACCTAAGTAAGTAAGTAAGTTTAAAAAAAACCAGAACCCAAGGGAACAAGCAGAAGGGAAAGCCAAGTGTCTAGTTCAGAGTCAAAACCAAATACCAGAACGCCAAGAAACAAGGTTATGGTCAGAAGTCAAGAGTCCAGGAGCAATTCAAATTCCAAAAGGTACATGAGAGACAAGGTTCCAAGGCCCCAGCATAGATGCAGAACTTGCAACCAGCAATTCGGTAACATGCTGCAAACCCTCAAAAATGCTACTTTCAGAGCTGATCCTGATTGCTGGCCTTCTCAACCATCCTAATCTCCTCAGATGAGCCTTTTCTTTCCCAAAGGAAGGTACAGTTAACTCTACTGAACAGAAGTCTCTTGTGTTTGGCCAGCAGGCTGAGTAATTGTTACTTATGGGCATGGCTGAGGAAGTCGCTGTTTCTGACTGGACTCTAGTTCAACACCCAAGCCCTCACTCAACAAACCCTCATCTACACTATCCATGACACATATGAAATTTGGGTGTATATGTTAGGGAACATATAATGTTGATTTGCAAGAACTGTATTGATTTCCAAGCCCAATTCGAAGTGCTGTTTTTGACCTACAACGTCATATATGATAGGGCTGTGTCTGAAAAATTGCCTCCTCTTCCTCTTCTATGAATTTGCATGAAATACTCACCACAGAACCTATTGTGTGTTCCATCACTCTGTGAGTTTAAGCTGGTGGGTGCACATGATAGAGCTTTCTATGTAGTAGCAATCAAAGATCAGATTGGCTTTATCCTTTTTGTATTTCTGGTGGGCAGGTAGGATAATGCTGTTTTGCCTTTGGTCCTTAGAATTGCCTTGACTGTTTAACATCTGGTTTTGAATTATTTCAAAGGAATGTTTGCTTTTTAGAATGTTTTATATGTATCTTAATGTGGTTTTTCATCCATTGTACATCACCACAGAGTCCCTGGTGGGTTGAAAACATACACTCTAACTGTCCGGATTTAGCAGAAACATTCTCAGTCCTTTGCCATCTCTCTTTTTCAGCTGCTTGTAAAATTTTCAGCTAACAGTGTCTTTCTCCTTCTCCCAATTTCCCTCTTTGTCCTCAGTTTCCTCCACAAACAGAGCTCAAAGAGAAAAAGTCACTTATACTGCACTGACTATTTATTTATCATATCAGAAGTGAACCAAACAGTTGTATTGTATATATATATTTAAAAAAAACACAAAGTTTGTAAACTTGGCATTCTATTAAATGTCCTTTGACCAGGAGCTGGCCACTTGGAGTGCCTCTGGTGTTGCTATAAGAAGGTCCTCCATTGTGCATGTGGCAGGGCTCAGGCTGCATTGTAATAGGTGGTCTGTAGTTTGCTCTTCTCCACACTCACATGTTGTGAACTCCTTCGTAGCCCCATTTCTTAAGGTTGGCTCTGCATCTCGTGGTGCCAGAGCGCAGTCTGTTCAGCACCTTCCAAGTCACCCAGTTTTCTGTGTGTCCAGGAGGAAGTCTTTCATTTGGTATCAGCCATTGATTGAGTTTCTGAGTTTTAGCCTACCACTTTTGGACTCTCGCTTGCTGAGGTGTTCCAGCAAGTGTCTCTGTAGATCAAGAAACTATTTCTTGATTTAAGTCATTGATGTGCTGGTTGCTATCTGAACAGGGGATGGGCCAGAAATGTCACTGCCTTTGTCCTTTCACTATTGATTGCTACTTCCCGGCAGATGCAGGTGGTGCAATATCAGCTAAACAGTGTAATTTCTGCAGTGGTGTATGGTGCAAACACCCTGTTATAATGTGGCATGTCTCATTAAGAGCCACATCCAGTGTACTGACTTCTCAAGAGGGAAAGAGGAAAAAGGGGCTCTCCCTTCCTTGTAGATTTAGGCAAGCTGCTGCTGTCTCTCCCAGCTTATGTGTTCTTCCCTGTCAGTAGTTTTTGCCATCTTGACCACATTCCGATGTTACTTGGCCACACATATCCTGTTTTTATTCTGTGAAATGTTGGTAGGCATGCCAGTGACACAACAGAAATGCTTTAAATATGAGTAAGTCTTTATTCTTCTCCTAAGTCTCTTTTCTTCTCTTATTTCTCATCTCAGGTGAAGGAGGACTGGAAGTATGTTGCGATGGTTATCGACAGAATCTTCCTCTGGATGTTCATCATAGTCTGCTTGCTGGGGACAGTGGGCCTTTTCCTTCCCCCTTGGTTGGCTGGGATGATCTAGGGACAAAGCAACTCTGAAAAGGATCCAGTGGCATCCCATTCAACTAATCTCAGTCCACCTGGGAAGAGGCCAAGCTCAATATTGGAGACAACTGCTATGAATAACTAACCGTAACGTCTGCGCATGAACTGTTCCCGGAAGCTCTGGGGAGGCCTTCCAAGGTTGCATCACTTGCCTAAGCCATCTTCATCTTCTGTATCTCTTGGGGAGGCGGGAGGGTGGGACGGGGGGAGGGCTGGTTAACTAAAGTTTTTTTTTCCATAGCATGGTGGCATTTGTTGTCATATATACTCCTAAGAACACAGCTGTGTTCCCTTAAAATGATAGTACCAATAGGGCCACTATCCTACAGACTCAGCCCCTAGCAAGTCAGCTGAGGAGATAAAATACCAGCTTGGTATTCAGCTGAAGGCTGTTAGAATCAAGCCAGTCTGAATTAAGAACCTTAGACTGGTGTATATTACTGCAATATATTTATTGCAGTGAAGGTTGAGATGGCAGCATTTTGCTGTAGGAAGAACATCTTGGTGGAAATAAAAAAAAATCTGAAAGCAAGTTTCTTTGATCCTCAGAGGGCTGTTTCCTAAAGTAATTAAGCAAACAACGGAAGAGATATGCTGTGTGTCTAGCCACCTTGGACTTTACATATTGATTCACTAATCCAGGAACTGACAGATATCATCACACAGACACGCAGTGCTGGGCTGTACCATGTCAAGCTGCAGGGAGGAATCACCTTTAAGTACTCCTTGAAAAAAACAAAATTAAAGTCATGGGAAGAAGGAGAGGCTAGAAGTTGCTTTCCCCAACTTCCTAGTATTGTGCTTCAAGAACATGAAATTTGGACACGAGATCCTTCAGTCGTAGTCTGACATGGGATGGCCAAGTAGACATTTGCCAGGTGATTCATCAGATTGTGTGTATTGGCTTTTTGATTCTGATGCTAAAGGCTAATCTGTGCTTAACAAAATAATCCAGAGCAGTGTGCTTCAGAGCTAACCTAAGGCAGCACAGGATCATGCTTGGAGTCCTTTTGGTTTCCAGGTAAGCAGACCGAGAGAGCATTGGGATCACTGCTGGCACCACTGTTTCACCAAAAGCAGCTTCCTGTCAGTCACGTGCTGGTGACATTGCTTCCAATGAGGTCACAACATGGCCAGCCATGTGCTCAGAGGAAGTGATGTTGTTAAAAGATCTTTTGTGGGGCTGCTTCTTCCAGTTGACATAGAGGTAGATGTGATGTATGTGTGGATATTGGATCAGCACGGGTCCAGCCTAATCCAGCTGTCCACACAGGAGTAAGACCTATTTCTTCTTGCTTCAGATTAATAGTTGGAAGGCAGGAGACCAATAGTTCCCTTGTGTCCCCAAAGAACTAGCATTGGGAGGCATATGGCCCCTGTGGATGGGGGCAATATGTAACCACCAGATCTGCCAACTATGGTTTTGAAGATTGTCATTGGACTAGTAAAAGTAATTCTCACAAAGCTTTTGGATTGTCCAAGTTTTGATTCTTCACATTTGTTTTCAAAGTACAATAAAAATATTAAAATATTTAAAATAGTTTTTTAAAACCCCAGGTTTCCTGAACAATCCTGACAAAACTAATCCTGAATTTGTGGAAGTTTTTGTAGTTAAAAACCTATTCTGTGCAAAATTGGCATTTGGTTATTTTCCCCAGGAAAATGTTTTTTTTTCTATGCAGGGAATAATATTTCTGCACAGAAATAACTTTTCACAGACCATTTAGTAGAAAAGACTGTTTATTGAATATACAGTTCTTCTTTCTTTGCAAAATTACTGTGTGCCAATTTTCCACAGAATAAGTCCACAACTGTGAATAGTCTTCAAAGACTAGTTTTCTAAGACTTTCTCCTAGTGGGGGAAAATGCTAAAATTACGCATTTCTTTCTTCAAGAGGAAAATAAGTTAAAAAATACATCCCTATTGCAAACTCTATCTAAAATGTCAAATTTTAATTTTCCAGATGCACAATGTAGATATTTAATTTCCAGTGCAGCCTAAATACACTCTAATAGTAAGGAAGGATGTTATCTGTGGGAGTCTATTTGGCTATAAAGCTGCAGATTCAACTCTTGGATCAAACTATGTTTGTCGAGTGGACCAAGAGAAGGAGGAATACATATGCTGTGTAACACATGCCCACTATTAGTACCATGAATTATCACATTTACAGCTTCCTCTTTGCTGCAACAACATATGGATCCTATACATTGAGGCTGGGCTTTATCCATGCTTACTAAGTCTTTCCCTTGAGGATTTGGACTCAGGTTAACTCTTTAGTTGTTGGAATCTCATAAGCAATATGAAAGAAGATTCTTTGAAAGGGAGGGAAATGGAAATATGAGGATGACCCCTCCAGACATTTATTCCCCATCTCCCTGGGCCAAACCTTTCTTGATTCAAAGAAGCAGTTGTTGAAGCTTCATGAACAGACTTGAAATAAAGGATTTCTGAGTAATTGTGGTCTTGAATTATTCTTTTGTTATCTTTCTTGAAGAATGCCTCAAAAAAGCTTATGCCAGAGAACTGTTGTTCATAGTATGGTCGATTTTGGAGAGAGAGAAAAAGGAGAAAGCACATTTAACATTGATGGAATCAAAAGGTACATGGGTTTATGACTGATCTTTGAATTGCTTTAAGAATCACTTCAAGAGATCATAATATCTGGATATTTTTTGTTCATTGCCATCTAAAGAAATACTTTTTAGATTTTCAAGCAATTATCATTTTCCAGTAAGTTCTATGCTAGGAAAAACTCACCATCTGCTAATTTGCTTTTTCAGAATCTATGGTTGTTGTTTTTGTTTGTTTTTTTGGCATATGGAAATCAAAAGAAAACATAACTTCTCTCTTATTACGTGGCACATTAACTGATATGGGACACAGCTAACACATGATCTATGTCAAAACAAATGAAAATTTCTGATTATTTTGGGGGGGTTCTATCATATGGATGTTAATACGCTATAGTCATGACCTGAATCTCACTTGTCTGTCCCAGCTGTGACAAATCTGTTGAATGTGAAATGCCGGGTGGGTAAATTCCATTCAATTGATCTATTCCACTTGGATCTAATAACAGATTTAGGTAAAGTGGGAATCATGCGGCTTTCCAACTACTGTTGGTGGGTAAATTCCATTCAATTGATCTATTCCACTTGGATCTAATAACAGATTTAGGTAAAGTGGGAATCATGCGGCTTTCCAACTACTGTGGAACTGCATCTTCCAGTAGACCTAACCAGCATAACCAATAGAGAAAAAAGCTGGGAGTTGTAATCTAGCAACGTTTGAAAGACCAACTGATTCCCATACTTGATTTAGACCCATATGCCTATCCTACCAATCCAATAAAATCATGTCATGACCTCAAAGTTGTCAAGCACATGAAATGGTAGTCCAAGTAAAGAACTAAAGCCTCCAAAATCCTTTTTGTAACCAAAATCCTTTTTGTAACCAAAAGCCATGTCAGTTGTGGGAGTTTGGGAACGGCAGTCCATTTTATAGCACATGTGGTGGTGGTGAAAATGTTGTGATTGGGGATTACTTCTAGGCAAAATTTACATGTGGTTATTCTTATTCTGTACAGAAAAATATTGTGCAGCAATATTATCTGGCAGTTACGAATTACTAAATTCCAGTTAACCATCCATAATTGTTTCCCAGCCCACAGCTGCTCTGGACAAGGGATGCCAGTTCCCATTGCAATTGTGATCCAAGGAGGAGGATGTTCCAATCCCTTTCCACCAACAATTGAGGGTGCAACTATCAGAAGCAGGGCCACGACACAACAGTTTTACGTACCGGCAGGAGGATACTCAAAATGCCATCCTCCTTGTTCCTGAACTGCATAGTCTTTTTTCAACTGATGTAGCTACTAGCTGTTGTGGTGAACTGAGATGGGTCATGTCAGGAGATGTTATTTATTTACACATGTGTAATTAAGTAGCTGGTTTAGAATATTGACAACTAGTTTCTTTGAAGAAAAGGCTTCTGCAGAAAATTTTGTTTCAATGAAAAAAAATCACTTAGAATTTTTATAAAGATACATGGTCTGTCCCAAAAGCAATGTGAATTTATTTATTATTATTTATTTACATCATTTTTATCCCACCGATTTCAGCCTGAAGGTGACTCAGGGTAGCTTACAAAGGTGACTCAGGGTAGTTTCTTTCAGCTAATATTGCTGAAAGAAACATTAACAAACTTAGATATGCAGATGACACCACTTTGATGGCCAAAAGCGAGGAGGAGCTGAGGAGCCTTCTAATCAAGGTGGGAAAAGAAAGCACAAAAGCTGGGTTGCAGTTAAACATAAAAAACCCAAGATTATGGCAACAAGAATGATTGACAACTGGAAAATAGAGGGAGAAAATGTGGAGGCAATGACAGACTGTATTTCTAGGTGCAAAGATTACTGCAGATACAGACTGCAGCCAGGAAATCAGGAGACGCAATGACCAATCTTGATAAAATAGTGAAGAATAGAGACATTAAACTGGCAGCAAAGATCCACATAGTTAAAGCAATGGTATTCCCCATAGTCACCTATGGATGTGAGTGAGAGCTGGACCATAGGGAAGGCTGAACGAAGGAAGATAGATGCTTTTGAACTGTGGTGCTGGAGAAAGGTTCTGAGAGTTCTTGGACAGCAAGAAGATCCAACCAGTCCATACTTCAAGACATAAAGCTTGACTGCTCATTGGAGGGAAGGATAGTGGAGGCCAAGATGAAGTACTTTGGCCACATCATAAGAAGAAAGGAAAGCTTAGAGAAGAGTATAATGCTGGGGAAAATGGAAGGAAAAAAGAAGAGTGGCTGACCAAGGGCAAGATGGATGGATGGTATCCTTGAAGTGACTGGATTGACCTTGAAGGAGCTGGGGGTGGTGACGACCAACAGGGAGCTCTGGCATGGACTGGTCCATGAAGTCACGAAGAGTCAGAAACGACTGAACGAATGAACAACAACAACAACAACAACACACACACACACACACACATATATCAGTTAAAAGCAATTAAATGACATAAATACATATTAAACATAGAAGCAAAAAACGCTATAAGTATCTATAAAAACAATGACATTTTGTGCAATACAGAAGGGTTAGAAAAGCAAAGTTGGGTTGAGGAAGCTGGAGAGGTATACCAGGCATAAAGTTTGGCCTTCTATAGTTGAGTCCATGTCTTTGTAACAGTCAGTATGTCAGCAAAATATGTAATCATTTGTGTGTTTTATCATGGGCAAAAATGCAGAGGAACCTGGATCAGCAGTCTGCAACTTCAAGAACTGAAAACAATGTGGCTTATGTGGAGACTGTTCTGGAAGCTTCATGATCCACCAGTCAGCCCTGACTTGGCTCTGTGTGATTAAATTCATATCACAAGACCGGGAAATTTGAACTGGTGGTTAGAATTATTCAACAAGAGGATTTTGTGCAATACAGAGAATTATGGAACCTCAATTTCTGGTTGTTGGTTTTTTGGGGGGTTTTTTTGGGGAGGGGGGTTGTTTTTTTAAAACAGAGTTTGGAGATTCATCTCAGCTTTCGGTTACTACATTGGAAGGGAGTTGAACTAGATAACCCTCAGGATAATTTCCAGTTCTACAATTTCCAGTTCTACAAGGATTCTATGGTTTTAGGAACCATAGAATTGTAATGCCTGGCAGATTGAATGTTTTCCTCTTGGGACAATATGGACAACCTTCATTGATGTTGCATAGTACTAACTCCTGCATAGATTGCCATTGTACACCTCATCAAAAGGGGCCTTACTCTGGTATAACAAAATGTTAAACACACTAACATAATTGCACATAGCGCACCAACATTTATGTCCCTCTCCTCTATTCTATAATAATCACCTGTAACATTTTGTAGGAAACTGCATTTTGAGCTTCAGCAGGCTCCCAGTCTCAGTCCTGCATTCTGTTGTTTTTCCATTAGTTGATAAGACGGAGTCATTAGTGTCTAATTAAAACAGACCCTTTAACCTAGGCATCTCTTTAGATTGAAAAACACACACATTCAAGAGCAGAGACTGTAATCATTGGGGGGGAGATAATGAAGCCTGAAGTTTTAATTCTTTAAGGGCTGGTGCAGGAGACATGTCATTACAGGCTCTTAATGGGGTGCGCCAAAATTTATACTACAGCTTTTTGCTTTTGGGTCAAGGAACAGAGCATAAATAATCATCAATGAAGAAAAGCCGTCATCAGCTGTCCAAAGTGTGTAGTGGTGAGCAGCTTTTGTTTCTGGAAGGAAATGTAAAGCATCTGCTCCCTTGCCCACCCTCCTTCACATGGTTGAGATGGTTTTTTCAGCCGCAGGCTTGTATTTTCCCCATTACAAACCATGGGGAGCATGCCAGTAACAAGCATATTTCAAAAAAAAAAAAACTAAACTGCTTGCAGGAGAAATAATTCACCCTTCTTTGGGGGCTAGCAAAATGGTTGTCTGGAGATCTGGAGTGGTTGAAGGTTGCCAAAAGAGCCATAAAGGCAACATGCATCTCCAGGGGAAGTCTCCCACCACTGGTCTAATCTACGGCTTTTTAGAAAAACAGGTGGAACAAATTGGTTTCTATTTGCAACAGTTTCTATTCTCAGAATGACAGCTTATTTTTAGAACAGGGATAAGTCAGGTTGAAATACAAATCAGTGTTACTGTTACCATGAATACAGCAGTGTTGAAGGCACGGGAACTCTGGTTTCAAAGACTGAATGATCCTCCGTGTCAGTTAGTGGAACAAAAAGGGATTGGCAGGCTCCTGTCACCTTTAGCAGGTTAGATCTCACAATGAAAGTGGAGAAAAATTACCATTTAATTTGGAGGAAATGTAGATTATGAGCAGGAGCCAGTGTGCTGTAGTAGTTGAGCCTTGGAATATGAGACCAGGGTTCAAATCTCCACCTGGCAATGAAGACCATTGGATGATCCTAGGCAAGTCACACACTCTTGGCATGAGAGGAAGTCAATGGCAAATCTCTTCTAACCAAATTTTGCCAAGAAAAACCTGTGATAGGTTTGTCTTAGGGACACCATCCATTGAATACAACTTGAAGGCACACAACAACAATAAACCATGGTCTGAATCCTAAGCATTAGACCTTGTCTGTATAACTCACTTCCTCCATAACCAATTAGTGCAGGAGTTTGAATCATCTTGTCCTTCAGATGTCATTGCAGCTCCCAGCAGCCCTAGGCCAGTGGTGAGGAAAACTGGAAATATCCAAATCTCTTGCTCCATTTGAGAAAATGGTAGAAGTGTGCTATGTTATCATACTTTTGTTCCATCTCCTGATCCAGTCCCTGAAGCCCACCTTAAAACTTGTCAACCATCCAGAGGTATGCAGTTCTGCAGCACTAACAAGCTGATAGCTAGGGGATTACATGACCACCCCACACCTGCCTACAAGAGATGACATGACAAAGAGTTGTGAAAGGACTTTGCAAGGGGTCCGTGCTTCTGCTTGTTGCACCATTGCCTGCTGGTGGAGGAGCCTGAGCATTTCATCCTGCAGTGTTCACCAGTGCTACAAAACCCCTGTGATGCAGAACTCATTGTTTCCTCAATTTTAAGGTGGAAGTATTATTATTACTATTATATTCAGTGGCATTTACAATGGTGGCAATGATACCACGATAATCAGTGGGAATAGGAAATAGTTACGTGGCCTAACTTATAATATCATAACTGACTAATAGGGTGTCCAACAAAGACTTTTATATGTTTACTCATAATTGAGAGTTTGATACTGCTATGCAGACTGTGGCCAGGAAATCAGAAGACGCTTACTTCTTGGGAGGAGAGCAATGTCCAATCTCGATAAAATAGTAAAGAGTAGAGACATCACACTGGCAACAAAGACCCGCCTAGTCAAAGCCATGGTATTCCCTGTAGTAACCTACGGATGTGAGAGCTGGACCTTAGGGAAGGCTGAGCGAAGGAAGATCGATGCTTTTGAGCTGTGGTGTTGGAGGAAAGTTCTGAGAGTGCCTTGGACTGAGAAGATCCAACCAGTCCATCCTCCAGGAAATAAAGCCCAATTGCTCATTGGAGGGAAGGATACTAGAGACAAAGTTGAAGTACTTTGGCCACATCATGAGGAGACAGCAAAGCCTAGAGAAGACAATTATGCTGGGGAAAGTGGAAGGTAAAAGGAAGAGGGGCCGACCAAGGGCAAGATGGATGGATGGCATCCTTGGAGTGACTGGACTGACCTTGAAGGAGCTGGGGGTGGTGACGGCCGACAGGGAGCTCTGGCGTGGGCTGGTCCATGAGGTCATGAAGAGTCGGAGATGACTGAACGAATGAACAACAACATGGTCACATTTTACATCAAGGTTTGATGTGTGTAAATCTCTGCGCTCTCAGATCCACGATGTTCACATTTGTGGAAAGCGTCTCTCAAATCTTGTGGGTATTGCATCTCTAAAAGCTTACTGGAGAACTTGAAAGATATCTCATTTATCTTACTTGGAGGCAGAGTTAGTTACATTTGTGCTTTCTATCCATCTGGGCGGTAATGGCCATGGGCCAATGGTTCATAGGCTGGGGATGCCTGTGTTTGGATATTGCACAAGGAGGTAATGAATTGAATACCTTCTTGTACAATGTCCAAAAAATGATATCTAGAATAATAATATCATAGAAATATAGATGACAAGGGCCATCTAGGCCAACTCCTTGCTATGCATGAATCAAACCACTCCTTATCTAACCTTTATTTTAAAAATTTAAGAGAAGGAGTTGTGATAAAATATACTCCAAAGGCAGCATATTCTGTCACAACATTCTTCCTAATGCTTCAGTGGGATCTATTTTCCTTTGAGAGTCACTTCATGTCGTAGGCCTTGTTTAATATTATTAATCCCAAAACCAGGACTCAATGTGAATGGATCACTGGCTGTTTAATGTCACACAGTGGCTTCTAGTAGGTATTCCAGGTTGTCAGCCAGCACATCAACAACTTAAATCAAGAAATAGTTTTCTAAGAGCTACAGAGACACTCACTGCAGCACCCCAGCAAGTGAGAGTCTAAAAGTGGCAGGCTCAAACCCAGAACCTCAATCATTGGCTGATACCAAATTAGAGACTCCCCCCCTGGGCACACAGAAAACTGGGTGACTTGGAAGGTGCTGAACAGACTATGCACTGGCATCATGAGATGCAGAGCCAATCTTAAGAAATGGGGCTACAAAGTGGAATCCATGACATGCAAGCGCGGAGAAGAGCAAACCTCTTACCACCTGCTGCAATGCATCCTGAGCCCTGCCACATGCACAATGGAGGACCTTCTTGCGGCAACACCAGAGGCACTCCAAGTGGCCAGCTCCTGGTCAAAGAACATTTAATCAACTGCCAAGCTTGCAAACTTTGTGTTTTGTTTGTTTGTCTGTTTGTTTTGTTTAAAATGAAATACAACTGTCTGGTTGCTCCTGACACGATAAATAAATAAATAAATAGCTATATATTGAGTGCCAGTTTAAGAAAGTTTGGGAATACTCTGGAGTCTGCTGGAAACTCTAGAGTATCCCAAGGCTTTGAGATGAGCACCACCTTCCCCTGCTCTGGATGGAAGATTGTTGTCTAGAAAAGTACTTTGGTCAGAGAAGTTCACAGTATAACATTAGCAATGAGTATTACAAATAGATTATTCAGTGCAACAAATGATCTTCTAGTCTTCACCTTATATTTAAACTCTTCAACAACTCTTTAACAATACGTTTGGGGAATATTAAAGGGCAGGGGGATCATATTGTTATGGCCACATGCTTACATTAACTACCGCATAGATCCAACCACTATGACTCTCATACTGACACAAGATCAATGGAAGATCTACAGTATCATGATTATAAATAGAATTACCAGCTAGTGACTGCAATGAAAATAAAAGATATGGCCAACTCATACTCTCCAAAAATAAAAGTAAAAAATCAACGTGAGCCTGATGAATTAGTAACACTGGATATTTTGGAAATGAATTCATTTTACCTGTTTGTAGATGGGATTCCAAATAAGATTGCTACAAGATTGCTGTATATATAGCATTAAGGACACCAATACTTTAAATCTGAAAGGGAAAAAAATGGTATAGGAAGAAAAGGCAGATTCTCTGCTGCACTGGGAATGGCAACCAAAGTTGGTCTGGGTGCCAATTTTGGGGGGCAGGGTCTTATTATTTAAAAATTGGTAACTGGGGCCTTTTCACACTACACGGTTATAGTAATGTGATTCCATTATTCATTGTTATGATTGCATACTATCAAATCTCAAAGTGTGTAGTTTAATAAGACACTAAAGTGCTCTGGTTGCAAACTCTATATGCCCCTCCTTAAACTGCAAATCCCAGAAATCCATAGGCTGGGATGAAGAAAGCTAAAACAGACCATAGTGTTATAATAGCACAGTATGGGGGAGAGAGAGGGAGCAAAGAACCTAAGAGCCAATGTCAAACATCATTCATTCAGAATCTTTCACACTCACAATTGCAGTTTAACAAAAGTCCATTGCGATGGAACTCACAACAGTCCTCATTTGCAGACTGAATTTGTACTGTCCAGACATAGACTGATCGCTTCTGAGAATTTCATTAACTGTTTTAATCTGGCCCTGGAGAACCAATTGCTCCCATTCAGACCTGAAGGCATTTACAGTACGTCCCTTAAGGAGAGATTTCCCTTTACTGTTCTACATTTTCTTCAGGTTGTGGCCATGAGCTGAGCTCATCCATATTCATCATGGCTGTTTGCTGGCAGGAACTGCAAACTCAGCAATGGCACGCTTTGTTGAGTTTGCCTCTTGGGCAACACTAAGCTAATATTTGCAGTTTCCTCCACTGTCTTTGAACCAGTTTGTGCTTTTTGTTCAAACACAGTTTTTACAATAGCGAGTAGATTTCCAGGAGGACCCCACAGGATGCTGTCTGAAATTCTTGGATACACTTCCTTTTGCTTCTAGCTTTGGGTGACTCTGGTTTTGACTGTGGGACACCAGTCGTGATGTGAGAATCATCACATACACTGAGATCCGGTTGATGAGTCCCACTTAGAGTAGAACAATTAAATAATTTGTTGCAAAGTGGGTCAACAAAGAAGTAAATTTAATTGAGTCAAAGGCCCTAGTCTAAATAGATCAATAATAGAATTTAGGTTCATAATTTCTGCTAACATTGTCGAAGGCTTTCATGGCCGGAATCACTGGGTTGTTGTAGGTTTTTCAGGCTATATGGTCATGTTCTAGAGGCATTCTCTCCTGACATTTCGCCTGCATCTATGGCAAGCCTCCTCTGAGGATGCTTGCCATAGATGCAGGCGAAACATCAGGAGAGAATGCCTCTAGAACATGGCCACATAGCCCGAAAAAACTTACAACAACCCTCTGCTAACATTTCAAGCCCCCAATGGTGCAATGGGTTAAAACCTTGTGCCAGCAGGACTGGTGACTGACAGGTCAGCAGTTCAAATCTGGGGAGAGTGTGGATGAGCTCCCTCTGTCAGCTCCAGCTCCCCATGCGAGAATACGAGAGAAGCCTACCACAAGGATGATAAAACATCAAAACATCCAGGTACCCCATGGGCAACGTCCTTGCAGACGGCCAATTCTCTCACAACAGAAGCGACTTGCAGTTTCTTAAGTTTCTCCTGACACGAAAAAAAAACCCTAACATTTTCATCCTGCACCATTTTCATACACACTTGGAAGTGTTGTGGCTTATTTCTGCCACAAAGATTAAACACTTTTCTGCCCCCGTCTCCCATTAACCCATCTTTCTACACAATTTTAAATCAAATAAAGACAGTTTTAAAACATTTCTCATAAGCATTCATTTTTTTGGAGGGCTGTACATTTTGGTTTATTTCATTTTGATAGCAAGAAGGAATAGTTTAAATCAGGGGTAGGGAACCTTTGGCCCTCCAGCTGTGGTGGACTTCAACTCCCACAATTCCTTGAGGCTCGGCATTCGCCCCAAAGGCTTACCTTGGCCCAATGCCGAGCCTCAAGGAATTGTGGGAGTTGAAGTCCACCACAGCTGGAGGGCCAAAGGTTCCCTACCCCTGGTTTAAATGATTTCCTCAGCATTGCAAGAGATTTCACAAAAACTGTCCTGTTTTCCACAACTCGTTGGTCCCACCTACACTGCCATATAATTCAGTTTGAAACTGCATTTTATGGTCAGTGTAGACTGACCATATGTTTAACTGCAGTTTTCTGCAACTGACCATATATTTAACTGTAGTGTTTAACTGCATTCTACAAATCTACACTGGACATGGGCAAATTGTGGCCCTCTAGATGTTTTGGTCTTCAACTCCCACCATTCCTAACAGCCAGTAGGCTGTTAAGAATTGTGGGAGTTGAAGTCCAAAACACCCAGAGGGCCAAAAATTGCCCATGTCAGATCTACACTGAACATATATAGGCAGTCCCCAAGTTACAAACCATAGCTTTGTTCTTAAGTTGAATTTGTTTTTAAGTTGGAACAAGTACATTTATAAAGTGTAACTCCAACCAAAACTGTATATTTTTTAAGCTTTGGATCACATATGGAAGGGTCAACACTCCTGCATTGTTTGTTTTGCTCTTTGTGCCCCTATTCAGAATATTTCATCTCCCTTTCTGTTCCTGTGATAATTGGATTTTGAAAAAAAATCATCTTGTGGATACAAGGATTGGAGAGAAAATTTCATTGGAGATACTTTTTTTCCCATGATAACTCTTTCAGGACTGATTTTCCCTTCTGAATGGAAGATTTCTCTTACTTCTTATTATCTCACCCCCATTCTTAACTACGAGTTGGATATTTTTAACTTGGGGATCACCTGTAATGTAGTTTCAAACTGCATTACTTTGTGAACTGGAAATTAACTGTGCAAAAATGCAATATTTTCCCTCCCTGAAAATAGGATTCTCTGCAGAGGAAATCTGGAGGGGGGGGGGGGGGTCACCCAAAAAAAAACAAAACGATTTTCTCTACAGGAAACATGCTTCCTTTACAGAGAAACATGTTTGCTATACTGCCCTCTAAGAGGAATTTCATACTTTTTGCCAAATAAATAAATAAATAAATCAAAGCATGCATTTTTGACCAGGAATTTTGTGCAGAAAAAGTTCTCCATAGTGAAGAATCCCAGCATGCATATATTGTAGTTGTTTATTCATTCAGTTGCTTCTGACTCTTTGTGACCTCATGGACCAGCCCACGCCAGAGCTCCCTGTCGGCCGTCACCTCCCCCAGATCCTTCAGAGTCAAGCCAGTCACTTCGAGGATACCATCCATCCATCTTGCCCTTGGTCAGAACCTCTTCCTTTTTCCTTCCATTTTCCCCAGCATCATTGTCTTCTCTAGGCTTTCCTGTCTTCTCATTATGTGGTCAAAGTACTTCATCTTTGCCTCTAATATCCTTCCCTCCAGTGAGCTGTTGGGCTTTATTTCCTGGAGGATGGACTGGTTGGATCTTCTCGCAGTCCAAGGCACTCTCAGAACTTTCCTCCAACACCACAGTTCAAAAGCATCTATCTTCCTTTGCTCAGCCTTCCCTAAGGTCCAGCTCTTACATCTGTAGGTTACTACAGGGAATACCATTGCTTTGACTATGTGGATCTTCGTTGCCAGTGTGATGTCTCTACTCTTCACTATTTTGTCGAGATTGGTCATTGCTTTCCCCCCAAGAAGTAAACATCTTCTGATTTTCTGGCTGCAGTCTGCATCTGCGGTAATCTTTGCACCTAGAAATACAAACTCTGTCACTGTCTTCACATTTTCTCCTTCTATTTGCCAGTTATTAATCAGTCCAGTTGCCAGAATCTTGGGGTTTTTTTTATGTTTAGCTGCAACCCAGCCTTTGCACTTTCTTCTTTCACCTTGATTAGAAGACTCCTCATATATACACTATAGAATTAATGCAGTTTGAAACCACTTAAGCTGCCATCACTCAATGCTATGGGATCCTGGGAATTATAGTTTTATAAGCTCTTTTTTACACCCCTAACTTTCAACCATACACATTTTTTCAGTCCAACACTTTTCTTTATGCATTCCTCCACCTGAAATCTATCACAGTCTTCAAAAATTAACAGATTTTAAAGGTCTAATGGACTTGCTCTGTTCCATTGGTAGTCTTGAGTGTGAAATTAGAGACAGGGCTAAAATTTCCTTTTTTATACAACCATTAAAGAGACAGGAGCCCTTTTCTTTATACCACATGCCAATCCCACAGGGAATTACAAGTGGCCACTGTGCAAATCCTTTTCAAAACACGTTCCAATTATGACATGTCCCCACAGCTGAGACACCTACCGTGAACAAATGTTGCTCAAAACAAGTGAATGTCAAAGTTAAACATACCACATAGTAGTCAAGATGTGGATATCTTTTGTCACAAAACCATAGTATAGACTGCAGGTTGTTCATATTTTTTTTCCAGCCTCAATTCCTATGTATGGTATGAGACTAATGATAATAGCCTGGCTTTGAAAGGTTCCTGATTATTGCTGATTAAATCATGCTGATTTCTCACTCATTCATTCATAAGCAAAAAATATTAATAGCAAATGCTTGTTTACACATGTGAGGATCCTGTGCCATCTAAAGAGCACCATCTACAACACAAAAAGCAGTATCAATAATCCATGGGGAAATGTAAAAATCAAAAATTATGATATTAAAAAAGTGAGGAGCTACTGGGAGGGATAATGAGGTAATTGCCCCCCCCCCAATAAAAATCCCCCCAAATGAAATTCTCCAGATGAATTGATTTATTTACTTTATTTATATCCTGCTCTTCTCACCCCACAGGGGACCCAGAGCGGCGTACATCTTACATCTAGGCAGTCATTCAATGCCTCAATTCTACAAACAATTAAAACATAACATAAAATCATTAAAACAGCAGATCTAAAATACAATTTAAAACCATTAAACATATTAAGCATGATAAATCCAATACACAAATAACACATTGCACCAATCCTTAATCAAAATTCAACTGCTTTGTTTCTAACTGTGTCATGGCAGGATATCACATGCCAAATGCTTGTTTGAATAACCAAGTCACTTGTTTCCTAGATGGCAGGAGGGAGGAAGCCAATCTGATCTCGCTGGGGACAGAGTTCCATAGTCAAGAGGCCACCACCGAGAAGGCCCTGTCTCTCGTCCCCACCAATCATCCCTGCAAAGACAGTGGGATCAAGAGCAGGACCTCCCTGGCATATCTTAGCACTCAAACTGGTTCGTAAAGGGAAATAGATACTGATAGGTAAGCTGGAACAGAGCTATTTAAGGTTTTATAGGCTAAAGCCAGCACCTTAATTGTGCTCGATAGATGACTGGCATCCAGTGGACAGCTAAAATGATCAAGGTCTAGAGAACAAGCTCTATGAGGAGTGGCTTAAAGAGCTGAGCATGTTTATGCTGCAAAGGAGAAGGCTGAGAGGAGACATGACGAGGGCCATGGATCAAGATGTGAGGGGAAGTCATAGGGAGGAGGGAGCAGGCTTGTTTTCTGCTGCCCTGGAGACCAGGACACGGAACAATGATTTCAAAATACAGGAAAGAAGATTCCACCTGAACATTAGGAAGCACTTCCTAACTGTGAGAGTTGTTCAGCAGTGGAACTCTCTGCTCTAGAGTATGGCGGAGGCTCCTTCTTTGGAGGCTTTTAAGCAGATGCTGAATGGCCATCTGTCTGGGGTGCTTTGAATGTGATTTTCCTACTTCTTGGCAGAGGGTTGGACTGGATGACCCATGAAGTCTCTTCCAACTCTGTGATTCTATGATACTATCTTGGGGCTGCATGTGATTTGTGGACCTCATGCTCCTCACTTTTGTTTTAAGAATTGCAACTTCCTTGGACATTGTGCTAAAACACAAGGAATTAATGCTATATTGCACATTCTAGATCTGGGAAAGTGGAGTGGAATGAGAAATACCTGGAACATGAGTTCTCTAATGGCTGATGACCACAAGACTGCCATCCTTGATCTGAACTTGCACATCCTTCAACAATGCACAAATGTTAGCTAATCATCAGAGCGTGGTAAATGTTATGGATGAAGAAGAATGCACAAGCCAAGAGAGGCTGCACCACCATGCTTTTTTCCGAGCCTACAGCACAGGGCCATATTCTGCCTCCTTCTCTCCTTTTTCCTCTCCTGATTTAATTGGCTCCAAACTATTTTTGCACTCTGAACTCAGTTTGCGGTAATAGAATTAAGACAGGATAATATGGGGAAAATGGGAGAAGAACAGAGAAACCGGACCATTTTAATAGCAGCTAAAATGTAGGATGACCGTGAAATATATCCGGGAAGTTATGTGGTTTTCAGGCTGCATGGCCACGATCTAGCAGTATACATTGAGATCCCTCCCTCCAAATCAGGACAGTTGTGAGTATGAGTATGCCGAGAAATAGGTTTCACCAATTTTAAAAGGTATTTCTAGGAAGTGTGTAGAAGAAGCCAAGCCATTTAAAACAGTGATGAGAAGGACTTCATTTCCCAAATGTGAGCGCATCTTCCAGAACAGCCAGTAAGGAGAAATGCTAGGGAACTGCAGCCTAAAAACATCTGGAGGGCCACATTATTGCCACTCTTGGTCTAGAATAAATCATGCTGTGTGTACCTATCTGGAGGTAAGTCCCTTTACTTTCTGTGAGGCTTACTCCTTCCACACCGCAGCCTAAGGGCCCATCCACAAAGTACCTTTATTGTGATATCTACTGTAATAAAGGAGGGCCTGTCCAGACAATGTTTTGGACAGTCTCGAATTAATTTGCTACAAACCAGGAAAACCCTGGTTTGTAGCAAATTAATTAGTTAGTCGATAAACCCACTATTTCTGTAGTCCAGACACCATTCCCACAGTTTATCAAACTAAATAAGCCTGGTAAACTGTGGGAATACCCACCCCCACCCCTGAAGCCGCCAGAACCCTTAGAAAAGTAATGAAATCTTACCCAGCCTCCATTACAGGCTTCGGCCAGCTCTCCCGGCACATAGAAATAATGCTCCTGGAGAGCGGGGGGGGGGGGGGGGGGGGAGTAAAGAGGAAAATTGTTTGCCTCCCCCCCCCCCCCAACACCGCTCTTCTAGCGTGTCATTTCTACATGCCAGGAGAGTTTGCCAAAGCCTGTAATGGAAGCCGGGTAAGTTTTCTGGGGTGGGTGTGGACAGCCCCCAGGAAAATCTGCATTTTTAAAATGCGCATTCTCCTGGGATAAAAGCGTATCTGGATCCACCCCAAATCTCAGTGATGTTAGGACTGGACTTCAAGGAAGCTACTAAAATCCTGAGACTACAGTTAAGTGAACTTTATTTAAACACCCAGATTTTCAAAGTCACAGCTTGAAGAGTTAAAATGTGAAACTCTGCGCTTAATGAGAAATTTGCAGAAGGTGACCCAAATATTGAATCATATCACAGAGCGAGTTGAAGTTGTTATTATGGTTAGTGCTGTAACGGAACATTCTGCAGGGAGGGAACATGCTGGCGGTAGGCAGGCCTGTGTCGCATAATGAAGTGCAATTAAATGCCATGGGAAGTAATTAAATCAGTAAGCTGAGGAATTACTGAACTAATGTAGAGCTCCTGTGATTGGCTGACACTGTAAACCAGAGATATGGAAACCTGTGCCCTTCCAGTGTTTCTTTCTGTATTTTGTTTGTCTCCGAACTACCAAAGGCCTGGCCAAAACAGTCAATGAAGGGGGACTCTGACCCTTGTAATACAACAATGTCCACAACATTACAAATCATCCACTCCTCTTCTGTACATACAGATACATTTTGCCATAAAGGACCACTAGCTGTGCTGGCAGCCAAACTCAGGGTGCTATTATGGTGTCTTCTTTGGTATTTGGAAAAAGGCTTAGCGGTAAGGCCCTCAACAAGGTCCTCCATGAGCTTGCTGCAAACAAACTAGTCAAATGTGGGCTAGTATATGCTGCTATTAAGTGGATTTCATAGAATCATAGAGTTGGAAGGGACCTCATGGGCCATCCAGTCCAACCCTCTGCCAAGAAGCAGAAGAATTTTGTAATTGGTTAAGTAGCCAAACCCAAAGGGTGCTCACCAATAGTTAAGGTAGTAACCAATAGTGAAAGGACGAAGGCAATGGCATCTCCAGTCCACCCCCTGTTTGGAAATCAGCCAAGATACCAACAACTTAAAACAAGAAATAGTTTTCTAAGATCTACAGAGACATTCACTGGAACACTTCAGCAAGTGAGAGTCCAAAAGTGGCAGGCTAAAAACCCAGAACCTCAATCCGTGGTTGATGAGAAACTCCCTCCTGGGCACACAGAAAACTGGGCAACTTGGAAGGCACTGTACAGACTGCACTCTGGCACCACGAGATGCAGAGCCAACCTTAAGAAATGGGCTACAAAGTGGAATCCATGCCATGCAGTTGTGGAGAAGAGCAAAACACAGATAATCTACTGCAATGCAACCTGAGCCCTGCCACATGCACAATGGAGGACCTTCTTATAGCAACACCAGAGGCACTCCAAGTGGCCAGCTATTGGTCAAAGGACATTTAACAGACTGCCAAATTTTCAAGTCATATTGAATTCTAGCGACTGCTCCCAGAACATGTTCAATACCTTGGATAACTCCTTTAATATCCATTCACATCCCCTCTGACATGGGCACCACTACCCCCCACTCCACCTGCCGGCTCCTTTTAGGTGAAATCCTATGATGTTCTTGGGTTGTGTAATGTTTAGACAGGTAAATAAAGAAGCAAGTTCAATCCTAGCACTACACCCATGAATTTACACTGAATATCAACATTGGGTGCATCTGCTCTGCAGCATTAATGCAATCTGACATCACTTTAACTGCACTGTATCAATGCCATTGGAGTTGCAGTTTTGCAAGGTCTTTAGCCTTCTCTGCCAAAAAGGGCTTATACCCACCAAACTATAATTCCCAGAATTCCATAGCATTGAGTAATGGCAGAAGTGGTGTCAAACTTCATTAGTTGTACAGGTTAAATGTACCCAGTGTGTGACCAGTTCTAGATCCGTTAAAATGTGTCCTCCTTCCACATTGTCATGGCATACCCTCTGGAGTTGGAAGATTCAGATAGAATCATAGAATCATAGAATCAAAGAGTTGGAAGAGACCTCATGGGCCATCCAGTTCCAACCCCCTGCCAAGAAGCAGGAATATTGCATTCAAATCACCCCTGACAGATGGCCATCCAGCCTCTGTTTAAAAGCTTCCAAAGAAGGAGCCTCCACCACACTCCGGGGCAGAGAGTTCCACTGCTGAACGGCTCTCACAGTCAGGAAGTTCTTGAAGATGAAGAGAAGGAGGAAGATTGGCAGGAATCTGAAGCTCTTAGAAATGATGATCTCACTGAGTCAGAATAGTGACAGACTGAGACGGAGAGGAGTCCCACTCTCCAGTATGAAGTTACAGATACAGAAAACCAATTACCATGATTCATTGAGTAAGCAAGACACAAAGGGAAATTGCTTGTTCCCAGTGATTGTTAAGTAGGACACTAGTTGTAGCCGCCGGTGGTGCAGTGGGTTAAACCCTTGTGCCAGCAGGACTGGTGACCAATAGGTCAGCAGTTCAAATCCAGGGAGAGCAGGTTGAGCTCCCTCTGTCAGCTCCAGCTCTCTATGTGGGGACGTAACAGAAGCCTCCCACAAGGATGGTAAAACATCAATACATCTGGGTGTCCCCTGAGCAATGTTCTTGCAAACAATCAATTCTCCTCACTAGAAGTGACTTGCAATTTCTCAAGTCACTCCTGACACGAAATAAATAAATAAATCCCAGTCTAGTTAGGCACCTGGGGTCTTGAAACAGCTGTATATAAATCCCCAAATCCTTCCTGGTAACTTAGTTCCTATTGATGCCAACAGTACTTTTTCTGTTTTTCTGGACTTTGACGGGAGCATAAGGCAATTACTAGAAATAATTATTATTATCTCAGTTTCACAGCCTATCAGGTGTTGCTGGCTGAGATTGTAATTATCAATTATTTAGATTCTATGAAAGAATCTAGGAACCAGTAAGGATTCATCGGATAATGTGGCACATCCCAAGCAGTGATATTTTTTGTAATTGTGCTAGTATGATCTGATGTATGCATGATTTTATTCAGTTGATTTGTTGGCCCAGTTGGAATTGCTCCCAAGTGGACTGACAAAACATTTGAATGTAATCACCATAAGTGGCAACTGATGATGATTTTGCCTTGAAGAACACTCCGTTTTTTGAGCTCTGAGATATAATCCAAAGTGGTGTAGTCAAGACTAGAACTTGAAAACATTGCTTATCTGAGGAAGAGGTTTTGAAATCCCATAGTGCATCAGGAATTTTCAAACTTATGGTGAACCTCTCCTCTTAGAGGAACTACTAAATTTAGGATGAAGCAGTGTAATGTCATTTCCACTTGGAAAAGTGGTGCCTCAGAAATTCTGAAAGTTCTCATCCAAAAACACAGAAATATCAGCAAAAAAACAGAAATTGGTTAATGGATGTATTTAGTTAGTAGAGAGCTTTCACAGTCCTGTCTTTTTCCCAACACACTCACACTTCAGCCCTCTTATTTAAGTCAACATTGACTCATATGTGGATATATACTTGTTATGGGTAGAAAGGAGATTGGGAGCTTCTGTTAGCCTTCCGAGTAATTTACTATCAATTATACAGTTTATTTTTCCTATTCAGGCAAAATAATTGTAGTCCCAATTAATCCCTTGTCATCCTAGTTTTTCAGGTGCTTTTAAAACATACAAGTTTCTCTTTCCTCCTACAACTTCTTTCAGTTGCTGTAAACTAGTGGTTCCCAACCTTTCCTCCATGGACTATCAGTGGTCCTCAAGAATGAAAATATAGTCTGAGGCCTCTCCAGTACTATACCGTTGACTCGAAACCACATGGCAACGAGAGTGACTGGTCTCACGAAATCCTTTTATAGTGCTGAGGGTATGTCAGGAGGGGAGAGGCTATCCATGAAAGATTATGACTATCACATAAGCTCTAGCTTATTAAAAATGGTTTTCAGTGGGCAAGCAGATGGCGACTCCTGGATGGCATATGTTCTGTATCAGAAACTAGAGCTGATGTGGCCTATCCAATGCAATTTTCTGAATCAGCACCCCAAATAACCAAACCGAATCTAAAGTTGACCAAAAACTGATTCGTAACCCTTTTAGTACTAATGTTGGAGAGTGGTCCCTGGTCAAAGTGGTCCCTGGCCAAAGTTGTCCCTGGTCAAAGTGGACCCTGGTCTGGTCAAAGTGGTCCTGATCAAAGTGGTCCCTGGTAAAGTGGTCCCTGGTCTGGTCAAAGTGGTCCCCAGTCAAAGTGGTCCCTGGTCAAGTGTTCCCTGGTCAAGTGGTCCCTGGTTTGGTCAAAGTGGTCCCTGGTCAAAAAAAAAAAGGTTGTAAACCACTCTTGTAAACTGAGTTCCCAATTAAAGTGCAACAATAGTTTGCATTCAGTAAATTTGCCACCGGGTAAAAGAAAGGAAGAGACAGAATTGTATCCTTTACTGGAAGGATCAAGCAAATGCAAACTTCTGCAGCTTTTTGTGGTTTATGTATTCTTTCTTATTAATAACTTTTGCAATTTTAATGTTGGTTGGCCACATTTGTCCTGGTTTTCTTGGGTTCAATGTTGTATAAAGCTTGGTAGGTCATAATCCAATACTTCAAATTGTGCCGAGAAACAAGTAGACATTTAAATATTGTGAATGCCTATTCTGCGTCTTGTCTGCAAATGAAGGATTAAAATTATACTGGTGGTAGTGGGAAACTGGGACTCTCATCAGATATTTCTGGCCACCATTGCTGAGCACTGAGCTCTCCATTAACCTGAGAAATCTTCTGCATATGGAGACTATAAACAGCTGCTGTAGCGTGCAAGCAAAAGAGGAAAATCTAAAAATACAGACCTCTCTGGGGACCTGGGGAGACTACAAGAGTAAAATACAAGGGCAGCAGCAGGAACTCAGGATGTTATTTTGCAAACTGAATATCACACTGTCAAACTCTCAGACATGAATGAATGCACGCACCCACACATGCACTCAGCACACCAATGCAGAACTCATGCACATCACTCATTGCTATTAAAGCAGGTGCAATGTTACCAATTAAAGAAACACACGAAACTGAAACCTGAGAACACATACAAAACTCTTTAATAGCTCAGTGAGGTTGAGATTCCCACATGGTTTCCCCCAATCCTGATGCTGAAATTGTCCTATATGGTTTTGGTGTAGGATAATTGAAAGTTACCAGCTTTCTAATATGAATCTACCCAGGTTTTGAGATCTTGAAGGGAGGCTGTCCCATTAATCTAACCACCGCCACAAATATTTCTGGTGGGAACATGGAAACGTCCTTTCTCAGTGGCTCCCTATGGTTGGATCTGGGGATGGGGTTTCTGCAATTTTAATCCTGATCAGGTCATGAAGCAGGATATGAAACCCCAAAACTCTATCGAGCAGCATGGATAGTTAAAGTAGTGTTGCACCATTTTTAAATTGTACTGAAATGTTTTTAATGTAAGCCACTTCCTTGTGGAGAATAAAAGCAGGGTATAAATAAACTACAAGCAGAGACATAATACCATTGTTCAGATGATCCATTGAAACTTCTACCACAAATACCATCTGCCTGTAACAAAGAACTAGTGGGATCACAAGCTGGAAAAAGTTACAGAAATGGAACATGTCAAACTACTCTGGGGCTTCTGAATTCAGACTATCACCTTCCCTCCCACTGCTCCCGGCACAGCGGGGGGGGGGGGGGGGGGGTTTGCCTCCTCCCCCCGAGGAAGAAACTAACTCAAAGTAGTTCTAGTCGGAACTACTTTGGGGCTGGAGCTGGGAGGAGATTAGACTCCCTCCAGCTCAGTCTTCATTGACTGTCAACCCACCACACCCACCCATTAACAGTATAATTAGCGGTTGCCTTAGGGAGCCAGGTAGGATTTTTTCCCCCCTCCTATGTTCTAGGAGGATTTTTTCACCTACCCTATACTGTTACTAGAAAGCAGATTGGGTTTGGTGGTTTTCTAATAGGTTGCCCAGAAAACAGCTAGAAAATGTAGATTTGGTGGGGCACACAAGGCACCCCCTTCTGGGATGAAGGCCATTAACAGAAAACATCACCAGTTGTTATACTAGCCGAGGTGAGTCTAATAGATAAATGGCCTTGGAATGGGGAGGGTCTGACGTCAACAGCCTTGAGGAAGATTCCTCCAACACATTTCCCTACATAGTTAGTGGTTTAGTTCACCGGGGACTGGGTGCTTCACCCTTTTTAGCCGAAGGGTAGGCTGGGAAGGGACACCACCTCGGCTTTATCCACAACGAGTTCATACTAGCCATATAATGAGATTCAGCTGCAGATTTAATTAGGTAACAGTTAATAAAGCTGCCCAGTTTTTAACCCATAACTGTTGCGTGGTGTCTTCATTTCCGGGGGGGCGGGGCGGCGGGCAAACAGAGTTTTAGAGCACAATACTCCTGACCTCATGATCATGGGAAAAAAACAAAGTGTGGATCATTAATGTTGCAATCCCAGGAGACAGCAGAATTGATGAGAAGCAACTGGAAAAGCTTACATGATATGAGGATTTAAAGACTGAACTGCAAAGACTCTGGCACAAACCAGTAAAGGTGGTCTCAGAGGTGATCAGCACACTGGGTGCAGTGCCTAAAGACCTTGGCCTGCACTTGAAAACAATTGGTGCTGACAAAATTACGACCTGTCATCGGCAAAAGGTCACCCTGCTTGAATCTGTATGCATTATTCATCGATACATAGTCCCAGACACTTGGGAAGTGTCCGACGTGTGATCAAATACAAAAGCCAGCATAGTGATCTTGTTTGCTGTGTATCAATCTTGTTGTGTAAATAATAATAATAATAATAATAATAATAATAATAATAATAATAATATCTCAGAGGAAACAGTTCCTTTTTGAACAATCAAGAATACCTTGATTGGGAACAACTTGAAGGTACAAAAATGACATCTCTGACAGAATAGACAGCGCTTCTTGGGAATTGTGATGATATGTAGCAGGTGTCTTATGTGATTTGTCCCATTGCACCATGGGATCCATGGGATAGTGCTACCTGTTGTAACATAGGACCTGTGGCACTATGGTGGTTCCATTTACAAAGACATAGCTTAATCTTTGTCCCTCTCCTTAAAATGCAAAATAATGTTTGCAATGGTGCAAATCAGCTTTATGTGATTGTAAGCCATTTACAATAATGTAACTACCTAATTTTAATTATATTTTTATTTTCATTTTTATTTTTAATTATTTTTAATTATATTTTAACTTAATCAAGTTTGAATTATGTTAGTTCACTATTATGGGAGTCTTAGGATAGTGATCATTGTTTATTTGTGTACATTTCTGTTTTTGTTTTTAATGTTGATACGGTCAGTGGACTAATCAATAAATTTTGCTTTGCTTTGACAGTGTACATCTACAACAGTGTTTCTCAACCTGGGGGTCGGGACCCCGGTGGGGGTCACGAGAGGGTGTCAGAGGGGTCACCAAAGACCATCAGAAAACATAGTATTTTCTGTTGGTTGTGGGGGTTTTGTGTGGGAAGTTTGGACCAATTCTATCATTGGTGAGGTTCAGAATGCTATTTCATTGTGGGTGAACTATAAATCCCAGCAACTACAACTCCCAAATGCTGAGGTCTATTTTTCCCAAACTCTACCAGTGTTCACATTTGGGCATATTGAGTATTTGTGCCAAGTTTAGTCCAGATCCATCATTGTTTTAGTCCACAGTGCTCTCTGGATGTAGGTGAACTATAACTCCAAAAATTCAAGGTCAATGTCCACCAGACCCTCCCAGTGTTTCTTCTTGGTCATGGGGATTCTGTGTGCCAAGTTTGGTTCAATTCCATCATTGGTGAACTTCAGAACACTCTTTGATTGTAGGTGAACAATAAATCCCAGCAACTACAACTCCCAAATGACAAAATCATTCCCCCCAACCCCACCAGTATTCAAATTTGGGTGTATCGGGTATTTGGGCCAAATTTGGTCCAGTGAATGAAAATCCATCCTGCATATCAGATATTTACATTACAATTCATAACAGTAGCAAAATTACAGTTATGAAGTAGCAATGAAAATAATGTTATGGTTGGGGATCACCACAACATGAGGAATTGTACCAAGGGGGTCGTGGCATTGGGAAGGTTGAGAACCACTGATCTACAACTACCTAACAGAACAACAGCCATTGCTTTTGGCTTGTCCATTCCTTCCCCCATAGCCAGAGAAAGACTGTCTGGGCATGTGAAGCAGTGGAGAAGCATAGGGCTGAGCATGTGGCATGCTATGCTCTGTAAGATCATTCAAGGTCACCCAGAGCTTGGGAGAATAAACCCTATCTTAGACCATGATACTACATAGCTTTCACTACTGCTTGCTTTATGATATGTTATCCATTCATATTTCAATATCTCCTTCTTGCTCTTTCTAGGCCATTTCATCATGAGATCTGTATCATTAGATGGAAATTTATAACTCACTTTTCTAGCAAGAAAAATATGATAGTAGCATAGTTTTTTTTAAAAAAAGAACATATTAATAATTCTGTGGAATACAGTCTCAAGAATCGCAAAATACTGTGGGAGAGAGCACTAAAATAAATCAAATATTGAAATAATGTTCGCAATAATACCTCCCTGCCAAATGTTTCCAAAGTTAATCAGTTATATTGCAGAATGGGAACAAATCGTTTCAGTTTTCGATCATTAGTGGGGAGGGGGAGTGGAGAAGGGAAGGAAGATTTAAAGTGAGGTTTAAATAATTACTTCATATTTAAATGACAAGAAAGGCAGGACATTTAAAGAACATTTTCTGCATACATAATTATGGGAAACCTCTCTCACATGGCTGCTCAGTCAACTTTGTTTTTGTCCATAGGGATTTATTCCCTGCACTTTACTTGATTTGGTTTATTCCACACCCATCAACAGATTCTCAGGGTGGCTTTCAAAAATAACAATAACCAAAAGCCAATTAGAACAAGAATATAAGCACTGCAGCACAGACAAAAGTCCTTAGAGAACCATGAACAAGATTTTTAAAAGAAGCATAGATAAGGGAAATGTAAATGTAAAGGTTTTTCCCTGACATTAAGACACATCCTGACCAATTCTGAGGGTTGGTGCTCATCTGCATTCCCAAGCCGAAGAACTAGTGTTGTCCGTAGACACTTCCAAGGTCATGTGGCCGGCATGACTGCATGGAGCGCTGTTATCTTCCTGCCGGAGTGGTACCTATTGATTTACTCACTTTTGTATGTTTTTGAACTGCTAGGTTGGCAAAAGCTGGGGCTAGCAGCAGGAGCTCACCCCGCTCCCCAGATTCAAACTGACGACCTTTCTGTCATCAAGTTCAGCAGCTCAGTGGTTCAACCCACTGTGCCACTAGGGGCTCCAACAAGCATAAATAACTTGGGGAAAATAAAGTGAAAATCTGGTGCTTGGCATTTATATGACAATATTATGGAAGATAGAGAGAACTCTCTAGAAAGATAATTCTAACTCCATCGAGCCACCACCAAACAGACTCTTACTGGATCTCATGTATAAGGGTGTGGTGCCGCTAGTTAGTAGCCACCTGTATTAAATCACTACTGACCGAGAGGTGATGAGTTCAAAGCCAGGTCCAGTCAGCGTAAGCTCCCAACCATTAATAGTCTAGCTTGCTGTTGACCTATGCAGCCCAAAATACAGTTGCATCTATCAAGTTGGAAATGTTGGTACCACTTTACACAGGGAAGCTAATTTAACTAATTTATGATGCCATAAAACCTTCCAGCAGCATGCAGAAAAATGGGGAAGTACTCCTTCAAAGGACCCAGTGTTACAAGTGGATGGTCAAGCGGCAGCTCCCCTGTGACCGGAAACCGGCATACCCTCATGAAGCCAGAAAAGCCGGAATGTTAAAATTTGACTCTGTGTCTGTCTAATATGTTGTATGTCTAAATGGCATTGAATGTTTGCCATGTATACGTGCATTGTAATCCACCCTGAGTCCCCTGCAGGGTGAGAAGGGCTAAATATAAATATTGTAAATAAATAAATATGTATAATCTCCACAATCTTAAAGTGATGCCAAACTTTCTGACCATTTCCAAAGGGTAACTTAACACGTACACAATGCACCAACCAAGCTCTGGCTGTTATGTATCAGCAGATTCCAGGTCTTGGCCTTTCATCTCAGCCAACAGTACATCAAAGTGATGTTACAACAGGATGCATCTGATGCCGATACAGCTATGGGAGGATAGTTAAGTCTGTTGCTATGTTGTGTTGGCATCCATCTGTGTGGTTTAATGCTTTCTTTGGGAGGCTGCTGAACTCAACCAGAAATACGTACAAGAGGTTATTCTTTTGCATTCCCTTCCTCCAAGGGCTTGCAGCATCAAAAGGAAATGCCCCCCTCCCCTTCACCACCTTTGCCCCTTCTGTGGCTTTGAACATCTCTCAATCTCCCAAATGAAAAATGCATGACACTTGGAGAAATAATTCCATATTGTGGTTCAGAGAAGCACTTCCGAAGGAGTTCAAGGATGTCGGCTCCCCAAGCAGGAGAGACTCACTTGATATTCGGGCAGAATGGCACCCTCAAATTAATGAACATGTATCGTTGTAGCAGCAAAGTCCAGAGGGGTTCGATTCCCTCCACCCGGAATATAGAGAATCATGATTGCAAAGGCTGTACCAATGCTCAAGATTCAGCATTGGGGATTCTGGGTAGGACAGACATTTGCTTAATTGAAACTTCACAGTTCAGAAAGGGGGAGTTTGGGTTTTTTCTCTTATCAGTCAAAAGTGCAAACTTGGATTTTGTTAAGTAGCGGATTTCTGCCTGTCTTGAGGGATTTTTTTAATGGAGTGGGCTAATTTGGTTCCCTCATTATTGGTTTATTGCTGACTAGTAGAAAATTCCACTGAACCTTAATAGCTCATTGGTGTTTTTGACTTAGATCCCAGCTTCTTGTTTCATCGTGTGTTCTCTCTCTCTTTCTGGTCGCTTCTGGAGCGAGAGAATCAGCTGTCTATGAAGACATTGCCCAGGGGACGCCCAGATGTTTTGCAATCCTGCGAGGAGGCTTCTCTCATGTCTCATGCTACTGAGTATGCATGCCCGGTGTGGAACACATCTCACCATGCTAAAACAGTAGATGTGGCTCTTAATGAGACATGCCGCATTATCACGGGGTGTCTGCGCCCTACACCACTGGAGAAATTACACTGTCTAGCTGGTATCGCACCACCTGACATCCGCCAGGAAACAGCAGCCAATAGTGAAAGGACCAAGGCAGTGACATCTCCAGCCCATCCCTTGTTTCAGCCAGCACGTCAATGACTTAAATCAAGAAATAGTTTTCTAAGATCTACAGAGACACTCGCTGGAACACCTCAGCAAGCGAGAGTCCAAAAGTGGCAGGCTCAAACCCAGAATCTCAATTAATGGCTGATACCAAATGAGAGACTCCCCCCTGGGCACACAGAAAACTGGGCGACTTGGAAGGCGCTGAACAGACTGCACTCTGGCACCACGAGATGCAGAGGCAACCTCAAGAAATGGGGCCACAAAGTGGAATCCACAACATGCGAATGTGGAGAAGAGCAAATCACAGACCACCTGCTGCAATGCAACCTGAGCCCTGCCACATGCACAATGGAGGACCTTCTTGCAGCAACACCAGAAGCACTCCAAGTGTCCAGCTACTGGTCAAAGGACATTTATGGTAATCAACTACCAAGCTTGCAAATTCTGTGTTTTGTCGGTTTGTTTGTTTGTTTTTGTTAAAAATGTAATACAAATGTCTGGTTGCTGATGGTCTCGGATAGCCCAGTTCAAAGCTGATATTGTGAATAAAAAAGGTCTCTTTCTCTTGCTATGTCTGTGTATATAGAATCAGTTAAATTATATTTTATATAAGGTTTTTAAAAATCATGCTCATTGCCTTGTCCAATTTAAATGTGGCAGAAGAAATTGAGAAACAAATACAAACAAATTAGAGATAGGTTGCTATGAGTTTTTTGGGCTGTAGTACCGTGTTCCAGATGCATTCTCTCCTGACATTTTGCCTACATCTATTACAGACATCCTTAGAGGTTGTGAGGTGGCTTTCTACAAGGCCTACAAAGCGTCATAGTGAGTTGGAAGAGACCGTTTGGGCTATTAGGCCAAATCTCCTGGTCAATGTTAATAAATAAATAAACCTTTATTTATACCCCGCTAACATCTCCAGAAGGACTCGGTGCGGCTTACAAGAGGCCGAGGCCCAACACATCAATAAAACAACAGCATAACAATACAACAATAAATAAACAAAAAAAACAAGCAATAAACATTAAAATAATAGCAATAAACATTAGACAATAACACCATGACACATTTAAAAACTAAGGCCGGGCCAAATGTAATGATTAAAAATTTAAAAATGCTGGACATGACAGGTGAAATGAATAGGTTTTTGGAGATAGGTGCGGTGTGCAGACAATCATAAATCTCTAGTAAAGTGCATTTGGGACATGATGCTTGGAGGTTCCTATTCTGGGAAGGCACACTGGAACAACCACGTCTTCAAGCTCCTCCTAAAGACTGCCAATGTTGGGGCTTGTCTGATGTCCTTGGGGAGAGAGTTCCAGAGTCGGTGGGCCACCTGCACCTGCACCTTGAATTGGGACCGGAAAATGAACGGCAGCCAATGGAGCTCCTTGAACAGGAGGGTTGACCTCTCTCTGTAAGGAGCACCATTTAACAACCTGGCCGCTGCCCATTGGATCAGTTGGAATTTCCTGGCCATTTTCAAGGGCAGCCCCCGGTAAAGTGCATTACAGTAGTCCAATCGGGAGGTGACTAAGGCATGGACCACCCTAGCCAGATCCACCAGCTAAAGAGAATCCCCAGCAAGTAGCAATGCTAAGATTTGCAATTCATTGGGGGGGGGGGGGGTTAGATTTGTCAACCAGAGACCTCTAGTGCTTCGAGAAACTCCAAATCCTAAGCTTCCATTGGATGTAACACTGACAACTGCAGTGAAATCATAGGCCCCTTCTACATTGGAATGTATTATATGGCAGTGTGGTCTCGGATAACCCAGTTCAAAGCTGATATTGTGGATTATCTGCCTTGATATTCTGAGTTACATGTATATTATAAGGGCCAATATTGATATAAATGTGTATTGTGAAAGCACCCCAAATCATGAATCGGAGTCAGGTAGAAACAGGAAATAGTCTAGTACAGGCATGGGCAAACTTTAGCCCTCCAGATGTTTTGGACTTCAGCTGCTAGGAATTGTGGGAGTTGAAATCCAAAACACTTGGAGGGCCAAAGTTTGCCCATGTTTCATCTTGTAGCTTTTGCACACCAGTAGGTTAATCGAATTTTCCCACTTTTGAAGGAGTCCTGCTATATTCTTATACAGCAGGACTCCTTCAAAAGTGGGGAAATTCTATTTTTTAACCCGAGATTACACATCTCTAGAAATTTCTAGGTTCTCCAATGTGACAATCAGCAACTTTGAAATTGGATCAATTTGGCGAGATTTCATCTGAAATAGTGTGTTTGTTTCTAGGCATGACAGTTCAAGGAGGATATTGACAAGCTGAAATGTATCCATAGAAGGATGGTCAAGATGATGAAAGTTCTGGCAATCATGCACTAGGAGGGATGTCCGGGGGAAATAGGTATGCAGTTTGGAAAGAGAAGACTGAGAGGTGACATGATAAAAACTTTTTAAAATCTGAAAAAATATCATAGACGATAGACCAAGCTTGTTTCCTGTTGCTCCAAGACACTAGAGCAGGGGTCCTTAAACTTTTTAAACAGAGGGCCAGGTCACAGTCCCTCAAACTGTTGGAGGGCCAGATTATAATTTTTTAAAAAAAACATGAATGAATTCCTATGCACACTGAACATATCTTATTTGTAGTGCAAAAAAACACTTAAAAACAATACAATAATTAAAATGATGAACTATTTTAACAAATATAAACTTATGAGTATTTCAATGGGAAGTGTGGGCCTGTTTTTGCCTAATGAGATAGGATTGTTGTTGTTGTATGCTTTTAAGTCATTTCAGACTTAGGTTGACCCTGAGCGAGGGCCGGGTAAATGACCTTGGAGGGCCGTATCTGGCCCTCAGGCCTTTGTTTGAGGACCCCTGCATTAGAGCATGGGCCAATTGATTCAAATTACAAGAAAAGTCATTCTACCTAAGTATTAAGGTAAAGGTTTTCCCCTGGCATTAAGTCCAGTCATGTCGAACTCTGGGAGTTGGTGCTCCTCTCCATTTCTGAGCCGAAGAGCCAGCATTGTCTGTAGACACCTCCAAGGTCATGTGGCTGGCATGACTATGTGTATCACCGTTACCTTCCCACCAAAGTGGTACCTATTGATCTACTCACATTTGCATGTTTTCAAACTGCCAGGTTGGCAGAAGCTGAAACTAACAGTGGGAGCTCAACTCTCTCCCCGGATTTGAACCGGTGACCTTTCAGTCAGCAGTTTAACCCACTGAGCCACTGGGGACTCCATCTAAGCATTAAGAAGAATATTTTTACTGTATTTAAAAGTGGAATAGACTGCCTGTGAAGATGATAATCATCTTTCAAAGTCTTTAAACAGATATTGGATGTGTTTAGGAGTGTTTCAGCTATGGATTTCTGCATGGCAGAGGGTTGGACTAAATGGTTCTTGGGAATCCCTCCCATTTCTACCATTCTAACTGCTCCTCTATCCCCACCATTTCGATTATTTTTTCCCCAGAAGACTGTGAATCATTGGCTTCAGCTAGTAGTAAGCTTATGTAATTTTACCTCTTTCTTATGTTTATCTTTAGCTTAAGGCAAGAACAGCCTTGCAAAGAAAGGGAGGTATCAATGCCAATTATTTGCTGTGATTAATCTTTGTCCAGTTAAAGATAAACCTAAAGAATTAGTGATTAAAACGGGGCTACTGATCATTAGCTCATTAGAACTTATCAAGTAAAACCAAGTGCTGTTGGATGCTTACATTCATCGAAGTAGAAGTGTGATAGATCAGTGGAGGCTTTACTTCTGTCCAACAGTCGAGTAGCCAAGTCTTCCTTTTTATACAGGATTTTCTGTATTTGAAGGCCTGAGATCCTGTTCATTATTCAGTTGGCAGGGGGTTATTATCACAAGGGATGGCTCCCGTCTGAGAGCTGGAAAGCTTTCCTTTTATATAGACTGAAGAAGATGCCAAAACTTCTATATTTTGGGGATATGGTCTCTGCGTAAACACAAAATTATGTGCAACGTGTAATGCATAAATCTAATTTATAGATGTGCACAAAATATTAGTTTTACAGAGAAATTAATGGCTAAATTATCTGGCATCAATTGTATTTAATTAGGAGACAAACTTATAAATAGTTACTGCCTTATTGGTAGGCCTGGAAGCCATGACATTTAACTGTTTCCTACAGCATGGCAATAGTCTCCAAATTTAAGTTCAGAACTGTTCCCATCGTCTGCATTCCAATAATAGTAAAGGTAAAGGTTTCCCCTGACATTAAGTCTAGTCATATCCATCTATGAAGGGTGATGCTCATCTCTATTTCTAAACTGAAGAGCCAGTGGTGTCCGTAGACACCTCCAAGGTCATGTGGCCAGCATGACTGCATGGAGTGCAGAAGCAATACCTATTAATTTACTCAAATTTGTATGTTTTTGAACTGCTAGCAGAGGCGGCCCTCGGTAATTTTCAACGGTAAGCAAACAGTATTTTGGCGCCCCCCCCCCCCCCCCAACCAATCACTGATATATATTTTCTGTTTGTCATGGAAGTTCTGTGTGCCATATTTGGTTCAATTCCATCATTGGTGGAGTTCAGAATACTCTTTGATTGTAGGTGAACTATACATCCCAGTAACTACAACTTGCATATGTCAAGGTCTATTTTCCCCCAAGAGCGCCTCAAGAGCGCCCCTGGACAAAATCAACTATATTGCAAATGCTTACTTTGCGTAATGGGTTGATCCGCCCCTGACTGCTAGGTTGGCAGAAGCTGGGGCTAACACCAGAAGCTCACCCTGTGCCCCAGATTCAAACTGCCAACCTTCTGGTCAGCAAATTCAGCAGCTCAGTGTGCCACCAGGGGCCCAAAGTGATAGACTGGTTCCAGTGATAGGTTGCATTGCAACTAGAGAGTTCCACAAATATCAGTACTTCTTAACTTCAAGCTTAGTCTTTTAGGATAGTCATTTCAAACTTGCAAAATGCCCCCCAAACCCTATATGAATAGAAGCATTTTTCATGGTGGTAATTTGGATTCCGTATTAGCAGGGTCTGGTGGCAACATTTCAAGAATGAGCACTAGAACAAGGATGAGGAAACTTCTTTCAGCCCAAGGGCCAAATTCCATTTCACAGGGGCCACATTGTAATGATGGACAATCAAAGAATAAGGAATGGGAGTCAAACAGCAGCTTATTTGAGCTTCATGTTCTCACTGCCAACAACCAACCTCTGTTGGGAGGCATTTTCCAACATTTAACATTATGGGAAAGGTAGGAAACATATAAAAGAAGGCCTTCCAATGGTGGAGAAATCAGTGTGATCATTTAAGGAACATCAAGAAAACCAGTTTGAGATTCCAAGAAAACCAGATTCAGACTCAAGGGCTAAGGTTGTCCACCTCATTACAAAAGAGTTTAATATGGTAGGATTGAACTGAAATAGTGGAGAAATGTCCCAGGAAAACAAAGATGTGAGCCTTTGTATTGGGCACATACACACTTTATACTTCTGGATATTTTTTTTATTTACATTGATAGATCTCAAGTGGAGAATGTGGAGCAGTGTAATGGATTGGTGCATGCCATGAAGGTTCAGGTTCTTAGTTTGTTATGAAAAGAACTCTTGGTGTATTTTAAAATTAGTATCTTGTAAAGCATGGTTTGAAATACTCCACTCTGCACTTGTCCTTTTTCTTGCATTGTTCTCCATGCACCAGCTTTGTGAGAGACAATTTCACATGACTTGAATAGTATATCTGTACCTCTGCTGGGGTGGAGGACCTGGAGACTTATGGATCCGGATGGATTCCTGATGGCTCTTGGGGGGTTTCTGGCCACTTTGGTAAGTAATTTAGCCAGAAGATTTATTTATTTATTTATTTATTTATTTATTTATTTATTGACACTCCAAGATGTGCTGGACCTCATATGCACTGATGTGCATATCTGAATGTGCACACAAGCAGATTTCTTGTCATCTCTCCTCACTCTGCTTCAGCCTTTATTTTTTCCCTCTTGAACCTTGCTTCCCTTTGAAATCACTTGCCTGCCATGTTGGTACCTAAAGTATAAATACAAGCTCTGTTTAATTTCATAAACAAGAGAACAAAGAAATGGTTGCAGAGAGCTCTCATGAGAATTGCTTTCCAAGTGTGCTTCCATTTGAGCCTATGGCTCCGTTTATTTACAGCCTTCATCAGCTGTTTTGGGATTTTTAAATGCACACATGCACTGGAGCAGTCCACACCAGCATATAGCAACAAAGTCATGTGTTTTTCTTGACTGCAGGAATATACAGTCATGAGAATATGTGCATTTTTCAGCTGAAATCAGATTTTAAGTGCACCTTTTTAACACGTGTTTTTAGCTGTTAATGCAATCCAGCACACATTTTTGGCAAATATCATCTAGCCACCCCCCACTCTGTATTCCCTTTTCTTCCACATTTTAGGGCCTGTGTAGAAGGGCCCTGTGTCAAAATGCTATAAATTCTCCTTTGCACCTGCTTTGGCAGGTGATGGCTGAGATAACCTTTATGCTTCCCCCGCCCTTCCCATTCCTACCTTTCATCACATTCCCTTCAAAAGGACCTAATCATGCAAAGCCTCAATTTTAACTCTCTGATAAGTAAGCCAGAGTTATCACATAGCCATTTAATTGTATTGGCCAGGTTCCACCATCTGTATCAGCACCAGATTGCTGAGCTATTAGTGCAGAGATCTCAGCACCTTTTTACTGTAATCATAGGTAGCTATTTTCTGCTCAGCCAACATGCACTGGTCTGGGCCTGTGTTTATACTCTTACCACTTCCCAGTAATTGCTTTTGCGTTATCAGCTTGGAAAAGATCGAGTTCTGTGAATTAAGGGTCAGCAGCGCTTTTTCAAAACTAATGCACAATGCAGGAAAGTACATTTCCCCCCTCTAAATAATCAGATGCAAATATGAGGATTTGCACAAGTGCATGCAAAACAGCACATGGCCTGCTATTCTCTGAACAGTCCACCCAGAAGATAGGTATAATTTAGGAACTATGATAAAGGGGACAATCTACACTGATTTTCCCTTTTGAGTCACAGAAGCATTAAAATGCAAAGGGCATCTGTATTCCTACTGATTGTCTATTCTGTCACTTGTGCTGAATTTCTTTCTTTCCCCTCTTAGTAATTAAAGTTGTAGTTACTAATCATTGGGGAGGAAAGTTGTGGAGTTGACCTAAATACTCTAAAAGCACCAGCTCCTGCCTGATTTTGAAGGCAAAACAGGGTCAACCCTGGTTAATATTTGGGTGGGAGATCATCAATGAATATCAGGTGCTGTGGGCTATATTTTAGAGGGAGAAACCAGCACTATCACTGACTATTTTCTGGTTAGTAAAACGTTATGGAATTCACAGGGTTGCCATAAATTAACATGCAGCTTGGAGGCACATAGGAACAGATTTTTCCGATGCAATACTTATCAGCTTCTCCTTCCAGAGATGTACCTACAGAGGTAGCAAAATGATGGCATTGCAATTAGAACTTTGTTCTTAGTGGAATTTTATTTCATCCCCAAAGCATTTATCATTGCAGAGATTGAATAATTGAATGTCTTCTCCCCACAACTCTTCTGTTTGCTGTGCTCACATTTCCTTGTCCCTCCTTATTCATTGGATGGCCAACTTCTCTTTCTAAACATCCCAGCTGAAGTTTTGATTTTTGAGTTAGAAATTACAGGAGTGGAGAAAAATACATTGGGGGGGGGGGGGGGAATCTGGAAGGCAACATCCTCATTTTGCTGTTCCTAAAATCAAACACCTTCAATTATTTCTCCTTCCACAGTCTTTCATAAGCATTTTGAGTCCAACCTATCTTTGTGACCACATCTCTTTCTACGGACTGGCACGGGCTTTGAGATTGACATGTGAGGCCCTTCTCTCAGTCCTACCACCATCTCAAGCATGGCTGGTGGGAACAAGACAGAGGGCCTTCTCTGTGGTGGCTCCCTGGCTCTTGAATGCCCTCGAGAAAGAGACTAGATTAGCCTCCACCCTTCAGTCCTTCCGTTCCAACCTAAAAACATGGATGTTCAGACAGGCCTTTGACTTTGAGTAGGTTGAATAGCCCCATATTAAGCTGACACTTGGCACCTTATGAATTGATGGCAGTTGGTTTTATCTACTGTTGTTTTAAAATCGTATCATTTTGATTTTATGCTGCATGCGTTGATGGGAATTGTTTTTATAATTTTATGTGACTTATTATATACTTTTGTACCATTTTAACCTGTTGTATGTTATATGTGCACCCTGGAGTGCCTAGTAAGCCTGGCCACCCTGAGTCCCCTTGGGGAGATGGTGGTGGGATATAAATAAAGATGATGATGATGATTATTATTATTATTATTATGAAGTTCCAACCTCACATGAAATGGAATGGTAAAGTTGCGGAATAAAATCAGAGATTGGTAAAAAGGAAGCAATGTAAATTGTTCAGTGACTCCCAACCTGTTTATTACAATTTGAGGATCCTATCTGTAAGGTTGATGCTGGAGGCATCTACTGAAGAAACTCTCTTTCCTATTCAAGAATAGAGGGCAAGGAACATAATACTTCTGGGTCAGCACTACTTTTATAGACATTTTGAAACAAAGTCCTTAAAAAGGCCCAGTCCCTCCAAACCCAAAAATACAATACCCATTGCAGGGAAAGTGACTCCAATTAACCTTTAAAAATCTAGTTTATGACACTTAACCTTCTACCCTAATGCAATGCCATTTTCTATGGGTATTGTTTTAATTACCCTATAAAGCAGGTTCTGAACCTGTGGTCCATGGACCACTAGTGGTCCACAAGAACTAAAATATGGTCTGCGGCCTTGCTGTTACTACACTGTTGCAATGAAAGTGACTGGTCTCATGAAACCCTCTTATAGTGCCAAGGCTTATTAAATATGGTTTTCTGAGCAGATGACGACTACTGGATGGCATATGTTCTGTATCAGAAACTAGAGCTGATGTGGTCTATCCAATGCAATTTTCTGAATCAGCACTCCAAATAAGCAAAGTTGACCAAAAACTGATTTGTAACCCTTTTGGAAGTAATGTTGGAGAGTGGTCCCTGATCAAAAAAAAAGTTGGGAACCACTACTATACAGAGTACAGTTGACTATTTTCTAAAGGCAATGCTTTAACCTCACAACAGTGCAACAATTGACTAATATGAAACTGTGATAAATAACAAAGCACATCAATGCAGATATGGTTATTGGCCATAGCAAATGTGGCTATTTTATTCAATCTAACAAATAGACAAATAAAAAAACTCAGAGCATTCAGCATTTAAAAAATATAACATTCCAAGTTGCAGCTGTGCTTTATGTAAATAGAAGTTTACAGCAAAAGTGTGGGATGCACTGGTCTGCAGCAGCCATCAAGGGATCAACCCTTCATCTGAAAACAAAAGCAAGATACACTAAAGTTTATACTACACACAAACACAAAAGGGCAGAGAGTGTTGCAATGGCTGGAATGGGAGCCTCCCTGCTCACATTCCAGAGTTTGCTTTTGGGGCCTGCAATCCAACAGGACCCTTTCAGAGCAAAGTCCCACCCCTAGATTTATGCTGGTCTTTGGGAGTCCAGACACAGCCAGAAGCAACCAGTACAGCAATAATAGTCCTTCTTGTATCAGGTCTGAAAAGAACCAGCCCTTCCTGTGATTGGGAGTTGCTTGATTGAAACATTTGCAATTGTATCATAGTCTCAAGATTTCAACTCTCAGAATCCTCCATATAGCTGCAGAATTCTAGGAAATGTGATCCAAAACTATAAAGCTATCTGTTTCTGCTCAGTAGTATACCTGGCAGATCTAGCTTGTAGAAGATTATTGGAAACATAGAATCATAGAGTTGGAAGGACAGTCCAGTCCAACTTTTTGCGATGTAGGAATATACAATCCACTCTGGGGAACCACGTGGTCGTCCAGACTCTATTTAAAAACCTCCAAAGAAGAAATCTGTGCTACACTCTGAGACAGAATATTTCAAATAGCTCTTACCATCAGGATGCTCTTGCTAATGTTTAGGTGGAATCTCTTTTATTTTTGTTTGAATCATTTGCAGCAGAAAACAAGCTTGCTCTTCCCTCAATATGACAACCCTTAAAATATTTAAACATGGCTACCAAGAAGCCTCCTAATTATCTCTTCTCCAGGCTTAACAGACCTAGCTCCCTAAGCCACTCCATATAGGGTTTTCAGACCATGTGATTCAGGAGTCCAGAAACTAATGGTGAAACAATGCTAAATTATGGAAGGTGTCAATATGGACATGCTACTTTCACCCTTAATGAGACCACTAGCAGCGAGAGACGTGAATGTTGTGAGAGCAAGGCAGACTGCCAGGCATACTTGCTTTTGAAACAAATTCAGAATTGCTCTGCAACATATTGCCAATAATTCAGGTTCTTCTATGTCTGAGCAGAGCATCACCACCTGCTGCTAGGACACACAAATCTTTCCTACCATTTCTGGGTCTTTCTCACCTTTTTATATTTCTTGTACCTTTAATGCTCTGTAGGAGCTTCTGTATAGATGCTACACAATCGTAAACCTTCATGCATCTTCTCGTCTTTTACTAAGGTGCCTCTGCACTGCCTTGGCTGCTAGAAACACCTTTTATCCAATGCTGGCTTCTTTGGCTATGGAACATGTAAACTCATTTCAAGTTTCAGCCTGTACCCTTCAAGGTGCTTATCCTTTCTCTGCAGATAGCTTCAGAACCTTGGATAGTTCCTTTAAAGCCTAGAGAAGATTTATATACTTTCCAAAATGGAACCACCAATCACCATTGCTATCTTTAGTTAAAAAATCATTGTAGATCATGACCCTGGGCAGCATTCTTCCTTCCTACTTCTTCCATCATGCATGATATTTCTCCACTGCTAACCCAACTGGAGAACCTCTTGCATAAGTGATAGGCGCTTCCATTCATGCAAAGGAGAGTGTGATGGCTTTCTATTTACACTGATTCTCCAAATATTCCAGAGGAGATCCCTTTTACCCCAGGAGTTGCTTGTGGAAATATACAGAGGGCTGAAATGGGAGGGAGGCAGCAAGAACTCCTTTTGGCATGAAAGGCACTGGGCACCCTCCAGTTTCTGCCACACTTACCTCTTGTACTTTCTTCAGAGCATCCAGAAGGAAGGCAGTCACCAGCATGGCCAGGTTCTCCGGGTTGACCTCTAGCTCCAGGAAATCCAGGGGCTCCAGTGCTGCCAGGAAGTCCCCTTGAGCCTTGCTTGCCAAGTACCTCTTCCCCTGCTGGGCCTGGAGAAAACCAATCACAAGAACTCAGAAGTACCTCAGGGTCAGTATAGGCTATGCACAGTTTTGATCAGAGGCTTAGAAGATAATAGCACATTATCTTGGGATCTAAATAATCACTTACTTTGTTCTGTTATTTTAAAAACTCAAAGGAATTCATTAGCATCTTTTTAGACTAATTAGGAAAATAAAAAAATCTCAAGCCCAATCTTTCATGGACTACATCATGGGAAGCATCTTATATCTGGAATGGAAACCCACTGGGCGACTTTGGGCAACTGTTTCTCTCTCAGTGGAAAGCAAGGGCAACTCTTTTTCAAAGAGATATTGACAAATAGAAAAAGAAACGCCAACAACAACCCTAGGATAAGGTTGAGAGAGTCAGCTTCCAGCAGTGCTTTCAATGTCAGACTAGGAAGACCAGAATTTGAATCTCACTCAGTCTACTGAGTGGATCTTTTCTCAGACTCAGAGGAAGTCCAGGGTTAACTCCCCTGAACAAATTATACCAGGAAAACTACATGGGTTCACTTTAGAGTTGCCATAAGTCAGAAATGCCTTAAAGGCACATGATGGTAATAACATCAATGCTAACTTTGGAATTATACATTGGTGTCTTCTTGAAGGCACTTAACAACAACAACAGTATCAACAATAGTTAGTACTAGAATACTATGCTTGCTTCTACCCCGGCAGATGATTTCTTCTTTTAGTTGGAACTATCTGTCTGCTCCAAGAGTGGACAAAGTCCAGCCTTTGATCTATGTCTGGTCCTCCCTAGCCTTTTGAATAAATGTTGAACACCATTTTTCAAATCTGTGGTGGCCTTCTAGTTACTTTTTGTTTAATTTCACTTTCCATTTCAGGTATTCAGTATGGCCAAGGAGGATTCTGGGCCAAAAAAGAGGAATCCAGACTCACTGATATACAGGTTTGGTCTATTCCAATGGGCAGCTGCTCTCCGATATTTCTCCTTGTCCCAAGGCTTCTACCACACAAAATAATTAATTGTTTTTAAATACTCTCTTATGGTGGATGATCTTTTTGGCAAACTGTACCCATGAATTCCATGAATTAACAGTGTGTTTTTTATCAAGCTAAGGTTGCTGCCTGTTTTACTAGGATAACTCTGAAAGTACCTTTGCATTGTGAGAAAGACAACAGAAATAATATACAAGAATGCATTTTTGGTACCTGTTCGGCCTCTTGGTCCTGGAAGGCCTTCCTCATTTGAGCCAAGTGAACCTTTTTCTCCCTTGGGTCCAGGGGCACCTGTTAAGTGAGGGGGAAAATCCAATGTGTGACAGAATTGCTAACCACCTTCACCCTCCAGAACCACTTTCCAAAGTTACCATGGAGTGAGCAATCTGAAAAAATTCTTTAAGAAAATTAGAACCAATCTAAAATGTTACAGACAAATAAATGGTTTATTTTTTTTCAAGATGGATCAGAAATATTTACAACATACAGTTGGATTATTTGTTCAATTATCCCACCGTCACCACAAAAAAGACAAAGGGAAGGTCTCACTATACCAAGAAAAGTAGCATGCTTTTTTCCTGCTGAACTGATATTCCAATTACAGTTGCAACAAAAGAAGTGTAGGGAAATCTTTGCCACCTCTCTGTTATGTGCTTGAGTCACATATAGACTCTATGAATTAAAGCTTTGATGCTCTCATTTTTTCACTCTGAATCCTCTAGATCAGGGGTCCTCAAACTAAGGCATGAGGGCCGGATACAGCCCTCCAAGGTCATTTACCCGGCCCTCGCTCAGGGTCAACCTAAGTCTGAAATGACTTGAAAGCACACAACAACAACAACAACAACAACATTCCTATCTCATCAGCCAAAAGCAGGCCCACACTTCCCATTGAAATACTAATAAGTTTATATTTGTTAAAATTGTTCTTCATTTTAATTATTGTATTGTTTTAAAGTGTTTTTGCACTACAAGTAAGATATGTGCACTGTGCATAGGAATTCATTCATGCTTTTTTCAAATTATAATCTGGCCCTCCAACAGTTTGAGGGACTGTGACCTGGCCCTCTGTTTAAAAAATTTGAGGACCCCTGCTCTAGATGATCTAACTGGGGAAAAAACAAAAGATTATGAGATATTTGTGTATTTGTTGCTTTTTCCATTTCAATACTTATTTTGTTTGAAAATTCCAATCTGTGCAAAGTAACATTGTGCACAAAAAATATATGAAAGCCCATGCATTTTCTGCAGCATACATTTTCTTGTCTCAATGTTGCTTTCTGTGCACAGAATACTTGGAGAACAAATTGCATTTTTGCAAATAGTCCCCAAATGTGAAAATGCTTGTGATGGTTGACCATTCTTTTGGTAGATTTACTTCAATGTGTTGAGGCATCTCTTCTTTTTAAGGATGAGAACACTTGTGAATATTCTTTGAATCTCTTTGAATCTCTAGTAAAATCAGACAAACCACTCAGCCCAAAACAACCCTGGACCTACATAGTATAATATCCCACCGCTGATGCATGTCAGCTTGTTAGCCATGCTTCAGCTTTTCAATCCTTCTCAGCAGCATGCCAAATTAACTGTGTGTGTTTCATTCCCTCCAGAACCACCTGCAAGATTTTACAATTATCTTTGTTAATGACAGCCCCAAACACCTCTAGTCCACCTCCTCGGTTTAATTGAGAAGTGTTGGGTTTCCATTTCTTCTCAGCTAGGTATCTTATTCAAAGCAGAGCAATTTCCCAGATCAACAAAGGCTTATTAAATTCTCAGCTAATGGGCTCCCTACCTAGTTTCACATCTTCTGTAAGACCATGAAACGGCAACTATATAACTTATCTCCATGTCATGATCCCACTCCAAAGTCAGCCCTAGACATTTCCTACACAGCCATGAATATAATCACTTGTTTCTGTAAGCAATTTCAGGAGCTTCTCAAATATCTGAGTGGACATAGGGGGGAAAACACACACAACTATGTAGATTCTGGTAGGGGTACAAATCCACTTTCTGAAGCTTGCCAATTAACTCACTCACTCAGACACTTGGGTAGAAGCAAAAGCAAAGCCATTGCTAAAGGAGGAAGGCGAGATAGCTGTCTTTGCTGTCTCGGGTAGCTTTTGCTCTCTCCCTCCGCCCCCATGCAGAACCAACTCCCTTCAGCTCTAATGATAATACAGCTTGTTCTGTTCTGAAGCAGTGTCTAAAGAGGGGTCCTTGAACAGATGGAGGCTTAATCCTTGCATTAAAACCAAAGGAGCTGCCAGAATGACTCGGCATTTGCAGTGAAACAAAGAGTTGCGGTAATGCCGCCTCCTCACAAAACAGGACAGCTTTTAGCTCTGGGCCAAGAGGGCAGGGAGATAAGCCATTTCTCTCTCTCTAAAGCTCAGAAGAGAGCCAGTCCAAAAATAAAACTAGCCAGTATGTGTGTGCCTGCTGCGGTGTCTGATAAGCTTCTTCTCACGTCATTCTTTCCTAGGTTGGAAAAACTATCAGCCAAGAATACTACCATCTTTGCATCAGCCTGAGAGAATCACACCATTCGATGCTTCCTGGCCCAGGGGGGCAAGGGTTCGACGCCACTGCTCTTCTTAGCCTCCAAAATGGATAAGTTGTTAAGGAAAGTGTCACTACAGTAGAAATATAGGAAGTTGCCTTACACTGAGCCAAACCAAGAGTCTAACTCAGAATGGGGATAAGCATTTAAAAAATTACACAACACTAATGGATTTTGGGAGATGCAGTCCAAAAGAGGAACTTTTCCCCAAACTCTGAGTATTATCCAAGAGCAGTAAATTGTAGGGAACGAGAAACCATTTTTTCAGCTCCCTGCATGGATTTCACTGTCTATACAGTCCAAAATACTTTTTCCCCCTCTACAGTCCCTCCCCAAAGACATCACATTATTTCTTGTCACCATTCAGAGGATAAACTATAGGGAAAAATAAAAGTATTTGAGAGCAGTACTGTCTTATGGTATCCTTTGTGGTGAGGTGGTATTTTTGCATATTTTCGTAGGTTTGGAGGACTTTTCTTATGGTCTGGGGGCAGAAACGTAAAATTCATGAATCTTCTGCAAACCACTGGTTGTGCTGTGCCGACCTCTTGTCTATATAAACTATTATAGTTTTCCCAGGAATTTAGATAATTATCTTTTCCAGTTCTAAGTGGAGATGCTGGGGAATGAACCTGGGGCATTTCAGATACAGGTTGAGCATCAATGATCCAAAACTGGAATCCAAATTGTTTTGGAATTTGGATTTCCATTTATGTATATACTGAGGTATCTTGATGATGGAACCCAAATCTAAACAGGAAACCCATCTGTGTTTCATATACACCCTGTGCATATAGTGTGAAGGTAATTTATACAATGTTTCTCAATAGTTTTGTTGCATGAAATAAAGCTTGTGTCTCTGGAATTTCAGATAAGAGATACTCAAACTGAAGGAATTTCCTGATTGATATATAAGGCCCTTAAATGTCATGCTAACCAATTCAACTTTATTACAACTGCTGATCTTCAAAATGACAAACAGCTACTGGCCATATCTTGATTGGAGAAACAGCTATTCCCTCCATTACATTAATTTTAATGGATTGACCTAGTTTCTAGTTCCCAGACCTGACTGCAGACCTGGGCATCAGTTGTAGTCAGAAATGCATACATTTTCCAACCTGGAATTGAATACTGCCAAAGAAAAATATGATTGTTGACTGGTGGACATTTGAAAAGCACACAAAGGAATCCATACAGTTCCAAAATGCACACACATGCTTAAATCAAGGAAAGTTCAGAAATAATAAACTGTGTTTATCTATGGACAGCTTGGTGCAAGGTATAAGATTTAAGAAAGTGTTTGACAGATTAGAGAGATGGGCCAAAACTAACAAAACGAAGTTCAATGGGGACAAATGCAAGATACTCCACTTTGGCAGGAAAACGAAATGCAAAGATACAGAATGGGGGACAATGCCTGGCTCGAGAGCAGTACGTGTGAAAAAGATCTTAGAGTCCTCGTGGACAACAAGTTAAACATGAGCCAACAATGTGATGTGGCGGCAAAAAAAAAGCCAATGGGATTTTGGCCTGCATCAATAGGAGCATAGTGTCTGTCTAGATCTAGGGAAGTAATGCTACCCCTCTATTCCACTTTGGTTAGACCACACCTGGAATATTGTGTCCAATTCTGGGCACCACAATTCAAGGGAGATATTGACAAGCTGGAATGTGTCCAGAGGAGGGCAACTAAAATGATCAAGGATCTGGAGAACAAGCCCCATGAGGAGCGGCTTAAGGAGCTAGGCATGTTTAGCCTAAAGAAGAGAAGGCTGAGAGGAGATATGATAGCCATGTATAAATATGTGAGAGGAAGCCACAGGGTCTTTTGTTAAGAGAAAGTTAAGTTCAAGTTGGTGAAAATTAAGAGAGAATGGAGAGGAAGTGCAGCTAGAGCCCATTATTTTCAACTCAACTGTCAGAAATCTCATGCAGAACAGAAAGGAAAGAATGGTGCCACTCTTGAGATATTGCAACAAGTCCATCAGAGGTTCCCAGGGAGCCAACCACACAATACTGCTGTGTCACTTCATGACAGCACAACCCAGCGTGCCTGGAATGAAGAACTTATGCAAAGTGGATAAGATGGGTAGTTGATGGTGTGCCCTGTTGATTAAAATTGCAGAGCCTAATTTTGATTATCATCTTTATTTACCCGTACACTTAATGAAAGATTGGATGTTGGTGATTGCTTGCCTCTTCGGTACTTTGCCCTGCTCTCAATTCTGTTACAGTTTGCTTCAGCTTCCCACTTTATGGAAGAATGGATACAAGGCTTACAAATTAGTGATAGAATTTTAATTGTGAGGGCTACTGGTATGAGAAACTATATTTCCCAGAGGCTATCCATAAAGGCCATTAATGCCCATTGTGTGACCCTTAGTAAGGAATGTTTTCTCATCCTCAGGAGAAGGAAAGGGCAAAACATCTTTGAACAAAACTTACCAGGAAAGCTTTGCAATATGTTTGATTTAGTGTTGCCATAATTTAGAAATGACTCTGAAGTCGCACAAAAATACATAGTAAGTTCTTACATCCTGATGCACTGGAAATATCACATTTGGATTTCTATCATTATTGCTGTCACAGGCTGGAATTGTTATTTTATTGAAGATGTTGGCATATCTAATGGATGTTTGAGTCCAAAACACAACTTTCAGCTGTTTCTGCCAGTATGTGTATTGGGAGGAGGTTTGGGGGCTGCATGGATGAGAATGGGATTGGAGAGGAAGTCTTCTCCAGATAGCTATTAATATTCAAGATGGAAAATAATACAGAGGTTGTAAGATACAAGTATAATATACCCACAGATGTTAAAATTTTTGATCCCGAAAGCACAAGTTTTTATCATATACAATGGTATCACTAGGCTGCAGCAGCTCATGATTTCACCCCCATGGACCTCCTCCTACCTGACTAATGTTACTTGTAAATTGCAATTCCTGTATATAACTGAATACAGTGACAAAAACCAGTGATCGTAAAAAAACCAGAAATGTCAAAAACCAATGGTGCCCGCTTGTAGTGCATGGAGACAAAACCACATGATTGCAAGTGTTATTGTAATTGGATAATAATGACAGCTCTGATTGGAGTGCATGCAAATTAGAAGGTTCAAACCTAACTCAGCATAGAGTTACCTTTGTACATATATTGATACAATTCCTATAAGGTGGCCTTATTTAAAATGTGTTTGTGGTTAGAATTAATTACAGGGTATTATGCAGGTAAAGGTTTTCCCCTGACATTAAGTCCAGTCATGTCTGACTCGGCGGGTTGGTGCTCATCTCAGTTTCTAAGCCGAGGAGCCAGCATTGTCCATAGACACCTCCAAGGTCATGTGGCTGGCATGACTGTATGGAGCGCCATTACCTTTCCACTGGAGCGGTACCTATTGATCTACTCACATTTGCATGTTTTCGAACTGCTAGGTTGGCAGAAGCTGGGGGTAACAGCAGGAGCTCATGCTGCTCCCTGGATTTAAACCTGCGACCTTATGGTCCGCAAGTTCAGCAGCTCAGCGCTTTAACCCACTGCACCACCGGGGCACTCCGTACAGAGTATTATACTAAAAATAACCAATTAGTAAATTACTCAAACACTATGCAAAAATGTTGCTTTGGTATCACCCTAGCTGATGATGTTACCCAATATAGTCTTAACCTCCTGCACCTCCTAGTGACATCAACAATTGCATGTATACTGAATTTTCCTGTACAGTTCCAAAGATTTGTATGGAATAGAAGAGAGCCCTTCATTTTATCATATTTGGAGGCATGAAGAGATAACAATATGAGGTGAAGGTGGGCTGCACATGGATCTCAGGCTCTCCAGAGGTCATTGTTTTTGGTCCAAAATGCTCTCTAGAGGGTGTATTCTTACCATGATCTTCCCCAGGTCATTTGAGGCCTCTACATGAAACAGATTACGTACAATAGCCACTCCCTGTGGCTCAGAAAATGACTATTCGGAGCCAAAAATACCCTGAGGACATTTGAAAGAAGATTTGATGTGTTGGTGAGGGCGGTTGGGAGGGCACCAAGATGTATCCTTCTAGCCTCCCATTGTTGCCCAACCATAGTACAAGGACCTCTTCATACCTCTTTCTCCTGGATATCCGTCTCTGCCAGGTTGCCCAGGCATCCCCACTTCTCCTCTTTCTCCTTTCATGCCAGGAGGCCCAGGAAGGCCAGGAGGACCAGGCTCCCCAGGTTTTATCTTATCTTCCCAAATGGGAACAGGTTTCTGGGAATGTTCATGGATGAATGAATCAAACTTTAACACATGAGCTGTAGCAGTAAAAAAAATAAATAAAGGAAAGGAAATGTGTTATAGAGTTATTCCACTCAATTCCATTCTTTCTCATGCATTCCTGGAGTTCTTCACGTAACAGACTTTAAAAAAAATACTGATTGGCTTCTTGTTAATCAAGCACAATGGTATGGGTTGGACCCTTTCTTTTGTATACCCACTCCTGGATGAACTTAGGCCATCATGACTGTTTTGTCTTGTTATTGTTACCACCCACAAAATGACCAAAGGCTTCCCAAATTCCCTTTTTTTTCAGCTGAACTTTAGCCATTTCTGGGTTGTTGTAGGTTTTTTTGTGCTATATGGCCATGGTCTAGAGGCATTCTCTCCTGATGTTTCGCCTGCATCTATGGCAAGCATCTTCAGAGGTAGTGAGGTCTGTTGGAACTAGGAAAATGGGTTTATATATCTGTGCAATGACCAGGGTGGGACAAAGGACTTTTGTTGAGAGGTGATTAGCTGTCCCTACTTGTTTCCTCTCTGTTGTTTTGCTGTTGTAATTTTAGAGTTTTTTTAATATTGGTAGCCACCATTTCAGACTACACAGAGAAGCCATTGAAATCCACAAACATGTGGACAATTTCAACAGAAAGGAGGAAACCATGAAAATGAACAAAATCTGGCTACCAGTATAAAAAAAACTCTAAAATTACAACAGCAAAACAACAGAGAGGAAACAATCAGGGACAGCTAATCACCTCTCAACAAAAGTTTGCTCTAGGCACTGTCGGGCCATTATATGCTAATCAAGGTGGTCAGTTGAAACATTCATACCTAGCTCCAGCAGACAAGAGTCCTTTGTCCCACTCCAGTCATTCCACAGATATATAAACCCCTTTTTCCTAGTTCCAACAGACCTCACTACCTCTGAGGATGCTTGCTATAGATGCAGGCGAAACATCAGGAGATAATGCCTCTAGACCATGGCCATATAGCCCGAAAAAACCTACAACAACCCAGTGATTCCGGCCATGAAAGCCTTTGACAATACATTTAGCCATTTCCTAATTCTCTGAACTCTGTTCATTTCCTGGTTAGTGCAGGGCAGGGGAAGCAGCAGACCTCCCCCCAGCAATATTTCTAAAGGTTGACACAGAACAATGAAAATCATTGGAAGGGACCTAGATATCAGTCTGAAGTGCCAGCTAAAAAAAGCTAATGCGGTTTTAAGCTGCAACAACAGAAGTATTGTGTCTAATTCAAGAAAAGTAATTGTGCCATTCTATTCTGCTTTGGTGAGATCTCACCATGAATAATGCTGTATCCAGTTCTGGGCATGACAAAACAAGGATATTGACAAACTGGAACTTGCTTAGAGGAGGGTGACCAAAATGCTAAACAGTCTGGAAAACCATGCCTTTGAGGAGCAGATGAGGAGCTGGCTATGTTTAGCTTTGAGACGAGAAAGTTATGAGATGACATGATGGCCATAATTACGTATTTGAAAGGATGTCATATTGGAAATGGAGCAATTTTGCTTTCTGCTGTTCCAGAGACTTAGGACACAGAGCAGTGGATTTAAATTACAGGAGAAGAAATTCCACTTAAACATTAGGAAGAACTTCCTAATGGTAAGACAGTAAAACAAGCTACTTTGGAGTCTGGTGGCGTCTTCTCTGGAAGTTTTTAAACAGAGGCTGGGTGGCCATCTTTCAAGAATGCTTTGATTGTGTTTTCCTGTATGGACGGATTGCCCTTAGGTTCTCTTCCAACTCTATGATTCTATGAATTCCTTTGTAGGTCAGAAATACTCAGAGGCTGCCCTAGGTAATTTTCAACGGTAAGCAAACAGTATTAACCAATCACTGATATATATTTTCTGTTTGTCATGGGAGTTGTGTGTGCCATATTTGGTTCAATTCCATCATTGGTGGAGTTCAGAATGCTCTTTGATTGTAGGTGAACTATACATCCCAGTAACTACAACTTGCATATGTCAAGGTCTATTTTCTCCCAAGAGTGCCTCAAGAGCTCCCCTGGGCAAAATCAACTATACTGCAAATGCTTACTTTGCGTAATGGGTTGAGCCACCCCTGGAAATACTTATTGTTTCATATTCTTGCATTAAAGCTTATATGTGCTTCCAAGCATAAATATAAAATCGGGGGCTTTGGGGTTGGAGGAGTGCATATCAGTTGTGAAACACTTGAGAAGTGCTGCTGTAGGTAGCATGATGGAAAATACCCCAGGAAGAAATGCACTGGAGTGGCAAATAACACGTTGATATACTGAAATTAATCAAACTGCCAGAAACTGAGTACTGAACATGTTATTAAAATCTAGCTCCATAACAAAATGAATCATACATGCATTTTCCCAGTCACATTGTTGGAAACGTTACTTTTGGGGGGGTTACAGATCCCAGAATACCCCAGCCAGACTATTTCTGGAAATTGAAGTCCAAAAAGAAGCTGAAGTGTTTGCAGGAAAGCCAGTTATAGTACAAAGCAAGCTGGTTGTTCAGTTTGATTGAGAGGTTTGTACTCACACTGGATCAGACGCTCACAAGCCTGATTAACTAGATGATAGATTGTCGACAAGGACTGCGCTTCGCCCTGAGGGGGGGAGAGGAGAAAAGAAAATTGTGCTAAACACTCGACACATGTAGTACAGAAGCAGCCCACAGACAGAAACAAACTCTTCATGTCAATTATTGCATTATGAAGGAGAAGGCCTACAGGCCGGCATATGTTCTGTAATTTACTCATTAGGGTTTCAGCAAGCAACAAATATTCTTGGGTGGAAGAATGAAGAAAAGATTATAGATGAGATCACACAACACACTTAGGTGGTACACATTTGCACACAAGTACTGAAGTGTGAGAGCCAGTGTGATTCAGTAGTTTGAATGTTGGGTTATGATTCTGGATACTAGGGGTTGAATTGCTTGGACACAGAAACCCATTGAGTGACCTTGCTTGGACATAGGAATCCACTGGGCAAGTTACATACTCTCACTGCAGAGATTGGTTTGTCTTAAGGAACCATATTTCAGAAATGACTTCAAGGCACACACAACCATCATCATCATCATCATGAACAACAACAATAACAACAGCAATTGAAGTGATGGTTGCACAACTTCCAACTTTCTGTTGAATACTTGTATTACACAACCAAATGTATGTGCAGATCTGCAAACTTGCATGTTTACTGTTCCATCGTGCAAGGGAGAATGTGCTACAACTATCATCCCAGCAAGTTAAGCAGAGCATTGAAAACAAGGAGAAATTATACACATCATCCAAGAGTTGACAACTGCTCTTGTGATGATTGCACTTGTAGATTTCCATTTACAGAACTGGGAACAGAATGTGGACCTTATGTCATGGGCAGAAAACTACAACCATATTCATAAAGATACCAGTAAAACACCAAAAGGATTTCAGTGTATGAGTCTTGCTTTTGACTAGCACCAAGTCAATGTATTGTTGAAGGCTTTCATAGCTGGAATCATTGGGTTGCTGTAGGTTTTTCAGGCTGTATGGCCATGTTCTAGAAGCATTCTCTCCTGATGCTTTGCCTGCATCTATGGCAGTCATCATCAGAGGTTGTGAGGTCTGTTGGAAACTAGGAAAATTGGGTTTATATGCCTGTGGGAAGTCCAGGGTTGGAGCTAGGTGAATGTTTCAATTGGCCACCTTGATTAGCATGTGATGGCCTGACAGTTTTAGATGTGTTCCTGCCTGTAGGAATCCTTTGTTGAGAGGTGATTAGCTTTTCCTGATTGTTTCTTGTCTGGAGTTCATGGGAAGTGAGTTTTCTGAGGTGTATGGCCATGTTCCAGAAGCATTCTCTCCTGATGTTTCACTCACATCTATGGCAGGCATTCTCAGAAGTTGTGAGGTACCCCAGGAAGTACTTCAAGGTTGGTATGGTGGCTGTAGTATTTACTGAAAGGAGATCAAAACTAAACCTAGGAACTGCAGTATCCATAGCTAAACAGCCTCCTGAAAATGCAGAACGTTTTCTCAACCATTCCACCTAGATCTACTGATGGAAATATCCATGTCCATTTGGGTTCAGTGCTGGAACATGGTAGGGCACTAGTAATGAGAACAAAGGGATGAAAAGCAAGTATTCCCATGAAAATTATTTATTTACTATGTGCTTTGCTTTCCCAAGTAGTAATCTTTTACTTTCTGCCCAGCTGTGTTTCAGCATTCTTTAAAATGCTTAAGTGCTAGTGGTATCCTGACAAGTGCTCCATATTTTCCAGTTCTAGTTCTGAGCACTGCATGGGATCTCGCAGGCATGGTAAACTTCAGCCCTTCAGGTGTTTTGGACTTCAACTCCTACAATTCCTACCGGCTGTTAGGAATTGTGTGAGTTGACGTCCAAAACATCTGGAGGACTGAAGTTTACCATGCTTGGAATATACTCTGAAAACCATACAGCATTTGCACAATGCCTAGTATTTGCACATTGCAGCACTTTACCTGGCTTGTTATGGACTTTTTGGTGAGTTTTTATAATGCGCTGTTTCTGGCTTGATCTGCACTACAGTGTACATAGTGTCATGACTGAATTCATGACACTATGTGCACTGAGTGTGTGTATTTTGTGGAACTCCTGCTCTTGAGCTGGCTTCATACTAAATTATAGTCTGTTATCACCGAACTTTGCTGACTAAGGACTGGTTAATTATGGATGACGAACTCTGGATTGGTGATTTTATTGACGAGATGCATGGTATTATTATTGGTGGCCCAATAATCTGTATTGTCTATGTGTTGTTGTTTTAAATTGTATATTGTTTTTAATTGCTGTAAACCGCAATGAGTCGCCGACTTAGGCTGAGATATTAGCGGTATACAAGTGTATAAAATAAATAAATAAATTATATGGCCAGTTTAGATACATCCTGAGTCCCTCTGCGGAGTTTGAGATAGGATGGGATATAAAAGCCCGAAATAAATAAATAATAAATACTGAATTCCGAACAGATACACACACATAACTCTTGGTTAGAAATTTTTAACTGCAATAGAGAATGTACTGCAATACAAAACATGGAAAATTAATTCTGCCTTGTATTATGTTCAGTGATTTTGACTGCAGAGGATTATAGACACTTAACCTTGTTGGATATGTTTGCATTGTGATTCCAATCCACTCTGCAAAACCAAATAAATAAATACAAAAGTTGAAATGAAGGCAGAATTTCTGTTGTTGTTTATAAGTATGTGGATAGAGAGCTATCAGGGAAAATAATTATTCAGTTAACTTCCTTTTTTTTTCATCCAAGACTTGTGGAGGAAATTCATAGATGGGGAGACGAATCCTTTTCACAGAAACTCACATCTCCCTCCAGTCACACTCATTGCTGTTGAAGAATTTCTGTTTCTCTTCTTCAATGACAACTGGGGTGATGCATTAGGTGGTAACTTCATGCAACATTTGGTCAGCATTTTTCACCAATGGGTGCGCATAGCCTTTGGGACATATGTCACAGCAGATATATCTATGAGACATATGTTTGTTTATTTATTTTATTTATCATGTCAGAAGCAAATTGAGGGTACAGTTAATCATATACCGTATTTCAAAACACAAACAAAACAAAATTAAAAACTTGGCAGTCCTTTGACCAAAAGCTGGCCACTTCAAGTGCCTCTGGTGTTGCTGTAAGAAGGTTGTCCATTGTGCATGTAGCAGGGCTCAGACTGCATTGCGCTGTGGTTAGCTCTTCTCCACACTCGCATGTCAGGGACTCCACTTTGTAGCCCCATTTCTGAAGATTGGTTCTGCATCTTGTGGTGCCAGAGCACAGTCTGTTCAGCACCTTCCAAGTTGTCCAGTCTTCTGTGCACCCAGGGGGAAATCTCTCATCTGGTATCAGCCACTGATTGAGGTTCTGGGTTTGAGCCTGCCACTTTTGGACTCTCGCATGCTGAGGTATTCCTGCAAGTATCTCTGTAGATCTTAGGAAGCTATTTCTTGATTTAAGGCTTTGGCATGCTGGGTGATATCTGAACAGAAGATGGGCTGAAAATGTCACTGCCTTGGTCCTTTCATTACTGGCTGCTGCTTTCTGGCGGATATCAGTATAATTTTTCCAGTGGTGTGGGTTGTAGACATCCTGTGATAACGTGGCATGTCTCATTAAGAGCCACATAGGAAATCTGATACAAAACAGGAGCTTTCTTGTTGAGTTCCAGGACCAGAAAAGCCAATGGTGAAAACAGAAGGACGACCTGCCTCAAGGGATCATGCTTGCTCCATCAGTGTTTAACATTTACACAAATGATCAGTCACTGCCAGAAGGGATGCATGCCCAGTGTGGATACATTTCACCACATTAAAACAGTGGATGTGACTCTTAATGAGATGTATGTGAGTAAGCATGATGTCCTTCTTTGTTACTCTGGAAGATCCCCGATTCTAATCCCCAGTCAACCATGGAAATATACTGGATTACTAAGGGAAGCAATACACTTTTAGCCTAAGAAGAAGTCAATGCCAAGAAAACATTATGATAACTTCTCAATTCCATCAAAATCAGCTTGGAGGTAAATTACAGCCACATAAGAGTAAGAAATCAGAAGACGCTTACTTCTTGGGAGGAGAGCAATGTCCAATCTCGATAAAATAGTAAAGAGTAGAGACATCACACTGGCAACAAAGATCCGCATAGTCAAAGCCATGGTATTCCCTGTAGTAACCTACGGATGTGAGAGCTGGACCTTAGGGAAGGCTGAGCGAAGGAAGATCGATGCTTTTGAGCTGTGGTGTTGGAGGAGAGTTCTGAGAGTGCCTTGGACTGCGAGAAGATCCAACCAGTCCATCCTCCAGGAAATAAAGCCCGACTGCTCACTGGAGGGAAAGATACTAGAGACAAAGTTGAAGTACTTTGGCCACATCATGAGGAGACAGGAAAGCCTAGAGAAGACAATTATGCTGGGGAAAGTGGAAGGCAAAAGGAAGAGGGGCCGACCAAGGGCAAGATGGATGGATGGCATCCTTGAAGTGACTGGACTGACCTTGAGGGAGCTGGGGGTGGTGACGGCCGACAGGGAGCTCTGGCGTGGGCTGGTCCATGAGGTCACGAAGAGTCGAAGACGACTGAACGAATGAACAACAACAAGAGTAAGAATAGATAGACAATCCATCAGCAATCTACAATCCTCAATGAAAGTTTTTAAAAACAGCTATTTACTTGCTTTTTTCACATTAATGGTGGCATGGGGGAAAATCTTATTAAATATCAATCATCCTTTTTGTGAAGCTGCCCATAAGAACTATGTATTCATATGATACCACCCAGGGCAACGGTACATTTGAACACAATTACAAGCCTATATGGGGATGCTGAAGTGATATTCAGGAAGAATTCTGATGTTTAAAATGAATATGAACAAATACCGCTCTTGAAATTTATTCATGCCTGAATATTTAATGCAGATTCACTCCAATGGACTTTTCTTCATGATTTAGTAAACAGACTTTATTTGCAGTGGCATCTTTTTGTCTCTGTGCCTCTGTTTGCATACACATCATACCCACCCACTTGTATTTATCATGTGGTAGGTAATAAAATAATCAGAATGCAGGAAACAATTCAAAAATAAACACTGCTATTATCCATAAAAGCTCATCACAAAAAGAAAATTGAGCTCTGTACCAAACAGCATGATTTTTTGATGACACCGTCTGGATCCCTATGAAGGCTTGACACAAAATTAAACAAAACCTGGGCAGGGTGCCCAGGAGATAAATATGAAAAATGCTATCACAACTGAAAAACCTTTCAGAAAAGAAAGCCTAGTGGGAACAATATTGAATAGAGTGGGATGTGTCTGTATTTGTTTTTCATGTAAAAAGATCATAGAATCATAGTTGGAAGGTACATTATGGCACATCAGATCCAAACCCAACTCAATGCAGGGTCTCCAACTAGACCATCTCCACTAGCTACCTGTCCAGACTCTTCTTTGAAAACATCTGGAGAAGAAGATCCCAACATCACTCTTGACACCATTGTGGAACTGTTCTTCCTGTCAAAAAGTTCCTTCCGATGTTAATTTCAAATCTATTATCCTGTAATTTGGAACTGCTAGGTCTATAGTCTAGATCTACTATATCTAGGCTTCCAGTCGGCTATCAAGCACAATTCAAAGTCCTGGCTTTAGCCTATAAAGCCCTAAATCAGTGGTTCTCAACATGGGGTCCCCAGATGTTTTTGGCCTACAACTCCCAGAAATCCCAGCCAGTTTACCAGCTGTTAGGATCTCTGGAAGTTGAAGGCCAAAAATACCTGGGGATCCCAGGTTGAGAACCACTGCCCTAAATGGTTCTGGCCCAGCTTACCTATCTGAACGCATCTTCCTCTATGAACCATCTGGAGATTAAGATTATCTGGGGAGGCCCTACTCTCAGCCCCACCTCCTTTGCAGGTGTGGTTTGTGAGTATGAGAGACAGGCCCTTCTCAGTGGTGGCCCCTTGTTTGTGGAACTCCCTCCCTGGTGACATCATATTAGCCCTCTCCCTCCTGACCTTTAGGGAAAAAAACTGAAAACTTGGATGTGGGATCAGAGCTTTTGGATAATTGATTAGTGCAATATGTGAACATGGAATGGTGCAAAGATAACTGAGACAGCCTGGACTACGATATTTGATTATGTGATTTTAATAATTTAAATATGTTTTAAGCAGATGTTTTAATGTATATGTTTTTATTTGCTGGGTATGTATTTATGTAATGTATGACATTGAATTGTGCCTTTAGGCGCACCACTGATTCGCTTTGGGGTTGAGAAGGGCAGGATATAAATATGGTAAATAAATAATAAATAGTCTAACCCTCTGGGTATCAAATAGCAAGCCTGTTTCCTTCTCTGTGTGGTAGCCCTTGAAGTATTAGAAAGGCATGTGGCTTCTCTTTACCAGCCTGAACCTGCCCAGTTCCTTTACATCCCCCTTTCCCATCCTTGTTGCCCATCTCTGAATCTGCCCCAATGAATCTATATCCTTCTTAAAATGAGGCACCCAGAATGGAAAACAGTACTCCAGGTGAGGCCTGACCAGTACAGACTATACTGGGATTATTATTTCCTTCAACACTAGCTGTACCTACCATGCATTGCTGTGGCCAACCTTCCCTCCCTCTTGCTCTCCTTTCTTTCTTTCTTTCTTTCTTTCTTTCTTTCTTTCTTTCTTTCTTTCTTTCTCTTTCCTTCCTTCCTTCCTTCCTTCCTTCCTTCCTTCCTTCCCTCCCTCTTTCCTTTGTTCCTTTCCTTTTTTCTTTCCTTCTCTCCTTCCTTCTTCCTTCCTTCTCTACCTCTACCTCTACCTCTTCCTTTCTTTCTTTCTTTCCTTCCTTTGCTCTTTACTTCCATCTTTCCTTCTCTCTTTCCTTTTTTCTTTCCCTCCCTCTTTCATTCTCTCCTTTCTTCCCTCCCTCATTCCTTTCTTCCCTTTTTTACTTTCCTTCTCTACCTCTTGCCAGGACGGCGATGGGAAGGGAGCCTTGAAGCCCTCGGCTTTGCTGGACCTGGCACGGGGCGAGCGGGAGGCACTTATCAAGGTGAGCTTCACTCAACTGGTGTTGGCCCCTTCTTCTTTCTGCCACTGTTGCGGGGCACCTTCCCACCAGGGGAGTCGTTTTAGTGCATGTGCTGTACCTGTTTTATCCTTTCGTTGTTTTTTGGTGTTTTTGTAAAAATTGGTCACTCATTGTGTTGTTAGGTGTATTCTATCCAAATTTGGTGTCAATTCGTCCAGTGGTTTTGGAGTTATGTTAATCCCACAAATGATCGTTGCATTTTTATTTATATAGATTTAAACTATGTTTCTATGAATGAAGGCTAAGATAGCATTTGGGGTCTTTGCTGCAGCATCATATTGCTACTTTATATTCAATTTTATATTCAATTCACCAACAATCCCAAGATCCATTCCATACGTTGTACTACTGAGCCCAGTGACTCCCACCTTATCCATATACATTTGGGTTTGGGTTTGTGGATTATCCCACCCCACATATCCATCCTGTCTGTATCAACAGCAAACTTTTGTAATTATTTACCACAGAAATACAAAATTTGTCAGAACTCTGATCTTTTATTCCACAGTTGTTATGGACCTTGCGTAAAGAAATGACGCGTGGAGGCTAAACTTCAATACTTATGTCAACGTCAAAAATCCTTGTCCCACATTTGCATTTACAGAAAAGTTAAAACATGTTGCTAATCCATGCAAATGAAGATAGCAAATGAGCATGAAAAATTATATCAAAAGACTTACAAAAGCATTCTGTCCACTCAATTTTTTAGCTTGCTAACTTTTACTCAGACACAGTGTAAACCAGTTCAAAATTGCAAAGCCAGTTTGGAATAAGAGCAGAAATGGAAGCCCCACCCCAGCCATTCCACAGATATATAAACCCATTGTCCTACTTCCAACAGACCTCACTACCTCTGAGGATGCTTGCCATAGATGCAGGCGAAACGTCAGGAGAGAATGCCTGTAGAACATGGCCCTATAGCCCGAAAAAACCCACAAGAACCTAATGGAAGCAAACTTTCTTCATCTGGCATCTTCCAGGAAGAAAATAGAAAACAAAATAGTGTCCAGCAGGAAGTGTCAATATTACCAGTGGAAAATGAGCCCATCCCTTTCCCCTTGTCCATGCTCTGAATGAATGTGCTTTCTCCAGTATTGCATGGTATAATCAAATTGGTGGATCATTTCAAATCAAGAACAGCTGGTATGATTCTGTTGGAGTTACTGGAGATACCAGGGAAAGGGAAGAGCGTATTGGCAAGTGGCACCATGCTTATTGGGCTTAAAAATGTGGGCGGGAGAAAATTCATTGAACCAGCAAATTGCAAATCTCAACACCGTCAGTACTTATGATCCAGGATTGAGAAATTATCTGCCATAGTTATTCCAGCAACAGAATAATCTAAGCAAGGAAATTGGGCTGGCTCCATCCCTTTTGCCACAAACAGAGTCATTCTGCATGGCCTTGAATCTCTAAAATTGTTGTTATATCATTATATACGAGGATTGCTTTTCTACTGTTTTTAAAAGAGTATTTTAATGTGTTTTTAAATGTTTAGTGTTGGCGTGGGTTTGTCTTTTGCTGGCTTTTTGTTCTTTGCTTTGGGAGCCCTTGTGGTATGGTAAACAAACACATAATGTCCCAGGTGGGAAAAAAAATGATTCTAAGTGCCTTTCTACACAACCCTATATCCCAGAATATCAAGGCAGAAAATCCCACATTATCTGGGTGTGGACTCAGATAACCCAGTTCAAAGCAGATATTGTGGGATTTTCTGCCTTGATATTCTGGGATATAGGACTGTGTGGAAGAGCCCCTAATTACTCAAGAAAAATAGCAAACCCTACCAGTTTTGCCTATTTGCACATTGCAAAGATCTAATACAGTATTGAAATACACATTTCCTTACACAAAAACATGTTGTTGGGGTTTTTTTTGCGGGGGGGGGGGGGGGACCTTGTTTCCAGAGACACATATGGCTTGCCTGTGGGACAGAGAAGCTGAGATTTTTGTGCAAAAAACCAATGTTCATCTGCAGGCTTGGTGCATGTGTTTGAAAAATGTACTCACCCCAAAAAAGTGTTTCCAGAAATGCACTTTTTTTGAGAGTGTACAATAAACTTTTGCAGAAAAAACTTTTGTTATTTAGACAAATAACAAAAGTACCTCCACCCACCCTAAAAAGTATTGCATACACTTTTGTACTTTTTTGTGTGTGTCAGGAGCGACTCGAGAAACTGCAAGTCGCTTCTGGTGTGAAAGAATTGGCCATCTGCAAGGACATTACCCAGGGGACGCCCGAATGTTTTGATGTTTTACCATCCTTGTGGGAGGCTTCTTTCATTTCCCTGCATGGGGAGCTGGAGCTGACAGAGGGAGCTCATCCATGCTCTCCCCAGATTCGAACCTCTGACCTGTCAGTCTTCAGTCCTGCCAGCACAAGTGTTTTAACCCATTGAGCCATTGGGGGCTCTGGTTCTTTATTTCAATTCTGTATTGAAATGTCTTAAGATTTGGAAATAACAGGTGAAAACTGAACGGAATTGTTCTTTTCCTCTTGAATTAGGGAGAAAGCTATTGAAATCATTTATCATCCTATGCAAAGATGACATAATCAAAGATTTACATTCCTATTTCTGATACAGTAACTGCACCATTTTAACACACACCCCTATATGAACTCAGCCCAAGAAAATGACTAAAGAACAATGAAAAAAGGAAACTAAAGAGACTCGCCTTCTCGCCTCTTTCTCCTTTTGGACCCGGCAGCCCCTGCAGGAGAAAGAGAAAAGCAAAAGGCAGTAACAATAACAATCATCACCACCACCACCTATATTTTCCTGGTTTGAGAATCAAGGCAGCTTACAAAAGAAGGCAAACATACAGCACATAAAAGTAAGAAAGCATCAAAACCATTGCAGAATTAAAACCAATTAAAACATATTAAAACCAACAAAAAAATAAAAAAAATAAAAGTCCAGGACATTTTGCAACCAACGTGGCTGTTGCACTCTTTCTTTCTCTCTTTTTTTCTCTCTCCCCCTCCTGATATATATCTTAGCAACAAACAAAAACTGAAAAGGTCACTTTAACAACTGCCACAGTTCTCTGCAATTTTAAGGGTAAACCTGAAAACTTCACACAAACCCCTGAAGGCAGATGCTATAGTGAAAACTGATTTTTAATAAGCTTTTACTGGTCTGTTTCTTCTCCTGGACATTTTCCTGCACATAATGGGCAAGGGCATTCACAGCTAGAAATTCTTGTTCAAGAATATAATTCACTTCCTTGCATAACATGATTCCAGCGTTAGATAGAATGTTTTCTTGGACCTCTTCAAGGATCAGCACTGGTCCTTGTGCCACCATTTTGAGAAGCTCTAATATTATGAAAAATATCTACAGTATTTCTGTTTTATTGACTATTCTAAAGACTTTGACTGTGTGGATGGATCATAATAAATTGTGGCAAGTTCTTGGTGGTATGGGGACACCAAATCACCTTGTCTGTCTCCTGAGGAATCTGTATAACGACCAAGCAGCAACAATAAGAACAGGCCATGGAACAACCAACTGGTTCAAGATTGGGAAAGGAGTACGGCAGGGCTGCATACTCTCACCCTACCTATTCAACTTATATGTAGAACATATCATGCAACATGTGAGGCTTGACAAATCTAAGGCTGGAGTTAAAATTGCTAGAAGAAACCTTAAATATGCAGATGATATTACTTTGATAGCTGAAAGCGAGGAGGAGCTGAGGACCCTTCTAACCAAGGTGAAAGAAGGAAGTCCAAAGACTGGAATGCAGTGAAACATAAAAAACCCAATATGATGGCAACCAGACCTATTGATAACTGGCAAATAGAGGGAGAAAACATGGAGACAGTGACAGACTTCATACTTCTAGGTGCAAAGATTACTGCAGACGCAGACTGCAGCCAGGAAATCAGAAGATGTTTACTTCTTGGGAGGAGATCTACGACCAATCTCAATAAAATAGTGAAGAGTAGAGACATCACACTGGCAACAAAGATCCACACAGTTAAAGAAATTGTATTTCCCATAGTAATCTATGGATGCGAGAGCTGGATCATAAGGAAGGCTGAGCAAAGGAAGATAGATGCTTTTGAATTGTGGTGCTAGGGGAAAAAATCTGAAAGTGCCTTGGACTGCAAGAAGATCAAATCAGTCCATACTCCAGGAAATAAAGCCCACTGCTCACTGGAGGGAAGGATGTTAGAGGCAAAGATGAAGTACTCTGACCACATAATGAGAAGATAGGAAAGCTTGGAGAAGACAATGATGCTGGGGGAAATGGAAGGAAAAAGGAAGAGGGGCTGACCAAGGGCAAGATGGATGAATGATATCCTTGAAGTGACTGACTTGACTTTGAAGGAGATGGGGGTGGCCACAGCCAACAGGGAGCTTTGGCATGGACTGGTCCATGATGTCAGAAATGACTGAATGAATAAACAAGAAATGTTATGCATCTCAACAGAAGGAGTCACCACTTTGAGAAGTTCTAATGTCATGCATCTCAGCACTAAGAAGGCAGAGCTCTGTGCTTGCATGCAGGGAATAATGAGCTATTAAGTCATGTCACTGTTGAGTGAGCAACAATGCACAATTAAGCCAATTACATAGGCAAAGTGAAGTCAGGTTGCAATACCATGATTTAGAACAATCGCCCATAACAGAAAAAGACTTGTCAACTTTTATGGGTAATCATTATTTATCAGGTGTGTCGGTTCTTATAGACTGCTTCTACACAACCTATAAGGGTCAGGATGTGGATTAGAGAGATCTGGTTCCCTATGGAGAGCCTACACAGGCACCCCAGGGACTCGATGGAAGCTGGGGGGGTGGCCCCAAAGATCTGCTGATTGCAGATTAATCCATTTTCTTTACCTACCTCTTCAAGTGGAGTGCAATGATATAAGCAGTCTGTCCGATGAGAATCAGTGCTGGATGAAACCAGGAGAAAGCAAGAAAGGGAAAGCAAGGATTTCCACTGGAACACTTTCAATCCCTTTTTGGGGGAGGTATTTGTTTACCTTCTAACCTATGGATCCAGTTTCTTCCTCCAAATGCTTCAGTGGTAGACCTGTCCTCACAAGCACTCTATTTTTTGGTCTCGGGTTCCTGCTTTGCATGGGATGTACACTGATGGGCTGCAGTGGATTTTTGCCTTGTTGTAAACCCCCCATTTCCTGCACATGGTGGGGTAATTTATGGGATGAATCCAGGATCCATCTTTCTCCAGAAAGTTCCAAGCCAATTCAGAAATAGATGGAAGTCTCTGCTGCAAAGAGACATGTTTTGGTCTGTCCTTTGTGGTTGCTTTGGATGCCTTTGAGCATGAAACTTCCCCTTGAACTAGAATTTCCAGTGAGTTTTCTTAATATGTTGGATGCACTTTGCAGTGTACATTTATGGTATATATTTTGTGGATGCTCCAACATTGATCCGGCTTGGAGCTGGATTTTAGTGCCTGTGTAGAAGGGTCCAATCCAGAAGATTAGTTAAGTCATTGCCTTGAAAATTGATAAGTCAAGTAAAGAAAACCTTAGTTGTTGCACATTTGTAGATGTGGGAAAATAGGGTACTTACTGTTGGCCCAACCTCTCCTGGGAGCCCCTTCTCCCCAGGGCTGCCTCGGACTCCTGCAATGCCTTGAAAGCCCTGCAAACAAGAACGGAGAGATGCAACCATTCATGATGCCACTGCTTGAAATTCACAAACAAACCAGCCAAACTGGCTTGCAAAACCAGAGAGGATTTTTCCCCCAGGTTCATGCTAATGTTCAACCCAGTCAGGAAAATAATGTTAAAAGTATATCATATGTGACTCATGCTCATTTCATTTCCTATCAATGTCGCAATTTAGAGTTGAGCGAATAGGTCAGAACTGTATATCTAGAGAATTGTGCCATGGGATATTGCCTCCCTCCAGTTTTTAATGGCTTCATTATGCAGGGCTTTAGCACTAGCCATCTTTCTTTGTGGCTCTTTTTCTGTCTGACACACTTTCTTCCTCCTCTACCTTCCCTTTATTTCTCCTGTCACCCATTGCCTCTTCCTTCCTTTGTTGAGCCATTTGCTTGGTTTCTTCATTCTTTCTTAAACAAAACAGACCTCACAACCTCTGAGGATGCTTGCCATAGATGCAGGCGAAACATCAGAAGAGAATGCTTCTAGAACATGGCCATATAGCCCCCCCCCCCCCAAAACCTACAACAACCCAGAAAACACCTTGCAGGGCTGTTGTAAGAATAAAATGGAAGAATCACATATACAATCTTGAGTTTTTAGAAAAGGGCATAATAATAAAGATGGGTTGTTGTAGGTTTTTTCAGGCTATATGGCCATGGTCTAGAGGCATTCTCTCCTGACGTTTCGCCTGCATCTATGGCAAGCATCCTCAGAGGTAGTGAGGTGAGGATGCTTGCCATAGATGCAGGCGAAACGTCAGGAGAGAATGCCTCTAGACCATGGCCATATAGCTCGCAAAAACATACAACAACCCAGTGATTCTGGCCTTGAAAGCTTTCGACAATAATAAAGATGTCACAAGTAAATGACGGTGTTATACTTATGGGGGGAAATCAGCTGTAAATATTATTATTATTTTATCACTTGTCTGTGATAATGACTACACAATGAATATACTTCAGAGAGGCATGAAATATTTTGGAATACGATTAATGGAAAAGTCCTGCCTATTGTTAGTTGGTGGTAGTGGCCATCAGATTGACTTTGACTTTTGGTCTTTTCTAATGAGACAGTTGCTTTGCTTTCTGTGCTTCTGTTCAGAAGATTTCACCTTATTATCTGTCCCTGTGACAATTGGATTTTGAACATTTTGAGTTATTGTTGAAACAACGATTGGTGATGAAGCTTCAGAGAAAACACCTTTCCCCATAATAACTGTTATAGGAGTAAATTTCCCTTCTCAGGGATAGATTTCCTCTCACTTTCTGTTATGTTTCTGTTATGAGTTTTATATTATTGCTTGTATTGTTGTTGTTATTGTTTGTATTACTGATGTATTGTGGGCTCCGCCTCATGTAAGCCGCACCGAGTCCCTTGGGGAGATGGTAGCGGGGTATAAATAAAGTTTATTATTATTATTATTATTATTATTATTATTATTATTATTATTAATGTCACTCCCATCTGTATGTAAGTCCGATGTCTGTTCTTCCACATTCATAGTGAGATGGAACTCAGGTCTAAACTTGTAAGTTATTTATAAATCATAATTTATGTACATAGCCTGAATATAATTTTATATACAATATTTTCTATAATTTTGTACATGAAACAAAGTACCACTATCTCAATCATCCATGTAAACAATTTTAGATTTTGGAGTATTTCAGATTTGGGGATTCCCGATAAGGGCCGCTGAACCTTAATGCTGGCCAACAAGTCCTCTTTGGTTCTAGTGATTGATTTGCACCAGGACCCATTCATTTGTCTTTTCAGTAATCCCCAGTAATGATATAACTTTTCTTCAACACCATATTTGAAATGACCCAATTTTCCTACTTCTAGCTTTGCTCACTATACAGTTTTTGCAAACATACATAAAAATACATAGAAAAGCCATTGAAATACACAAGCATGTGGACAATTTCAACAGAAAGGAGGAAACCATGAAAATGAACAAAATCTGGCTACCAGTATTAAAAAACTCTAAAATCACAACAGCACAACAACAGAGAGGAAACAAACAAGGACATCTAATCACCTCTCAACAAAAGTTTGCTCTAGGCACTGTCAGGCCATTATATGCTAATCAAGGTGGTCAGTTGAAGCATTCCCACCTAGCTCCAGCAGACAAGAGTCCTTTGTTTCACCCTGGTCATTCCACAGATATATAAACCCTTTTTCCTTGTTCCAACAGACCTCACTACCTCTGAGGATGCTTGCCATAGATGCAGGTGAAACGTCAGGAGATAATGCCTCTAGACCATGGCCATATAGCCCGAAAAAAACTAAAACAACCCAGTGATTCCAGCCATGAAAGCCTTCGACAATGCATAAATAAAAATAAATAAGAATGTGGCTGGAATTATTTTAACTATGGTATATGCCCTTATAGTTGAGGTTTTTATCTACTTCTGTCAATGGTGTAACAACAAAAAATTGAAAACTCTTTAAAAAACTTAACGAATAAAAATGAAAAATACCACAAATTATTGCAGATTAATAACACTTTAACTGAGAAAATATGTCATTAATCATTGCAGCTCAAGAAGGAATATATTCCCAGGTGGGCTAATAAACAGACCAAGGATCTTGACTCCCTGCTATTGAAATATTTTTACTTTTCTGCACAACTACTGAAATTTGAAAGGGTAGGCCTGTCTTTTCTAAATCAAGGCGAGGAGAATTTTTTGAGACAGAGAGTGGCACCCCATGGGCATACTTGGCTTACAAAAGATCACCCAAGGACTGGGACCAGGTGCTTTCCAGTGTTAGCTAAATAACTGCCGGAGGTCCATGTTCCACTTGCCCAAAGTAATGAAGGCATGAAGCGTTTCATTGTTTTTAGTTGCTCTTCCCCGCTCAGTTTGACCTATTCCTGGAAGCCATCCTCTGAAGTAGAAATTTTCTATTTTATATCACTGCCATCTCTCACCCTTGGTCCAGGTGGCCCTGGTGGTCCTGCCGTGCCCTCCAGTCCTCGAACACCCTGGGAATCAAGTCAGAGGATTAAGATCAAGGCTCAGTTGGGGAAAACAGAAAGCAATCGATTCAGATCACAGCTCCCATCAGGGGTGAACTATCAGGACCAGAGGCAAAATGAAGGCATTGTCCTCAAAAAAGAAATCTCTTCTCCCTCCTGAAGTTTACCTCCATTCCCAGTTGAGTATTTAGAACTATAATTTAGGCATCCAAATAAACAGCGTAAGCGAAGTTACCAAGAGAATACAAACATAGCAATACAAGGATTCAATGCTAAGAGTTAGACGGCCGAAAAAATATCATTTGGAAGGGCGGAATTCTTAGCTGGGTGATAACTCTTATCCTTCTCCCTCCCAGTTACATCTCTGGCTCCTAACTAGGGATGGACTTACAATTCCTTCAATTTATCATAAAATGCCATGCATGGAGACAGAGGCCTACTTTTCATAGAATCATAGAATCAAAGAGTTGGAAGAGACCTCATGGGCCATCCAGTCCAACCCCCTGCCAAGAAGCAGGAATGTTGCATTCAAACCACCCCTGACAGATGGCCATCCAGCCTCTGTTTAAAAGCTTCCAAAGAAGGAGCCTCCACCACACTCCGGGGCAGAGAGTTCCACTGGCTCTCACAGTCAGGAAGTTCTTCCTCGTGTTCAGATGGAATCTCCTCTCTTGTAGTTTGAAGCCATTGTTCCGTGTCCTAGTCTCCAAGGAAGCAGAAAACAATCTTGCTCCCTCCTCCCTGTGGCTTCCTCTCACATATTTATACATGGCTATCATATCTCCTCTCAGCCTTCTCTTCTTTAGGCTAAAAATGCCCAGCTCATTAAGCCGCTCCTCATAGGGCTTGTTCTCCAGACCCTTGATCATTTTGAAGGATTTAAACATGCCTGGCCCATTTACCTTTGAGCCTTGGATTCCATCCTTGCCTGGGGCTCCTTGGGGACCCATCAGACCCTGCAAACAAATGGAACTGCCATTCAGAAACTATGTTTCCATGTCAAAACAATGAGCAGCACCTGGCTGCCATCCTGGATGGCTTTAAAAGTGGATTCGATAATACATGGAAGATGGAGCAATCCATGGCTGCAAATCAAGATGACAATACATCAAATCCAGTGTCAGAAGAGTACGGTTCTGTAATATCAGTGTTTTGAAGACCATGGAATGCAGGGAGAAGTTGCATGCATCCTAGAGACAACGTGTTGGTAATATGTGCTAAAAAGGCTGAATTGGCCTAATTAAATATTTATTTATTTATTTAGGAGCCCCCAGTGGAGCAGTGGATTAAACTGCTGAGCTGCTAAACTTGTTGACCGAAAGGTCACAGGTTCGAATCCGGGGAGTGGCATGAGCTTCCACTGTCAGCCCCAGCTTCTGCCAACCTAGCAGTTCTAAAACATGCAAGTGTAAGTAGAGCAATAGTTACTGCTCTGGTGGGAAGGTAACAGTGCTCCATGAAGTCATGCTGGCCACATGAACTTGGAGGTGTCTACGGACAACGCCGGCTCTTCGGCTTAGAAATGGAGATGAGCACCAACCCCCAGAGTCAGACACGACTAGACTTAATGTCAGGGGAAAACCTTTACCTTTTTATTTATTTATTTACAGTATTTATATTCTGCCCTTCTCAACCTGAAGGGGACTCAGGGCAGATCACAATGCACACATACATGGCAAACTTTCAATGCTGTTTTTAAACAAGAAGACATACAGACAGATAGAGGTCATTCAGCAGTTTTTCCAACTTCAGATCCTGGAGGTTGCTCAATTCCAGCCACAGTGGGGAGCTGTCGCTTCATCCATTATGATGCCGAGCCTTTTTTATCGTAGCATTTCTTCCTTGCTCTTTGATCTTCAGCATTTTTATGGTGTCATATATTAACTTCCCTGCTTTAAGAGGTCCCTAATTTCTCTACTCACAGGACAGTTGTTTTAGAACTGCTTAGGAGAACAGTAAGCTGGACTATTAACAGTCGGGAGTTCAACCCCAACTCGGGCTTCAAACTTGCCACCTTCTGGTCAGCAGTGATTTATTGCTGCTAGTGATTAACCAGTTGTGTTACAGCCCGGCCCTTCTCGACCCAACATCATGTAATCCCCCCACCCCACCCTCTACAACTGGATGTTGTCTTTCTACAACTTCCCTAAGGCTTTGTATCACCTCCAGAAAATGCTCCAAACTCCAATTAGCTCTCCAATAAAGTCTACTAGAGGTCAACTATAGGCAGAACTACAAACCCACCACCATGCCCTACTTGTTTCCACCATATGATGACACCTCTATTTAAAGCATCACAAGATCACTCAATGTTGTCTTGACAAAAACACTACCACTACTGAAAAGAAGTGTGTTTGACAAGGACAAGATAAGTCCTCTTTCTATTTTCTAAATATAGGCACACTCAGCACTGCATCACATTTCCATTTTTTCCCCAATCTAGAGAAGGCTTGAGAAGTGCATCTGAAGCAAGTGTACTGCTATGCGGTGTTGTTCCCCTCCTTATTACCACTTGTATGCCATTCATTCTTGCCCAAAGTCACATACATTCTCCCTTTAGGTTCTTGTGGTTTTTTTCGGGCTATATGGCCATGTTCTAGAGGCATTTTTCCTGACGTTTCGCCTGCATCTATGGCAAGCATCCTCAGAGGTAGTGAGGTCTGTTGGAAGTAGGAAAATGGGTTTATATATCTGTGGAATGACTGGGGTGGGGCAAAGAGCTCTCTGCTGAAGCTAGGTGTGAATGTTTCAGCTGACCACCTTCATTAGCATTTGAAGGCCTGGCTGAGCCTGGGAAAATGTTGTGTTGAGAGGTGTTAAGATGTGCCTGGTTGTTTGTTTCCTCTCTGCTGTTTTGCTGTTGTAATTTTAGAGTTTTCTTTAATACTGGTAGCCAGATGTTGTTCATTTTCATGGTCTCTGTTGAAATTGTCCACATGCTTGTGGATTTCAATGGCTTCTCTGTGTAGTCTGACATGGTGGTTGTTGGAGTGGTCCAGCATTTCTGTGTTCTCAAATAATATGCTGTGTCCATGTTGGTTCATGAGGTGCTCTGCTATGGCTGACTTCTCTGGTTGAAGTAGTCTGCAGTGCCTTTCATGTTCCTTGATTTGTGTTTGGGCAATGCTGCTGCGTTTGGTGGTCCCTATGTAGACTTGTCCACAGCTGCATGGTACACGGTACACTCCTGCAGAGGTGAGAGGATCCCTCTTGTCCTTTGCTGAACGTAGCATTTGTTGGATTTTCTTGGTGGGTCTGTAGATTGTTCGTATGTTGTGTTTCCTCATCAGCTTCCCTATGCGGTCAGTGGTTCCCTTGATGTATGGCAAGAACACTTTTCCTCTGCAGCAGAGAGCTCTTTGCCCCACCCTGGTCATTCCACAGATATATAAACCCATTTTCCTACTTCCAACAGACCTCACTACCTCTGAGGATGCTTGCCGTAGATGCAGATGAAACATCAGGAAAAATGCCTCTAGAACATGGCCATATAGCCCGAAAAAACCCACAAGAACCTAGTGATTCCAGCCATGAAAGCCTTCGACAATACATTCTCCCTTTAGTTTACCCATTTGCAAAATCTTAACATTTCTTTTACTGACCTTCTAAAGGGACTCTTTATGTTTCAGATAATTAATGTTCGCTACAAATGAGGACCTTGGAGTCAGGGGGATACTAAGCCAGTGAAAAGTGCTGCGATGGGATTCCCTCACAGGAAGAAGGATTGTTTAAAGTGGAGCTAGAAAGCAACTGGAACAGATCTTAAATCTTGCTTAGGAAAACTGTCAGGCACAATATAAATAATTGGAAATCAAAAGGCAAATGATGTATGTCTTCCAATTACCTGTATCCCTGGGTTGCCATTGTCTCCTTTGTCCCCTTTAATACCTGGTGGCCCCTTGAATTAGAATACAACAAAAAATATAGATTTTCTGGAGAAGGGGAGAAAGATGTGCTTACACAAATCATTCTAACTTGCCATTCACAGATGAAAATCAGGATGAAAACCTCAGTATTTCTAAGACTATTACTGTCACTTTCAAGATATAGTAGGAGTTTTAGTGAGAACAAGAACATGCTCAACCTGCTCATGAGAAAGCTGTCTCCCCTTCCCCACATTCTTCTTGCAAGAGTCAGAAGTGGTTGTCTAAGGGTGTTTTTACACTGTAGAATTAATGCAGCTTGACCCCATTTGAACTGCCATGGGTTAATGCTATTGGAGTTGCAATTTGACATCACTCTTTGGCAGATAAGACTAAACAACTCTCACAACCCCATAGCATTGAGCTATGGTGGTTAAAGTGATGTCAAATTGCATCCAATTTGATGCACTCTATGTGCTCAATCCTGTTCAGATTTCCATGACATCCCAAATGATAAAATCTTGGAGTAGTTATTTTCAGGGACCAAATTTTCCAGAACCACCCAGTGGTTGTGCTTCCAAGACAATAAAAACACCCAAATAGATATTGACTTACGATAGGACCCTGCACAGTCAGCCCTTGGGAACCGGGAGTTCCTTGATGTCCTCCTGGACCTTCTGGTCCAACTTGACCAGGTGAACCTGGCTCACCCTAAAGCAATCAGAAACAAATATATATATACACATCAAAGGATTAGTATCTCTTCTGTAAGGTGCACTATCTAACTTGTTTGCAAGGACGAAGCTGGTCATATGGTCAGATCTCATTCTGAATTCACCATCCAACATAGCTATTGATAATTTTGCCTATGGACTTCAAAGGTTTGGAAACTAGTTAGTAATTTTTCATAATAATCTTAGGGCCTAGAGGGCAAAACAGATTCTTCCTGCATCTAAGGATGCAGGCTTATTAGGGTACATCTAGACTGTAGAATTAATGTAGTAGTCCCCACTTTAACTGCCATGACTCAATGCTATAGTATCCTGGGAATTGAAGTTTGACAAGGTCTCTGTATTGTCGAAGGTTTTCATGGCCGGAATCACTGGGTTGTTGTAGGATTTTTGGGCTGTATGGCCATGTTCTAGAACTTTGACAAGGTCTTTTCTGCCAGAAAGTGCTGGTGCCTCAGCAAACTCCAACTCCCATGAGTCCATAGCATTGAGCCACAGCAGTTATAGTGGTGCCAAGCTGCATTGATTCCACAGTCTCGATGTACCATGAGAACAAGAAAAAGTGAGTTTTCTTTTAATCTTTAAATATTAGGAAAAACATTTCATTGGTAAGAGCTCTTCAGTGGTGAAATAGCTCATCTTGGAAGGAGGTGGCTTTTCCTCTGTTGGAGTTTTGTTAAAAGAGTTTGGATGGCCACCTGTCAGGGATGATTTAGTAGTGGCTTCTTCCAATGGTAGTGGGTTGTGTTGGATAACCAAGTGGCCCCTTTCAATGCTACATTTCTATGATTGTTTTCAAGGCCATCATAAGCACTTTACCAATGACAGAAGTACACATTTTGATTCAAAAATCCTGATTTACATTCTGATTGATAGTTTATCCCTGGTATTCACCTTTATGTTAAAACACTATTATGAATCTTCCGCTTTGATCAGAAAGTCCAATTCTACATTGTGGCATATCTCCCTTTCAATGTGACATGTGAAAGGACAGAACAGACGCTGCCAATGTTGCGATGATGAATTTCAACATTTTCCAAAGCTTTCAGCAATGTAGCATCAAGGTTGCTGACTCTTTTTATCTGCTGATCTAGAGCAGAAAGTGAGCTCATTTCTGTGGCTGTCACGCTGATTTGGGAGGCAAAAAAACCCCTGTCATAGATTTAATAACAGAACTGTAAGATTGAATAAAAGAAAAGTCAATGAGAAGATACTAGGGCTGGGCGGTTTCGTTTCGTTAATTCGTAATGCGTTAATAATTCGTTAATTTTTTCAATTACAAAACGATAACGAACCATTCTGGAGCAATTTTTTAAAAAAACGAATTTTTAAACGTTTTGTAAATGCTTCGTATTTCGTTATTGTATTCGTTTCGTTATTGTTCTGAGGTCGTTTCGTTATTATTTCCGCATGTCTGGGGCAATTTTTTTGTTTAATTAGTGAAAAAAAATTATAATATCACACCAACAGTCAACAACAGAGGGAGAGGGAAGCTTCAGAAGTTTTTGGAGGTTTTTTAGCGTATTTCGCGGTCGCGTCCGCCATTAACGAATCGATTCGTTATTGTTTCAGAAATCGATTCGTTAATGTTTTGTAATTTTTTTTCACATTTACGAAATTTCGTAAATATCGAACTTTTTAAAAGGAAAATTTTGTAATTATTTTAAATATCGAAACAAAAAAACCCCCCAAATACAAATCGATTTTAGAAACAAATTTTTGCGTTGTTACCCAGGCCTAGAAGATACCATTTAAGTGGCCTGGAATACTTTATAGGAAAATCCTTTATGGCAAAAACATAGACATGCTTTCTCTCTAACAACGGTGTCCTAAATTGGAGTGGCCAAAGTGTCACCCATGACCCATATGCAGCTTCTTATGCCATTATGAGAAACTCAATTCTTCCAACTATCAATTTTATTTTATTTTTTGGATGAAGATTATATAAAGACATTTTCTATGTGTCTCAGAAAAAGTGGAAAATAATTGAACTTTAATTTTTTTGCTTCCAAGTTGTTTTAAGACCAAGTGATTTTTTTAAAAAAAAAGAAAGTTCACGCCTGGCAGGGACGAGAGACAGGGCCTTCTCAGTGGTGGCCCCTCGGCTGTGGAATGCCCTTCCTACAGATATCAGATCGGTCCCCTCCTTATTGGCATTTCGGAGGAAAGTGAAGACCTGGTTGTTCGAACAGGCATTCGATTAGGCAGTGTAATTGATTATAGGAACACGGAATAACGGATGATGAGATTGGATTCTGATTCTATTGATGAGACGTGAATGATTTGTCATATTGATGTTTAATTGTTGTTATGCTATTGTTTTTAAATGCTCCAATGGTTTTGTAATGTGTGTATTGAAATTGCTGTTGTTAACCGCTTTGAGTCTCTTAAGGGCTGAGAAAAGTGGTATATAAATGAAGTAAATAAATAATAATAAATAAAGTAACCTGGGATTTTATACGCAATGTCCCACTAGAACAGAATGGAGTACAAATGGAATAGATTTATTCTCCATTTAGATTTAGGCCAATTCATCAATTCCTTCTTCATACTCTTGCAAACCTTCAAAACAAAGGGGATGATGAAGGCCATTGTCTGGGCCTTTTTCTTTTTCAAGTTTTTCCCTGTTTTGCTTTTTTTTAAAATTTCCATACATTTTTGCCCATAGCTCATTATTTCTTAGAATCTTTTTTTTTGGGGGGGGGGGGCTGCAAAATCCTAGCTAAATTGCAAAATTTTAAAAATCTCAACATAGTTAATAATAAACATTTTGAACAGCATTTTTAACTAAGGATGAGAGAGAAATGCAAAGTACTCCAAGGAAGCAAAGTCATTTTGGCAAGTGATGTAGATCATCTTGTAAGTACCTCTCCCCATTTTTTCCATTAAAATTTCCAAAATGAAAAAATAAATCAGAAAAATTGTTGCCTTATTGGGTCTAATGGTTAAGGATAAGGTTCATTCTAGAAAATATTTATTTTAGGAAAAGAAAAGAAAAATATGTGAGCAATGCCTGATAGTGTCTAGAGTCCAAAGTCCTTCTTTGGGCTGTATTTTCTGCGGGTCACATTCTTTGATCCCATGATTTACCCCAGATTTGAATCATAATTGAGTTAGATGTCATAGCACTCACCTTGGGGCCAGGTTCGCCCTGTTCTCCTTGAGGTCCTCTCCTTCCAGGACTACCCTGTAGAAGACAACCACAAAACTGATTCCCAACATAGGAATTTTTTTTAAAAAAAATCTATTCCATTATTGAACTGTGTTTACAATAAATAAATTCTTCCTGATGTTTACATAGGCAGAACCCCTTTTCTTGTAATGTGAATCTATTGGTTCATATTCTGTTGTCAGAGGTGGCAGAAAATAGCTCACTCCAGCATTTGTACAGATACGCAAAGATAGCTCTCATCCCACCTCTCCTTTTTCTCTTCTCCAAACTAAACTTACTTGGACCACCAAATTGTAGTACGTTGCCCATTACAGGCCCAGTTTACCTGTCCAAATGGATTCTCCCCTATGAACCATCAAGATTGTTAAAATCGTCTGGAGGGGCCCTGCTCTTGGTCCCACCAGCCTCGCAAGCACGCTTGGTGGGGACGAGGGACAGGGCCTTCTCGGTGGTGGCCCCTCAGCTCTGGAACTCCCTCCCACTGGAGATTAGAACTGCCCCTTCTCTCCTGACTTTTAGGAAACAGGTGAAAACCTGGCACTGGAAACTGGCATTTGACAAGTGAATCAGTAACTCGTGGCTATATGGATGGATGGTGATGAACAACGATTTTATTGTGTCGACTTGGCCATTGTAATTATATGATTGTATTTTTGGTATTTTAATGTGTTAGTGGATTATGGAATGTGATGTTTTTAAATGATTGCTTGTGATATTATTGTTGGAAACCGGCCTGAGTCCCTCCACGGAAGTGAGAAGACCGGTATACAAAAGTACTAAAGAAAGAAAGAAAATAAGGTAGGGATGGTTGCAAAATCCTCTTAGTTTACATGCTTCAGTTGTTACAGTTTTTAATATAAACTAACCTAATCTATATTGTAAAATTAATGCAGTTTGACACCAATTTAACTGCCATTGAATCATGGAATTTGTAGTTTCGTGAGACATCAACATTCTTTGGCAGAAAAGGGTAAAAACCATGTAAAACTACAGCTCCCAGGATTTCACAGCATTGAGCTGTGGCAGTTGAAGTTGTGTCAAACTGCATTAATTCTACTACAGTGTAGTCAGGAATAAGCAGACAGACATGGACTCCAAAACACCTGGAAGGCTGAAGTTTGCCCATGCCTGGTTTAAATGCATCTCTAATATGCCTTTCATAGAATAATAGAATCATAGAATCAAAGAGTTGGAAGAGACCTCATGGGCCATCCAGTCCAACCCTCTGCCTAGAAGCAGGAATATTGCATTCAAATCACCCCTGACAGATGGCCATCCAGCCTCTGTTTAAAAGCTTCCAAAGAAGGAGCCTCCACCACCTCCGGGGCAGAGAGTTCCACTGCTGAACGGCTCTCACAGTCAGGAAGTTCTTCCTCATGTTCAGATGGAATCTCCTCTCTTGTAGTTTGAAGCCATTGTTCCGCGTCCTAGTCTCCCGGGAAGCAGAAAACAAGCTTGCTCCCTCCTCCCTGTGGCTTCCTCTCACATATTTATACATGGCTATCATATCCTCTCTCAGCCTTCTCTTCTTCAGGCTAAACATGCCCAGTTTCCTAAGCTGCTCCTCATAGGGCTTGTTCTCCAGACCCTTGATCATTTTAGTCGCCCTCCTCTGGACACATTCCAGCTTGTCAATATCTCTCTTGAATTGTGGTGCCCAGAATTGGACACAATATTCCAGGTGTGGTCTAACCAAGGCGGAATATAGGGGTAGCATTACTTCCCTAGATCTAGACACTATGCTCCTATTGATGCAGGCCAAAATCCCATTGGCTTTTTTTGCCGCCACATCACATTGTTGGCTCATGTTTAACTTGTTGTCCACAAGGAGACAACAACTAATCCTGAACGAATACAGAAAACGGGGGACAATTATCCAGCATCGCTTCATATTTTGTGATTCTGTTCTTTGATTAAAATGCACTGAAAGAGGAAAAATGCATTCAGCATAATAGAAAACATGCATATATTACTGAAAAGTCTCACAAAAAAGATGCACATTAGGGGAATTGCAATATGAAAATGTGCATAGATTTTTTTAAAAGCATTCATGGACTAATACAGAAATGGGATGGGATGAACTCGGTGGAGGGGGGGGATCTCAACAAACAAGAAGAAAATATGAGTACTTTTCTCATCCACTTCAAATCGCACACACACACACCCGCCATCATCTGACACTGAAACCTGGGTGAACCTGACCTGACTTTGACAGTGTAGCAGGGAATACAACTGAAAGCTTCTTTTGCTAACTGGCCAACCTACTTTTATTCCCAACAGCAAACAGCACTCTGCATTAAATATATCTTATTTGTCATACCTCGGGTAGGTTAAAAGCAGGGAATTCTATTAAAGGTGAATGCAGGAAAACAACCTATTACAATAATGGGGCTACATTCTCATTTCTCAGAGTGCTTCTGACTTTGTCGGTCAGGGTAATCTGCATTTTATTCGCTTGCAATGACAATGGCAAGAAGGCAGCTTTGAGCTTATAGGGTCAAAGAATAGAAAGAATATTTTAATAAATTAAAAAAACCCAGTCAAAATAAGTGTTTCTCAAATGTTGAGAAATCTTGACCAAAAGAAAACTGGAGTGATGAAAATATTAGCAGTCTGGGGCTTATTTTGTACATGTGATTTTTGGGGAGGCAGAAAAGAGAATTTTCTGTGCAAGAAACAGGATTTTATTTTTATATATTACTAGCAGTACCTGCCATGTGTTGCTGTGGCCAACCTTCCCTCCTTCTTTCTCTCCTCCTTTCTTTCTTTCCTTCCTTCCCTTTTTTCTTTCATTCTCTCCTTCTTTCCTTATCTTCTTCTTCTTCCCTTCCTCCCCCCCCCCTTTTCTTTCCCTTCCTCTCTCCCCATTCTTCCTTCTCTACCTATTCTTGGACTGTCACTCCCAGCAGTCCTCCTGATTGATCTATCTACTTATCTATCTCTATCTAATCTATCTATCAAATTCTCATGGTGGTTCGCGAAAAGGCCTTACTAGTGCATTATTTAAACTGTTATGTTTATTCATATCATGATCTGATCACCATACTCAATATATCCCATATGCATGGGGGTATTGGGGTAACGATACAAAAGGTTTGCTAGGGTAGACCCTCCTTCACTCAGACTCAGCCCCCCCCCCCCCCCCCAAACCCCCTCAAAATTTTTTAGCCCCCCCCCCCCCGGAAACGAAATCCTGGCTACAGGCCTGATCTGGAGGATTGCTGGGAGTTGCAGTCTAAGAATAGTAAATTGGAAATATGCAGGAATGGGATGCTCTCAAAGAAATCCAAGGAGAAGAAAGCTTGCAGCTTGGAAGCAGTGATTTGGATCATCCTCCTCTCCTAAAGGGCCTGGTCTTTTTGCTTTTTTGGCTTTTTAAGTCCCTTCTGTTGTGTTTTTCGATGTTTTTATGAGTGATGGTCACTCGTTGGCCTGATAGGTATATTGTGTCCAAATTTGGTGTCAATTTGCCCAGTGGTTTTTGAGTTATGTTAATCCCACAAATGAACATTACATTTTTATTTATATAGATAGTTTCAGTCCAGAAAATGTTGTTTCCTGTTCAGACAATGATGTTTTCTGTACAAAACAAAAACATACAAACCAAACTGTATGCACTTTGGTTCTGAAAGAAAATTCTATTTAGGGGACAGAGTTCTCCTTTGGAGAGAGCCCCCATCCCCATAGGTAATCACCCCTCCCACCATAGGGCTGCGTAGAATAAGCCATAATGTTTTAGATGGTAAGAGTCATTACAGAAAACTACCCTAAAATAAAGCAGAACATTCAAAAACTAAAACAGGATATTTTATTTATTTATTTATTTGCAGTATTTATATACCGCTTTTATCACCCCCTAGGGGGACTCAAAGCGGTTTACCCATAGATAATGGCAAAAATTCAGTGCCTTATAATTGCAATTGTAAAACCACACATAAATCATATTAAAAATAGTACATTACCAAATATGAAAACAGTTATTTAAACTATAAAACAATCTCATCAGTCGAGTCGCCATTCCAGTCCTTGTCCCACTAAAAGCTGCATACATCTATTGTCTGAAGGCCTGGTCCCAGAACCATGATTTTAATTTTTTCTAAAGGTCAGGAGTGAGGGAGCAGATCTTACCTCCTTTGGGAGTGTGTTCCATAGGCGGGGGGCCACAGGACCTGCTCCTCATCCCCGCCAGCTGCATTTGCGCTGTTGATGGGAGCAAAAGCAGGGCCTCCCCAGATGATCTTAAATTGTGAGGTGGGATGTAGGGGCAGATGTGTTCGGACAAGTAAGCTGGGCCAGAACCATATAGAGCTTTATAGGTCAAAACCAGCACTTTGAATTGGGTTCGGAGATGGACCAGCAGGCAGGGGGGTGGTATGCTCCCTGTATGCCCCCCAGTTAGTAATCTGGATCTGAAAAGTTGATCAACAGCTCTCAACTCACAATGCGTAAAATGCCATGTGATGTGGCTGTAAAGAATTCAGAGCTTAGGGGGAAAACATGCAGAATCCAAACTTTAAAAATCACAAAAGGTTTGTTTACAATAATAAGAAATAACTGCATTTCTTAATAATCAAGAACTGTGTCTAAGCTACTCTAGCACCCATCTCTTCTAAGGTTTCAAGAGAGGGAAACAAAGCACCAGTCTCTACATCTCGCTGACACACACGCAGAGAGAGATCTCAAAGCACACAGCACATACTCTCCATACTAAAATGTAAGAAGGCAGAAGTCAGATTTAAAAAGCTTGCAATAGAAAAGTTTTAAACAACCAATCAGAATGAGAACAGAAAAAGAAAGAAGAAATTAGATACATTCCCAACTGTCATACAGGAAACATGTAGGAAGGGAAACCCTCAGACTATTCTAATGCTAACTTCTTCTCATTGAGAAGACTTGAGCAGTGAGGGGTTGAATTCCAACAAGAGTGAGGCAACCCAGTTCATCAAGTCAAAGTCTGTCCCACTATTATGAATACTGCATATCTATTTAGAGTGTGTTTTAAATATTCTCTCTCTCAGTATTAGCACATGAAACATTATGTAAACATGTGTCCTTTTGTGCCCTCTTCTTTGGCAGTATGCAAGAGGCCACTACGGTTCATAGGCTTCTGTCCATTTACAGGTCAAAGATTAGAGTCGGTAGTACATTGAAGACAGCTGGATTTTGGCATTTAAACTGAGCAACCTGGCACTGAAACAAACATACACTTTATTATTTATAGCAGTTATGAAAGACCATCCAGCAACACTATATAACCAGCAGGAGTCCATCAAATATATATCAGCCAATATTTGAGCACTAAAGGGAAATATATAAGCAGGTATTGATAGATAATGGCAAATATTGAATTTCTCCTTCCATTTCAGTTTGCAAGTGATATCAGTAGGAAGCCCCAGGTTGTTGAGGATGTGGGATCAGAATGTTGTAAGTGCTTAAGCTGATTTTCCTTGAGGTTCCCAAGAGCCTCAAGGAAACTTTGTACATTCCAAAAACTCTTCCTAGTTGATTAGGGAATTTCTTTCTTTCTTCCTATTGCATTATGGTTAACCTTCTAAATGATCCCATAAATTATTTTCTCTTCTTGGTAAGACGGACCAGTTTCTTCATTACCCAACACAATGAAAGTCTGATCACTTTTCAGGAAAATGTAATTGGAAATTGAGCTTACTGGAAGACCTGGTGGCCCTGGAAGACCTGGGATCGCGGAAGTGCAGCTGCAGGAAGGAAGAAGGCTGGGGCAGACCTCTTCATCTCTCTGAAATTTGGGAAATAAAAGGTAGGAATCTAAATATGGAAACACCAAGTAAAGAAAAATATTACAGCGCGAGGAACAAAATTAATTCTATTTCACCATTCACCTGGTTCCACTGTCCACAAGTAAATTGACAATGAATATTCCACGATCATGAATAATGTCTAGTGTTCACTAGCAGTTTTTAGATGGCCTCTCTTCTTTAGTGTTCATTATTGATTGCTATCACTACTACCATTTAAATATCCAGAAGTTACCATATTCTGTCTGATCTTGGAAGCTTTGGTGCTTAGTAGGCTTGTGCATTTCAGCTGAACCGCAATCCATTTCTGCTATCCAAATTTTGGGGGACCCGGAGATCTGTTCTTGTGCACCTCCCAAAAGTATCGACCATTCGAAAAGCTGTTTTCTGTCCATAACCCAAAAATGCAGCAAGATCTGGCCCATTGGCAGCAATGGGGGGGGAGGGGGTTTCATGGGGTCCCCATCCTATCATTTTAGGGTTGCTGAGATGAAAACAGACACATTTGGAGGACACATTTACCACTGTTAGCCCACCAATTTTCCTAACATTTGGGTCATCCCCTGATTTTATTATTTTATTTTCTTTCTAGAAATAAAATCTTTAAAAATTTCCCAAAAAGGCATCCCCCACTGGCCCCACCCTGTAAGAAGCAGCAAAGGGACACCATTCCTTGCTGCCAAATGTCAAAGATGCACTTCCCCACCATCCACAAGCAAGCAGCATGTCCCCTTATTAGAAAAACACTCCTGTATGATCCACTGGAAAAAAAAAGTCAAAAAAAGTGGCAGCCCCAAAAAAAGGGCAATGGGGGCCTCAGAGAAGGGGAGAAGGATGACTTCAGCTCAGGCAGGTGGGTGGCTGGAAACTGAAGAAGATGGGAATTGGGGCTGCTGGATGTGGCTGGATGCAGTTGGCTGATTGCTTGCATGAACAGGCAGTTATTTTGTAATTTTTTTAAATTAAAATTTACTCCTGAAGATACAATTCTTATGAATACAAATAGTAATAATAATCTTTTATGTCCTGTTGGAGGTTGGAATTAGAGTTTGGCAAAGCTTCCACAGAAGCCCAATAGTTTTCTTATTATTAGGCAACAGTCAAATTATTATTATTAAATGAATTTAAAAAGGCAGAGAGATTGCAAAGGGTAGGATTGGTAGAGGAAGACTGGTAGAACTTGAGTTGGTGGTGTTTTGCTGGTACAATTCTTATGAATAGTACAAACAATAATAACAATAATCTTTTTTGTCCTGGTGGAGGTTGGAGTTAGAGAAAGAAGATGTGTTCTGTTGGCTTGGCAAAGCTTCCACAGAAGCCCAAAAGTTTTATTATTATAGACAACAGTCAAATTATGATTATTGTATGAAATGAAGAAGGCAGAGAGAACAGAGAGCAATATAATAAAACAACAGAAAAAATTTGTGATGAGATTGCAAAGGAAAGGAATTATTAGGTATTGATGGTAGGTTTAAGTAGGTAGGTTTTTCTGAGAATGAGACTTTGCCGTTTGCTGAAATTATTATAATTATTAATAAGGATATTTTAAGTATTTTCTAGAAGAAAGGAGGGAGGAGAGAGATCTAAGCTCCTCTCTCGAGAGCCAGAATGCAACTGAGCAATGGAGGCACTCATCCCATTATTTAATAAGACACAGCTTGGTTAAGACATGTCATGCCTTTCTTCCATTCTGATTGGCCCAACAGACAGGGCTGCTATATGTTCACACATGAGAAACCATGTGTGAGCATGCAGTAGTCTCTCCGCAAGCTGCATGATCCCAAATAGAAGAGAAGATAGCCGCAACTGGCAACCACATGGTCCATTTCAGTTTTTAAAAAACATGGTGGCAGAGCCTTTGCCATTATGGGCATCTGAACAAGCCAAACAATCTGAACAAATTGAAAGCAAACATCCCAAATGAATCTATTCACAAGCCCAGTGGTTAGGACTTCGGTGAGGACCACTGTTTCTTTGGTGGACCCATCACCCCTTATCCAAGTACTAACCAAGGCTGACTCTGTTTAGCTTCCAAGATCAGGAGGGATCTCTTGCCTTTAGAGTATTCAGACCCTATACTGCACACAAAACAACCATGACAAAAAGGAGCTGGTTCTCCATTCTTACCAGTGCTGGGACATCACAACACCGATCCTCTTCAGCCCACAAGCTGCTACATACGATCTGCAATGACTGCAGCTGAAACTATGGATGAAAGAGAGAATGAGATAGCAGTTACGAAAAGGGCTAACAATAAATTTACAAAGATGCCTGGGGACAATAAAGAAAACTGCAGTTTAACAGCATTTTCTGCTGCTCTCCAGATGGAAATAGTGAGCATCCTCTGTAAGGATATAGGAGAGAGCCTTCCCAGCCATAGAATCCCAACTGTGGACTGCCCTCTCCCTGAAAGCCAGACCTGGTGCCAACACTCAAGTTATTTGGGTGCCAAGTTAAAATGTGGCAGTTCACAAAAGCCATTGGGTCTCATCAGGCCCGTAGCCAGGATTTTGATTCGGGGGGGGGGGGGTGAGTTTGATTTGGGGGGGGCTGAGTCTGAGTGAAAGAGGGTCTACCCTAGCAAACCTTTTGTATCGTTACCCCAATACCCCCATGTATGGGATATATTGAGTGTGGTGATCAGATCATGATATGAATAAACATAACAGTTTAAATAATGCACCAGTAAGCCTTCTCGCGGACCACCTTGAGAATTTGGGGGGGGGTTGAAGCCCCCTAAGGGCCCCCCCCCCCCCGGCTACATGCCTGGGTCTCATCAAGTCAACTCAGATATGGTGTACATAGTTTATAAAATATTTTAAATCTGGTTTTAATCTATTCCTGCAATTTATTTAATGTTTATTCAATTATTAAATAATGGCGCTCCATGCAGTCATGCTGGCCACATGACCCTGGAGATGTCTACTGACAATGCTGGCTCTTCGACTTAGAAATGGAGATAAGCACCACACCCCAGAGTTGGACACGACTGGACTTAATGTCAGAGGAAAACCTTTACCTTTACCTTATTCAATTATTGTATTATTTTAAATTGTGCAACTTGTTTTAACACTTTTAGCAAACCACCCCGACATCTTTGATATAGGGCTGGGCATGAATAAATCAATTAAAGAAATAAAATAATGCCTACCCAGATCCCAGGATTCTTTAGGATGCGAGCACAGGAATAAAAGTGGAACTTCAGCACCATTCCTATGCCATTTGAAAGAATGGTGGCCAAGACAGATTGGGAGTCCATGGAAGGGCTTAAGGATGTCCATGCATCAATAGGAGCATATTGTCTAGATCCAGGGAAGTAATGCTACCCCTCTATTCTGCTTTGGTTAGACCACACCTGGAATATTGTGTCCAATTCTGGGCACCAAAATTCAAGAGAGATATTGACAAGCTGGAATGTGTCCAGAGGAGGGCGACTAAAATGATCAAGGGTATGGAGAACAAGCCCTACGAGGAGTGGCTTAAGGAGCTGGGCATGTTTAGCCTGAAGAAGAGAAGGCTGAGAGGAGATATGATAGCCATGTATAAATATGTGAGAGGAAGGAGGGAGCAAGCTTGTTTTCTGCTTCCCTGGAGACTAGGACATAGAACAATGGCTTCAAACTACAAGAGTGGAGATTCCATCTGAACATGAGGAAGAACTTCCTGACTGTGAGAGCCATTCAGCAGTGGAACTCTCTGCCCCGGAGTGTGGTGGAGGCTCCTTCTTTGAAAGCTTTTAAACAGAGGCTGGATGGCCATCTGTCAGGGATGATTTGAATGCAATATTCCTGCTTCTTGGCAGGGGGTTGGACTGGATGGCCCATGAGGTCTCTTCCAACTCTATGATTCTATGATTCTATGAACTGAATGTAAATATGACTTTGTTTTTCTTCGTATCATTTGAAATTTTCCTTGTTGTAGTGGATTTTCTATTTATTTATTTTTAAAAAAAATAGTATTTTCAAGTTCTTTGGCTCTTTTTCCAACCTGAGAAGGAAATCAATTTCAAATGCAAGAAAATAAATGATATGCACAACTTTGTGCAAATTTGTTTTACATGTAGATTAAACCAGAGGTTCCATCCATCACCACCACCACCTAAAAAGGTATAGGAGAACTACTGAGATGGATGATAGATGCAATAAGAAGGGAACAGTTATGGATACTAAACCGCCAGCTTCCTGAAACAATATCTTTCCAATTATGGAAGCAGAAGCAAAAACTTCTACAACTCCTCCTGTGTCTCTGTATGACACCTTGGAGAATAACATCTCATCTTTCTCAACCCACGGATGTGGATCTGTCAAGGTTTGTTCTATCTGCTATAAAACTCTTATATGTTTGCACTGTGGTAGCAAACATAATTAGTGTCTTTGTTTTCCCCAACCCAGAACTCTGGAGTTTGTTCACTTGCTTTATTTTCGAAGTATTAAATGACAGAGAGGGTCATAAGGGAAAAGACGGAATTATTAAAACATCCCAGGGCCAAAATGCCTGATGGGCTCACTGTTCACAAAGAGAGAAGACTCCTATGAAAACAGAGAGTTGGCCTGGAAAAGCCAGCTCTAAATTCTTATAGGCCGCATGCCCACTTTATAATTAGCTTCTTCCACAAAACAAACACTTTACATTAATGTCACTCAAAAAAACACAGTACTTTTAAAAAAATAAAATAAATGATCCAATAATTCAAATAATTCCACGAGGGAAGGAAAACATTATTAGTTTTAACTTCTTTTAATTGCACACAAATGCTTATAATTTTCACTTTGCTGGGTGAAATGGATATAGTTCTTGCATATTATGATGATTTCTTGCACTTTTAATCAAAAGGTTTTCACCAAAACATTTTTGGACAAACCAAAAGCAATCCTACATTAAAATTAAATTAAAATTTAAAGGAGTGCCAGCAGAAAGAGAAATGAAAGGGCTGCTGTGTCGACCTGGATGAGGGCAAACAAGCTGAAGGTCAACCCCGACAAGACAGAGTTCCTCCAGGTCAGTCGAATGACTGACCTGGGTATTGGATGGCAACCTGTGCTGGATGGGGTCGCACTCCCCCTGAAGGTGCAGGTCCGCAGCTTGGGGGTCCTCCTGGACGCAGCGCTGACGCTTGATGCACAGGTGTCAGCGGTGGCCAGGAGGGCCTTTGCACAATTAAAACTCGTGTACCAGCTGCAGCCATACCTCATGAAGCCTGACTTGACCATGGTGGTCCATTCCTTAGTTACCTCTAGACTGGACTATTGCAATGCACTCTACATGGGGCTGTCCTTGAAGACGGCCCAGAAACTTTAATTAGTCCAACCGTCGGCAGCCAGACTTCTAACCGGGGCAAATTACAGAGAGCCGTCAACCTTCCTGTTTAAGGAGCTCCATTGGCTACCATTCATTTTCCGGTCCCAATTCAAGATGCAGGTTATTACCTACACCACTGGAGAAATTACACTGTTTAGCCAGCATTGCACCATCTCCAGCTCATCCCTTGTTTGGGTATCAGCACATCAACGACTTAAATCAAGATATAGTTTTCTAAGATCTACAGAGACACTCACTGGAACATGTTACAACCTGTCCATATCCTTCTTCAATTGTGGTTTCCAGAACTAGATGCAGCATTCCAAGTGAAATTTGACCAAAGCAGAATAGACTGGTCTATGGACTTCATCCCATAGAATAAATAAAGTCTTGGGGATCGTTGTTTTTCCCTTAACCTTTGCAACACTTTGGAGATTAAACAAATGATTTTCCTACCCCCACTACATTTTCCCCTTCATTCAGCTTCCTTTTCAAATTATTCATTTACTTTCCCATCACATGAGAGACATTATCCTCCCACTGTCTCTTCCCCGATTTTCTTTTACTTGTCTGTGTTCGTTTTTGTGGAACTCCTTTTTAACGCAAAACAATCAAACAGGATTTCTTCTATTCTATATTATTCTATATTACAATGTATAAGGACGAGAGATAGGGCCTTCTCGGTGGTGGTGCCTCGGCTGTGGAACACCCTTCCTGTGGACATCAGGCTAGCCCCCTCCCTGTTGATATTCCGCAGGAAGTTAAAGACCTGGCTCTTTAAGAAGGCATTTGATCAAGAAGTGCAATGACTGGTAATTTGACCATAGGAATGGAATAACGGAAATGATATCGGGTTGTGGGTTTGACGATGAGACGATTCCGAATGTAGTATTAATTTAGTAGTAATGTTGATTTTTTGATAAGATGTTTTTATGATAATGATGAATTGTGGATTATTTTGCACTATGGTTTGTAATTTGCACCTGTTTTTTTCATGTTGTACACCGCAATGAGTTGCCCTAGGGCTGAGAATTGCGGTATATAAGCGCAGTAAATAAATAAATAAATAAGTACAGATATGTCCAGGGGCAGCTCAACCCATTACGCAAAGTAAGCATTGGCAGTATAGTTGATTTTGCCCAGGGGCGCTCTTGAGGCGCTCTTGGGGAAAAATAGACCTTGACATATGCGAGTTGTAGTTACTGAGATGTATAGTTCACCTACAATCAAAGAGCATTCTGAACTCCTCCAATGATGGAATTGAACCAAATATGGCACACAGAACTCCCACGATGAACAGAAAATATATATCAGTGATTGATTGGGGGGGGGGGCAAAATACTGTTTGCTTACAGTTGAAAATTACCTAGGGCTACCTCTGGATATCTCTCAATTCAAAAGATAACTCTACTGAATTTACATTGTTAAAAAAAGTGTCAAACTGTTTCTTCCTCCTCAGTTCTAAAGATTATGGCAGAAAAAAAGGATTCTATACTTCCCATCTGGGCCAGGCTTTAGCACAGCAGGTTAACTGCAAGCTGCAGTAAATTTTGCCAACCAAACGGTTGACAGTTCAAAGCCCAGATCAGTGTGAGCTCCTGGACTTTAGCCCAGCTTCTGCCTACCTAGCAGTTTTCAAAACAGCAATGTGAGTAGATAAATAGGTACTGCTTAAGCGGGAAGGCATTTAGGCACACTTAAGGCAATGCCAAAATGCCGGCAATTCGATCAAAGAGGAAGTTTACAAAAAAAATCTCTTCGGCAGGGAAAAGTGGAGCAATACCACCCCACCCCCACCCCCTGTAGCTAGAACCAAGCACAGCATCCAAGATGCTGAAGATGGGAAAGCCTATATATACCTCTGTCTATGTGCAGTTGTCTGTCTTGTTGGGAGTGTGGTGCAGCTGGCTGGGAGTCAGCTGCATTAAGATCACTATTATTTGTTTGTTTGTTTGTTTGTTTGTTTGGGGTGCTTCTACCCCGCTCTTCTCAACCCTCTAGGGGAGACTCAGGGCGGCTTACAAAAGGCACAATTCGATGCTCAACAATTCACAAATACCATATACAAAATTACAAAATAACGACAACAGTTATAACTAGTTAAAAAAATCAAAACAATACAGTCACAGCAATAAAATCATCTTGTGGTCAGTGTTCGCCAATTCATAAATCCATAATCCATCTAGCATCATCATTGTCCTTTCCTACTTTGGTCGTCATTGTCTTTTGTCCATCTGCCAGTTTACCCGAAGGCCTGGTCCCACATCCAGGTTTTTAACTTCCTTCTGAAGGAAAGGAGGGATGTTGATGACCTGATCTCCCCGGGGAGTGTATTCCACAGGCGAGGAGCCACCACCGAGAAGGCCCTGTCCCTCGTCCCCACCAGTCTCACTTGTGATAAAGGTGGGGCCGAGAGCAGGGCCTTCCCAGAAGATCTTAAACTCCGAGGTGGGACATAGAAGGAGATACATTCAGACAGGTACGCTGGGCCGGAGCCGTAAAGGGTTTTGTAGGTCAAAACCAGCACTTTGAATTGTGCTCGGAACTGGATCAGCAGCCAGTGGAGCTGACATAGCAGGAGGGTGGTATGCTCCCTGTATGACACTCCGGTGAGTAATCTAGCCTCCGCCCGTTGAACTAACTGAAGTTTCCGAACAGTCTTCAAAGGCAACCCCACGTAGAGTGCGTTGCAGTAATCTATTTGGGATGTAACAAGAGCATGGACCACCATGGCCAGATCCGACTTCCCAAGGTATGGGCGCAGCTGGCGCACAAGTTTTAATTGTGCAAAAGCTCTCCCAGCCACCACTGAGACTACTGACTGAAAGGTCATGAATTCGAAGCCAGTCTGGGTTGGAGTGAGCTTCCGACCAATTTGTGTAGCTTGTTGACTTTTGCAGCCCAAAAGACAGTTGCATTTGTCAAGTAGGAAATTTAGGATAACACTTATGTGGGGCGGCTAATTTAACGAATTTACAAGGCCATAAAAATCTCCAAGCAAGTATGTGAGGAATGAGGAAGTACTTCATCGGTGTTGCAGATGGACAGTGAAGCAACAGTTCCCTGGTGGCCAGAAAAAGTTGGAATGTCAAATAGCCTCTGACTGTTTGCCTATATATGTTATGTGTCTATGGCACTGAATGTTTGCCATATATATGTACATTGTAATCCGCTCAGAGTTCCCTGCGGGGTGAGAAGGGTGGAATATAAATACTGTAAATAAATAAATAATAAATATAACAGTATTGAATGTTTGCCGTATGTGTGTTCGTTGATCCTCTCTGGGTCCCCTTCAGGGTGAGAAGGGTGACATATAAATACTGTAAATAAGTAGATAGATTAATAAGCCTTGGTTCCTCCCTCCAGAACATCCAAATCTTTACCTTTAAAAGCAGATAATGGGGAATTCCCATAACATGTTTTTACATGTGAGAGGAAGTGACAGGGAGGAGGGAGCAAGCTTGTTTACTGCTTCCATGGAGATTAGGACAAGGAGCAATGGCTTCAAACTACAAGAAAGGAGATTCCATCTGAACATGAGGAATAACTTCCTGACTGTGAGAGCCATTCAGCAGTGGAACTCTCTGCCCAGGAGTGTGGTGGAGGCTCCTTCTTTGGAAGCTTTTAAGCAGAGGCTGGATGGCCATCTGTCAGGGGTGATTTGAATGCAATATTCCTGCTTCTTGGCAGGGGGTTGGACTAGATGGCCCATGAGGTCTCTTCCAACTCTTTCATTCTATGATTCTATGTCCCTAAGCAGGGGATTAAAAAAGAAGTCAATTACCAGTCAAATTAGGAAGCATATGGAGAAAAACAGACTTTGGAAATGGTGAAATACCTGGAACCCATGGTTCGAGCTTACCCATGGTTTGAGCTAACATCATTTCTTGGATGTGTAGAAATGCTGATTTTATTACATGTGATGAAGACCTATGAATTCCCCTGATCTAGACATTATACTCCTATCGATAGAGGCTGGAATTCTCAAAAAATAAACCACCGCTCATCACTTTCCAACATCCTTTGATTGTGAATGGAGCCAAGGACAGTTTGCCTATCCCTATACAGGAAAAAAACCTCACTGCAATTAAATATCTCTGTCCAATCTGATGAGGTTTTGATTCCAAGAAAACTATTTTTTGATAACCAGATTTAGTACTTGCATCGATCAATATTACCAGAGAAGCCACATCAACAATCTGTATCATCTTCATACCACTCTTTCAGAATTTATGGCTAGGGTCACAGATTATGCATCTTTATGTATATTATTGCACTCTGACCTACTTCCGCAACTATGTAAATGGGCTTAAAGACCCTTTTATATCCCTTCATAAGTGGGTCCAAAGAGATGGGCTGATGACTTTGAAAGCTCCAGCTAAAATAAATCAGTTGGTCTCTACGGTGTTGCTAGATTAGTCCCTGCACCAATTTTTCTCCCCCTTTCTATTCAATCACATTTCCTGTGTGTGTGCACGGGGGTGCCATGCATTTCGATATAAATGAACAGATTGATTTAGGAAAGGGAAGCAAATACTGAGCAGCAAATGGACTTGAAACAAGCTCCACAGATCAAACTGACATCTGAAAAGATACATCCGGAGAAATAAGGCAAAATGATAGCACAGTAATGAGGCATTCTGCCTATCTATCTAGAGACATTACTTCTGAGAAACAAAGAGTATTTGAAAAGCAATGGGTGGCAATGGAAGCCTAGGGTGTCCATTAGTTATTTTTTCAATTATTTAAACTCATTAAATATGTCTTCCCCCGCACCTCCCAAGATACTCATATATAACAGATTCAGGAAAACTGAGACTTTTCTTCCAAGATCCAACAAAGCAGCTGTCAATCTGAATTACATAGCAATTTTTTTGGGGAAAGGGGGAAAAAAAGAAGAAGTTGGTAATAAAAAAGCTTGCTTGAAGTGATGGAAGCTTAGCCTATTTCAATTTCATCCCACAACCGACAGATACAGACAAACAGAGATGAAGCCCTGCTCAGAGTTCCTGTGTCCATCCTCTGTTAGAGAAGCAAATCCAAGAGGGAAATATAACAAACCCTGGTTAATGATAATCCTATTATTATCGAATTCAAAGAATGCTAACTTTAATTCAGACTTGTTTTCAAAGACAAGAAGCAAGGTGTTGTTTCCCATTATTCCTTAAAAGAATGACTATGAAAGATTGTATTTTAACTTGTGGATTTTAACCTGCTTTTCATCAGTAAATGTTAAGATGCATTTTACCTGTATTTATTTATTAGGCTTGGGCGATCCAGTTCGTTAATTTCGTTATTCGTTATTAATTCGTATTTAAATTAGCTTACGATCCAATATTGAGCCATGCAGGAATAGTGTGAGGAGTAATTAAGAATCGAAACAATTTTTCCAATGTTCGTAATTATTTTGTAATTATTTCATAATTATTTTGTAATTATTTTCGTATGTCTGGTGCAAGTTTTACAATCTCGCATTTACCCCACTTCCGGTCCCTTTGCTCTGCTGCTTCCCTCCTCTTTCCTCATGCTTCTTCTTGCCTCACTCTGGGCTGCACAGGGCTACCTTGCTACCTTCCTTCCTTCCTTCCTTCCTTCCTTCCTTCCTTCCTTCCTTCCAGCTGGCAAATCCCACATTCCCCCCTCCCTCCTCTTTCTCCTGGCATCCTCCTTGCCCAAAATTTCTCATTACTTTATTTTTCATACCCTCACTCTATGCCACAGGAATGCGTTGCCAGGTACAGCTAGTATAAAATAATATAATATAATATAATATAATATAATATAATATAATATAATATAATACAATTATAATATACTGTATAATATAATAATGTTATAATAATATAATATATATTATATTATATTATTATTATATTATATTATAATATTATATACATAATATAATATAATATTATAATAATATAATATAATATAATAATATAATATAATAATATTATAATATAATATACAACAATATAATATAATAATATTATAATAATATAATATAGTTGTTTGTTTTATCACACCAACAGTCAACAACAGAGGGAGAGGGAAGCTTCAGAAGTTCCCCCTGCCCCTTTTGGTGTTTTTTTTAGCATATTGAGCAATCGCATCCGCCATTAACGAATCAATTCGTAATTTTACGAAATTTCGTATATTTCGAAATTTTTAAAAGGAAAATTTCGGAATTCTTAAAAAAAACGAAACGCAAGGGCCCCCTAAAAACAAAACGAATTTAGAATCAAATTTTTCCGTGGTTACCCAAGCCTATTATTTATTATATGTATTTTAACAGTGCTTGATTCAATTTTGCAGTTTCAACAATTTTGTACCCTGTCTCAAGCCACAAGGAGAGGTGGGTAATAAATCATCATCATCATCATCATCATCATCATCATCATCATCATCGGTCACTCCTTCCCACCTATTACTAAGGAGTCCAGACCTTGAATCGATGCTTGGCAGCTGTGTCAGACTGGATGAGAGCTAACAAATTTAAACTGAATCCAGACAAGACAGAGGTTCTACCGGTCAGTCGAAAGGCCGAACAGGGCATAGGGTTACAGCCTGTGTTGGATGGGGTTACACTCCCCCTGAAGACACAGGTTCGCGGCTTGGGAGTTATCCTGGATTCATCGCTGAGCCTGAAACCCCAGGTATCAGTGGTGGCCAGGGGGAGCTTTTGCACACTTAAAACTAGTGCTCCAGCTGCGCCCATACCTTGGGAAGTCTGGTCTGGCCACGGTGGCCCACATTTTTGTTACATCCTGAATAGATTACTACAATGCACTTTACGCGGGGTTGCCTTTGAAGACTGTTTGGAAACTCCAACTGGTTCAACGGGCGGCAGCCAGATTACTCATTGGAGCAACATACAGGGAGCATGCTATCCCCGTTGTGTCAGCTCCACTGGCTGCCAGTACAGTTCCAAGCACAATTCAAAGTGCTGGTCATAGAATCATAGAATCAAAGAGTTGGAAGAGACCCCATGGGCCATCCTGTCCAACCCCCTGCCAAGAAGCAGGAATATTGCATTCAAATCACCCCTGACAGATGGCCATCCAGCCTCTGTTTAAAAGCCTCCAAAGAAGGAGCCTCCACCACACTCCAGGGCAGAGAGTTCCACTGCTGAACGGCTCTCACAGTCAGGAAGTTCTTCCTGATGTTCAGATGGAATCTCCTTTCCTGTAGTTTGAAGCCATTGTTCTGCGTCCCAGTCTCTGATTTTATTATTTGAATATATTTGAATATATTCCTGTGTGTTAAGAGTGATATATATAGCATAGGATATTTGCATATTTAGAAGGGTATTATCTATTGATTAGTTAGGGTACATGTACACTGTAGAATTAATGCAGTTTGACTCTACTTTTCCTGCTGTGGCTCAATGCTCGGAGTTGTAGTTTGGTGAGGTATCAGCACTCTTTGGCAGAAAAACTCAACATACAGCTCCCATGATCTCATAGCATTAAGTCATGACAGTTGCAGCCATTATGAATTGCACTAATTCTACAATGTAAATCACTGTGCTCTATGATTCCTGACCATTGAAGAAGCTGGCTAGGGCTTCTGGGAGTTGGAGACACAAACTGTTGGAGTGCCAGAGTTTGAGGATGCCTAGTGTAGATGAACCATTAGTTTGTATATTTCACCAAGACATCTCACCCTCAAATTGGGCAGAAACATCATTCATCCATGCTTTGATCACTGGGAGAACTGCCCCCTTGCAACTGATGCCCAATAAAGAGGTGTGTGTGTGTGTGGGGGGGGGGGTATGAGTGTGGGAATAGTGGCACAACTGTGGCTATGTAGCCACTAGGGTTGTGCAATTCGGCTGGACTGCAATCCATTTCTGGTATCCAAATTTTGGTGGGTTCCTGGATCCATTTTCGGAACTCTTCCAAAATCAGCTAATGGAAAAAAAAATGTTTTTGGCTTAGCAGCGGAAAGATCTGGCCCATTGATGGCAACGGGGAATATATGAGGCTCCCCTTTCCAGAACTGGATGTAAGAAAACACCCTTCCTGGGATCCTTTCCCTTCTGTCTTTCAAGGAGACCTGGATTTAAGGCAAGGGCTTAAGAAAACACTCTTTCTGGGATCCTTTCCCTTATAGCGGCTGTCTCCCACCCTCCACATATAGCCAAAAGAAACCAAAAGCAGCCATTTTTTGGCAGCCACTGTTCTGTTGTAGCTGGGAAAAAAATGGCAGCGGAGCCCTTGCTGTTATAAGCATCTGACCAGCTGATCCAACTGAAGACCATTTTTAAAAACAGATCCATTCACAATTTTAGTAGTCACTATTATAACAACTTATCCAAACTATATTAGCAGGCATTGGCTGTCCATTCTGCTGGGAATCAAAGCATAGCAAAATTATGTTTTTGCTATGTTTTGTTGTTGAGTGGGCTATGGCAAGTTACTTACGTAGTTAAATATGCTTAAGTATACTTTAAAGTAAGGAGCCCCCGGTGGCACAGTGGGTTAAAGCACTGAGCTGCTGAGCTTGTTGATCGAAAGGTCGCAGGTTCGATTCCGGGGAGCGGCATGAGCTTCCGCTGTCAGCCCTAGCTTCTGCCAACCTAGCAGTTCGAAAACATGCAAATGTGAGTAGATCAATAGGTACTGCTCCGGCAGGAAGGTAACGGCGCTCCATGCAGTCATGCCGGCCACATGACCTTGGAGGTGTCTATGGACAACGCTGGCTCCTCGGCTTAGAAATGGAGATGAGCACCACACCCCAGAGTCAGACATGACTGGACTTAATGTCAGGGGACTACCTTTACCTTTACCTTTTTATACTTTAAAGTAGTGATTCTCCAACTGTACTCCATGGAGCCCTTAGGCTTGTACCCTATATACTCAGGGCATATAAGCCATATACAGTGGGCCCTTGCTAACTGCTGAGGTTTTGTTTGAGGACCATCCCTATGGATATCAAAATCCATAGATGTTCAAGTCCAATTATATACAATGGAGCACAAAAAGGGTGTTCCTTTTATAAAATGGTGAACAACTCAAACAAGTGCTGGAGGGAGCCTGAGTATTTGTGAAATGGTAGGAGGATATAGAAAAGTATGCCTACACATTAGCATTGTGCATGGTGCATGACATAATCAAGGTTCATTTTTTGCCATTATTAACCCAAATATTATCATGGCTATTTGAATCCACACAACTATACAGAGCTTTCCCTATACAAACCTATACAGTTCACCTGCTAAAGATTCCTCTTGAATTTATCAAGTCTAAATTTTTAGTAAACCAGGCTGACTCATCCGTTTTGGAGAGAAACACAGATTAGAACAGAAGTTATGCTTCAGTATTTGTACTTCTGTGAATTATGTAATACTGTTCTTGGCTCAAAAATACCCACTAAAAGCATTTTGGACTGCAAAGGTCCCACAGCTTTAATGACTACCAATCATGGACAAAATGTGACTGCGAGTTGCATTCTAAAACAAGTATCTTTTTTCCAAAAAATAAAATGCATATCAATTTAAAATATCTGTTATGGTAAAATGTGTACAAAATCTGTATTCCATGGGGAACATCATTAAAAAGAGAATGAGTTTGTTTGTGTGTGTTGAAGGAATTAGAAGCAAATGCAGAATTCAGCAGAAGAAACATGAATGGAAAAACCAGAAACTGATATGACCTAGCAATAGAACAAGACTTATACACAGCTCTTGCTCCAAGCTAGTAGCTGTGCAGGAAGGCATATATGCAGTAAAATTGGACCCGAGTGAATAGATGCAATGCATAGGAAAACAGAAAAATAGTTAAGAAGATTTCTAGAGGAAGAGAATGTTAACTTTTGAAATTGACATCCAAAGTAGTGGATGTTGTGGGGAAACTGTTTTCTGAGATATAACATCTTCCTCTAGAGATTCCATACAATGCAGGTTTGGATGGCCATCACATTTTGAAGCTCACTCCAAACTGCATTAAATGGTCAGTGGCATTGGGGCTTAAATAGTGCAGTTCAAACTGCAATGTGTGTAATGTACTTTGAAGAACTAACTCCAAGGCTACAGAATGAAAGCAACTCAATCAGAAGCATCAGGAGTACTCTACAACCTCACGTTTCACCTGTGACATAGCCTTCCCATCCCCATGGAAAATCCTGAAGGGATGTTCAGGGAAGAATTGGCTGTGATAATAAAGAAGGAGCAGAACTTGGGGGAAAATAAATCAGACTACTACTCCTGAAATCCTCAGGCAACAAAGCAACATCTATGTTTTGGAAGGGAACATGACAAATAGGCTCCACCATTCCGTGTGGCATCTTACTCTTATTTGCACCATTACCTTTTGCTCTAATAAGGAGAGATGGATCATTTGTGGCCTTCAGATGCTGAAGGACTAGAGCTTCCATCTGACCTCACCAGGATAAGTGATGCCATGCACTCAGCAACATTTCAAAGGCCACAAAAGGCCAACCTCTGCTGTCAAGTGTACCTTCTATTTTAGAACAAAGACAGAGCTTTTTCATGAAGGGTATACAGAGAAGACTTACTGCTGCTGACCCACTCCGTGGCCCTCGCGTTCTTGTTAGCTTCCCCAGCATGACAAAGCCAGCTGTTGAGATGGTTTCAGAAGTTCCAAGTGGCTTCTCAGCTGTTTTCCTGCAGTCAATATAGAGCTTGACCTTGGAATGGTTCACCGAAACATGCACCTGCTCAACAGACAAAAATAGTTACATCGCACTTCACCTTGATAGCAGAGCATTCGATGCAATGTTATGTAATCAAAGACTTCTGGACCCAGTCAAAACAGTATACTCAGATTTGTTTGTATACCAGCGAGTCGAAAGTTATAGCATATCAGCCTTGGATAGAGAAGATGTAGGCTTTAACTTCCATAACCAGATCACTGATATGGAGAACCCAAGTTTAACTATCCTCCTGAAAAGTTGTGATTAACACACACACACATCACAAATTCATTGTCTGAACTGAGCTACAGCCTGACCAATTTCATATGGGATTTTTGCCTGATGAAATCCATCACAGCATCCACAAATACAAGATTTTATCTGTTCCAAAAAAGAGGCAACTTCTTTATTACAGGATTCCTTTGTCTCAAAGGAATGTGAAGATCCACTACCCTCAAAATTTATGTTAACATTTGTATATGTACTGGTGGAACATATTGCGTTATTTTTGAAAGTGATGGATTATGGTGAAATGGGTACATATGAAAAATGTGGGAGGAGAAACTCATTTTTGTATATACAAAAGCATATCAATGACTCTGAATTAGCATGCCTTGCCAAAGGAAAGTGCATTGCTTTGTGTATTGTGTTGTTGAAGGCTTTGTGTATTATTTTCCACCCAAAATCCTCTATTGTGTATGGGAGGAAGAGAGGAAAGGTTGCTCTATGAAGGAGTGGATAACAGTCCAAGGACCTGACAAAACCCACGAGGCCAGATGGATTGTTTTGTGCTTCCTACATCTCTACTGGGGGCTTTAAGGCAGATAGAAGGCGAAACAGAGGCTTATTCAACAGAACTCTAGAAAATCTATTTTATTTCAACAACAAGTTAGTGGATTTTTTTTCAATAGAAGCTTTTTAAGGAAAAGTATCCAACCACATTTTGAACCAACAAAAGTGTCAATTATAATGGCATTTCTGCAAGACCTTTTCTTTTTCTAATAATAATAATAATAATAATAATAATAATAATAATAATAATAATAATCTTTATTTATACCCCGCCACCATCTCCCCGATGGGGACTCGGAGCGGCTTACATGAGGCCAAGCTGAAACAACAAATTACAATAAAATAAAACTGAAAACGCAAACAATAAACAACAACATAATCGTATCATCTGTCTGGGTTAACTGAAAGAAACAGAGACCCTGGTGGTGCAATGGGTTAAACTCTTGTGTTGACAGGACTAATGACCAAAATGTCGGCAGCTCAGTTCAAGGGAGCAGAGTGAGCTCCTGTCTGTCAGCTCCAGCTTCTCACGTGGGGACACGAGAGAAGCCTCCCACAGGATGGTAAAACATCAGGGCATCCTTGCAGACAGCCAGTTCTCTCACACAAGAAGCTACTTGCACCAGAAGCTACTTGCAGTTTCTCAAATTGCTCTTGACACAAAAAAAAATCCTTAAAGAAACAATTGAGGAAACTATCTTCAGAAGAAGATTCCCATGTAAGTCTGTTTAATCACAGACAAACAAGTTCTTATGGCTTATTAGATTTAGATGTTAATGGCAATCAAAAACTAGTGGTCCAAGACATTTTTACAGGTTGAGTGGCAGATGTTAGGAATTCTGCTCTAAAATAACCTTCACAGTAGGGGGGAAAGTGCTTCCAGGCACAAACAAGGCATAGTTAAACAAACAGGATTTACTCTGGCTGGATCCCAAGTTCACTTGGGGTTGGCCCTATCATTAGACAGAATAACACTTAATTCCAAAGATGAGAAGAAGAAGCATAATATGTGAGCTGCCCTATAATCCCTATGGCAGCTTGGTGCCTTCATATGCTACAAAGGATAGATCATGGCAAGTAATGAAGCAAGATTCAATCACTAATTCAATCAGTTTTATAATGTGGAAGAGGAAAATGTGGAAGAGGAATCTTGCCTGGGAAGCCACCTCTGTTGTCCACATGCTCTCCTTGCCACCAGAATGACATGAGTCAATGACATGGAGAGAAGGAAGGAAGAGTGTGAGCGAGTATGGATGGATTTAGGGGTGCCGCATCCTCATGTGAGGTGTTTTAGCAGAAATGTGTTGTTAAATATCGTTATTGACCTGTTCAAGAAGAAGAAGAAGAAGAACAAGAACAAGAACAAGAAGAACAAGAAGAACAAGATGAAGAACAAGATGAAGAACAAGACGAATAATAACAAGAAGAACAAGAAGAAGACAACGACGCCTTTGGCACAAGCCAGTAAAGGCGATCCCAGTAGCGATCAACACTCTGGGTGCAGTGCCTAAAGACCTTGGCCTGCACTTAAACACAATTGGTGCTGATAAAACTACCATTTGTCAGCTGCAAAAGGCCACCCTACTCGAATCTGCACACATTATTCGCCAAAAAATCACACAGTCCTAGACACTTGGGAAGTGTCCAACATGTGATTCAATACACCAGCCAGCAGTGATATTGCTTGCTGTATACTAATCTTGTTGTGTTTCAAATTATGATGATGATGATGATGATGATGATGTATTTATAACCCACTGTATCTCCCTGAAGGGACCCAGGCCAATGAGAGGGGGATAACTCCACTGGATGACACCAACTCTAGAGTTTAACCTTGTGAGGTTGGGTTAAAGATGTGAATGGATCGGTTTAAATCATACTGATTATATTTTGTCAATACTTTCTTTCTCAAATAGGCCCTTTAAGGTACATACAAGCTTTTTTTATTATTATTATTTTGTCGTGTCAGGAGTGACTCCTGGTGTGAGAGAATTGGCCGTCTGCAAGGACGTTGCCCAGGGGATGCCTGGATGATTTGATGTTTTTATCATCCTTGTGTGAGGCTTCTCTCATGTCCCCGTATGAGGAGCTGGAGCTGATAGAGGGAGCTCATCCACCTCTCCCCGGATTTGAACCTGTGACCTGTCAGTCTTCAGTCCTGCCGGCACAGGGGTTTAACCCACTGCGCCACCGGGGGCTCACATACAAGCTAAAGGCACACCAATTCTCACAATTTTTGGGGAAATAGACAAATGCTACTGTGTTTTCCTTTAGAACTACTGAGTCTAGCAATATTTCTTTTCACTCCTAGGTTTGGTGAAGAGGGATTTCTGGTGATCCAGGAAACAAGTTGTAAAAGGTGAGATTGATAATGATCAAGGGAACATTTTGCAAAAGCAGACAGGTAAAGGAATGGCCCAAAGCAGAAGAGGGAGCTGGATGGATTGACAGAACGAGATTGCTTGATTCAAGTAGAGAGAGAAACAGATTGGAAATAATAATAGAAGGATAAAAAGACAGAACAAAGTAATATACATCTGCCTTTAAAGCAGGCAGAGGCATTCGAAACAGTAAAACCAGAATGAGTGGACTTCAATCCATCATTAAATAATTCACCATTGAGGTCCTCTTACGCAAACGGTTCTGGTATGCTGAGTCCTGTCTCTTTGAACTATACCATTGGGGAAATTTGGAGCCAAGTGAGGATAGTCCCATCTAACACCATTAATGTACAAAAGCAGAGAGGTAACAGGAAAGAATAAATGGCAGCCCTTACTTCAAGAGTCAATCATATAAGCAGAGTTTAAAAGATGAATAGAAGATCAAATGTTGGCATTATTAGGACTCTCATAGAAATTTCAAAAGCCAAAGGTTTCCTTGTTGTGAGCTCAATGGAAAGAGGGCACTTCAGGTGCATAATAGTACTAATAGACATGGCATTTTTTATTTATTTAAGGGGAAGCTTTCAAGGCAGCTTGCAGCCACATTTCAAAATTCAACATCCAGCATTAACCCTGAAAGAATGAAATACTGAACCCTGTAAACATGTTTCATTATGCTTTTGTTTTGTTTTTTAAAAAAACAAATAAACAAACCTGCCCTGACTTTTATATCTTGGCTATTTTAATGCATTGTTTTTGGATTATATTGGTTTCATGAATCTCCTTGTGGAGAGAAAAAGCTGGATATAAATAAACATCATAATAATAATGCATTTTTTATTTTATTACTTTTATGCTGGTCATAGCCTTGGACTTGGTAGATTCATTCCATTGCTGTGGCTTAAGAATAAACCATAAAACAACTTTAATAAAAAGAGAGTGCAGAGAGAACCACACCGAGTGGGAAAAGCAGGAATCAATCATGAAAACATTCAGAATAAGATTATATATTAACTTTTACTTTAGAAAGGAGTAAAAGATAATATATAAACTTGTTTACTTATTTTAGTCCAGAAAGGAGTAAAGAAGTAAAAGAGATGCTGCAGTGTTTGGGACTAACAAAAAATAACTGTATATACCAGGCATGGGCAAACTTTGGCCCTCCAGGTGTTTTGGACTTCAACTCCCACAATTCCTAACAGCCTATCAGCTATTAGGAATTGTGAGAGTTAGAGTCCAAAACACCTGGAGAACCAACGTTTGCCCATGCCTGGTATATACTCATTACTCATGTATATGTCTAGACATTTCAAATTTTAAAAAATGACTCCCAAATCCTGGCGCATCTTATCCATGGTTCAGTTTAATTGCATCTCAACTCTCATAAAAAAAGAACTATCCCTTTTTCTGAGTTGTAAAAGGCAAGAGTTTTGTCCAACCCTGGAGAACCTAAAAGACACATCCTAGGCTTCAGAGGAAATGTAGAAAAAAACTTGGCTGTGGGATCTGGCTTTTGGAGGATACTGTAATGCAATAACAGATTTGGAATAGGTACAGTGACAATGGAACGGCTTGGACTATGGTTATGGACAGAGGCGGCCCTAGGTAATTTTCAAAGGTAAGCAAACAGTATTTTGCCCCCCCCCCCCCCCCCCCCCCCCCCCCCACCAACCAATCACTGATATATATTTTCTGTTTGTCATGGGGGTTCTGTGTGTATATTGGTGGAGTTCAGAATGCTCTTTGATTTTAGGTGAACTATCCCAGTAACTACAACTCGCATATTTCAAGGTCAATTTTCCCCCAAGAGCACCTCAAGAGCGCCTCTGGGCAAAATCAACTATACTGCAAATGCTTACTTTGCGTAATGGGTTGAGCCGCCCCTGGCTATGGATGGCGTGATTTTAACATGGAATGGGTTGTTTTTAGGTTTCTAATATGTTTTATTTATTTATTTATTTATTTTATTTAGTACACTTGTATACCGCTAATATCTCAGCCTAAAACGGCGACTCATTGCGGTTTACAATATTAAAAACAACAATATTCCGATAAAAATATAAAACACATACATATACAATACACAGTATTGGGCCACCAATACAGACCAATGCATCTCTTAACTTAAATCATAATCCAATTTCGTTGTCTGTAATTACCAGTCCTTGATCAAAACTTCATCGCATCGGATTAGCCGAATGCTTGCTCAAACATCCATGTTTTCAGTTTTTTTCGAAATGCCATCAGCGAGGAGGCTGATCTTATCTCTATAGGGAGGGCATTCCAAAGCCGTGGGGCCACCACAGAAAAGGCCCTATCCCTCGTTCCCATTTTACATTTTAATCTATAATTTTAAGTTTGGAATTGTATGTGTTTCTGGCATTGAATAATTGCCTCTGTTGTAAGTCTGCTTTCAGTTTCCTTCGAGGTAGAGAAATTCGGGATATTAATTGGGTAAATAAAAGAATCACTGACTCCCCTCTACCTTCCCACTGCAAATACCACTACTGGCATTTTTGGATGCCTGGAAGGGAAATGGTGGCAATTGTCACAGGCAACTGGTTCCCTAAGGTGGCATTCCCATCTCTGCAGTAGTTCTACATTACAGGGGAATCCTGGTTATGATGATCCATATTTCTATTATGGATGATAGTGAAGTCGCTCCAGGTAAACTCTTAATGAAAATTCAGCACTTCCTAGATCAATGCTTATTTTATTTATTTATTTATTTCGCGCATTTCTACCCCGCCCTTCTCAACCCCCAAGGGGGGACTCAAGGCGGCTTACAAAAGGCACAATTTGATGCCAACACAAACAATAAGATAGGAGCAAAATTGCCTCCAGAACATGGCCATATAGCCCGGAAAAACCTACAACAACCCAATAAGATAAAAACATATATAAACAGCAATTATAAAACAATTAAAACAATCTATTATACATCACAATCAATAAAACCAGTCTAATGCTCAACATTCGCCAGCTCAGAATCCGTAAATTCATTCCACATTGTCAAATCCTATCAATTCTAGTCGTCATTGTCCTTTGTCTATCTGCCAGATTACCCAAAAGATAACTAAAAACATATCCATGTTTTTAATTTCCTTCTAAAAGAGAGGAGGGATGTCAATGACCTAATTTCCCCGGGAAACGAATTCCACAGGCAAGGGGCCACCACCGAGAAGGCCCTGCTCCTCGTCCCCACCAATCTCACTTGTGATAGAGGTGGGGCCGAGAGCAGGCCTTCCCCAGAGGATCTTAGACTCCGAGGCGGGACATAGAAGGAGTTGCTTACCAACTCTTGTTCTATGAAAGTTTATATTTGGTGTGAAGCAAAGAAAATAATGGAGTCATTGGTTAATTACAAATTAAAAGATGCCAAAGAAATTAAAAGATGCTTTTAATTTGTAATTAACCAATGAATGGCCCACGGGGTCTCTTCCAACTCTATGATTCTATGATTGTCTGATTTTATCATTCCAAGAGATGTTAGGTGGGCTTTATTCCCCCAACTGTTCTGAAATTGAGCTGCTATTTTGAAAGTAAAATCTGGATGTTGGAATTTGATCATTCTAATGCATTCAAATATTACTAACTGGAGCTCCGTACAGACAGAGATCCACTCTCATCTTACAGCAGCTCCATTGGCTGACGGTCTGCTTCCAGACTAAATACAAACTGCTAGTCATCACCTTTAAAGCCCTGAATGGCTCAGGTCCATGTTATTAGACTAATCACATCTCCTACTATAAACCAACCCAGGCACTGGGGTCAGTGGAGGAGGCCCTGCTCTTAGTCCCACCCCCATCCCAAGCATGGCTAATGGAAACGAGAAAGAGGGCCTTCTCTGTGATCTCCCCCCACCTCTGGAACCTCCCTACTCTCCTCCAAAAAAAAATAACCCTGAAAAAGAGAGGAGGAGGAGGGTTAGATGATGAGAGACCGCTCCTAGACCTCTGACTGAAAACTATTATTGTATTTGGGCTTTGTCAGACCATGTTAGCCCAGTTAGCATCACTGAACACACAATTAACTCACATATCTCAGTGAACCTTCATTGGTTTCTGTAAATTAATGTGGATGTTTTATGTTTAGGTTTCATGTTAGGTATAATTTTTGGATAGGTTACATTTGATTAAATCTACAGACGTCATGTTATAAATTGTCTTCATATGTGGGGTTATTCTGGGCTATTATGTTTGTATTTGTTGTTGTACAGAGGCATCAAATGTTTCCTTTTTTTTTTTTTGTTAGCTAGAAACTGCCCTGAGTCCCCTCGAGGAGATAGGGCACACTATTAATAAAGAAGTAGTAGTAGTAGTTATTTGTGACAATTTGTGTAGAGAAAGGCGGGGTACAAATATGTGAAATAATTTGTTTCAGCATATGTGTCAGCATAACTCCAAATTTAGAAAAGTTATAATAATAATAAACCTTTATTTGTACCCCGCCACCATCTCCCGAAGGACTCGATGAGGCTTACAAGAGGCCAAGCCCAAATACAACAATAAAAACAGCAGCAACAATAACAACACAATAACTAAAAAAAAAACCCGAAGCAATAACATTAACAACACCCAATGACGCAATTAAAAGTGCTGGGCATGACAAGGTGGTGTGTTAGGAGGGGGATGGGCATGCAGATATCCTGGATCTCTGATAAAGTGCATTGGGACATAATGCTAGGAGTTTCCTTACTTTGTTACTTTGTGGAATACCACCTGGCCATGGCCATGCTGATGGGGAATTCTGTTACTTATAGCATAGGCATTGAATTGTTACCAACATTGTGAACTGCCCTGAGTCCCCTTCGGGGTTGTGAAAGGCAGTATATAAATACCGCAAATAAATAATACATAATAGTCCCAAAAGTTAACCTTTCCAAGATCTGCCATTGCCATGTATCTGGGTTATTATTTATCCAGATACATGAAATCCAATTAAATGTCTTCACTCCCACCTTATGTTCCGCAAAATGGTTGATACAGTTTACCTCACATGCCACTGCAATACTCAGCTAGCAATCTCAAAGTTCGTGAATGAAGGAAAGATATTTATTTCATATAAATTAAACTGCATCATGCATGTACGGTGAACGGAGCACGTACTTCACTTGCAACAAGTCCCAGACTCACTGTGATTCCTCTGATTTAAAAATAACTTAAATAACAGAGCTGAGAAAGATCTGGCATCAAATCTTGCAAAGCTTCTGGCATTTGATGGAACCATGATCTCATTCAGTGTAAGGAGCTTTATGGGTCCAACTACTTATGTCAGTTTAATTTGTAGATCATTTTTAATACCTTAGTCACTGGATTGTTGTTATTATTTTCTCTTTGGAGACTTCATGTTTCCTTACTGCATGTATTCTTGGATACATTTATGCATACATTTGAATAGATTAGCCCATACAGACAGGAAATGTACTAGCAATTCATCACTGTGCTGGAACAACCTCCACTTCCACATACACATACTAAATTAGTTAATGTTTCAACACACACAAACACTAACAGGTTAGCAAAAATCCTAAAAAAAAAAATGTTCCCAATAACCTCCTCCAGAAAATTCAAACCAAAAACAAGACATTTGAATCATCCTGTGTATTTCGATTTCTCCTCTATTTTATAAGGACCTTGTGAAAACTTCCATAGAATATTTTCTTCACTTCTGGTTGGTCAAAGACGATTTCCTCTACATCTGCTTCATAATCCCGATGAAAGAATATCAAGGTTTTTTTGTTTGCTATGTGAAGAAAAGGGAGAAATAAAAACATTGTTTTAAAGGCAATAATACAGGCATGATGTACTATTATTTACTAATTGCAGATTCAACGCTTTATATCCAGAGAGATAACATTGGCTAACACACATTTTGAAGCCTCAAATATTAGACCTGTTTCTGGGTATATTTGATTTGCTGATTTAAAAAATGACACCACTTTTCCCCTGTCAGTTCTAGTTTTTGAGATACACAACTTATGAAATATATTCCTCTTCATGTGCTCATAGCTGGAGTGGAATAGAAAAACAGGTGAAAATAGGAATACCACATTACACAATGACCTATTGGAAAAATATGTATGCATGTTGGAGACATATATACCAGAACTTGGGAAAGTGGTGCTGTTTTAGTTAGAGACCTGGGAAGCCTCTGAGGATGAGGTCAAGGATTTTTTGTTGGAGCCTGTTACTTCTGTGGGGGAAAGCAAAAGTGTTTTTCAAGATGTTTTGAATAGATATTTTGTTGTGGAAACAGACTGTGTCTCTCATGAGAATCTCCCAGGGACTGACTGTGAAAGGAATGTGGAGGAGACCAGAGGGTTACTAATAACCCCGTGTTTATTGTTCAGATGGGAGGGTGCGAAGCAGAGACAGATTTGTTGTTCTCAGAGACTGAAAGACAAACAAAGGGAGCCCAGATATGGGAAAGAATGATGTTTAGGTAAGAGGAAGACTTCTTAAGGAATCTGAGGCTGTATTCTTTGTGGAGATCAATATTGGAATTTCATGTATCAAGTTGCCTGTCAATGAAACTCCAAGTCAGGGGTTCTGTTTTTTTTTCCTGTTTAAGTTTCATGTCTCCTGTTTGGATTAGAAATCTTGTTTCAAGCTTTCAAGCCTTTGGGATTACAGTCAAGTTTTCAAGCCTTTGAAATTATAGTCATGTTGTGAGTGCCACCACCTTGGGATTCCAGTTTCTTGTTCTCCCTTCTGTGATTTTTGGATTCATGTTCAGATTTACTAGGTTCTTGTGGGTTTTTTCGGGCTATAGAGCCATGTTCTAGAGGCATTTCTCCTGACGTTTCGCCTGCATCTATGGCAAGCATCCTCAGAGGTTGAGAAGGTCTGTTGGAAGTAGGAAAAATGGGCTTATATATCTGTGGAATGGCTGGGGTGGGGCAAGGAGCTCTTCCCTGCTGCAGTTAGGTGTGAATGTTTAGCTGATCACCTTCATTAGCATTTGAAGGCCTGTCTGAGCCTGGGAAAATCTGTTGCTGGGAGGTGTTAATCTGTGCCTGGTTTTTTCCTCTCTGTTGTTTGGCTGTTATAATTTTTGAGTTTTTTAATACTGGTAGCCAGATTTTGTTCATTTTCATGGTTCCTTCCTTTCTGTTGAAATTGTCCACATGCTTGTGGATTTCAATGGCTTCTCTGTGTAGTCTGACATGGTGGTTGTGAGAGTGGTCCAGCATTTCTGTGTTCTCACATAATATGCTGTGTCCAGGTTGGTTCATCAGGTGCTCTGCTATGGCTGACTTCTCTGGTTGAAGTAGTCTGCAGTGCCTTTCATGTTCCTTGATTCGTGTTTGGGCGCTGCGGTTGGTGGTCCCTATGTAGACTTGTCCACAGCTGCATGGTATACGGTAGACTCCTGCAGAGAGTGAGAGGATCCCTCTTGTCCTTTGCTGAACGTAGCATTTGTTGGATTTTCTTGGTGGGTCTGTAGATTGTTTGTATGTTGTGTTTCCTCATCAGCTTCCCTATGCGGTCAGTGGTTCCCTTGATGTATGGCAGGAACACTTTTCCTCTGGGTGGATCTTCATCTTTCCTCTCGTGGCTTGTTCGTGGTCTTGCAGCTCTTCTGATGTCTGAGGTGGAGTATCCATTGGCCTGGAGAGCCCAGTTGAGGTGGTTCAGTTCATCTTGGAGGAGGTGGGGTTCGCAGATTCTTTTTGCACGGTCTGCCAAGGCTTTAATGGTGCTTCTTTTTTGACTTGGGTGATGGTTGGAGTTTTTATGTAGATATCTATCTGTGTGTGTGGGTTTTCTGTAGACGGTGTGACCCAATTGTTGATCTGGTTTGGATGACTAGGACATCTAGAAAAGGCAGTCTTCCTTCATTTTCTTTTTCCATGGTGAATTGGATGTTTGGGTGGATGCTGTTAAGATGGTCCAGGAACCTGTTTAGTTCTTCTTCTCCATGGCTCCAAATGGTGAAGGTGTCATCCACATATCTGAACCATATCGTGGGCTTTTTGGTTGCTGTTTCCAGGGCTTGTTCTTCAAAGTGTTCCATGTAAAAGTTAGCTATGACCGGGCTGAGAGGGCTCCCCATAGCTACTCCATCTTTCTGTTCGTAGAATTCATTGTCCCACTGAAAGTAACTGGTGGTAAGGCAATGGTGAAACAGAGCTCAGATTTGCTCTTTGCCTTTTGTAAAGCTCTTGATATCTAGCTCACAGATTTAAATTGGATATTGCTTTTACAACCTGGCCTTTGATTTTACTTTCTTGCATGCTTAGTTTGCTTATTTTAAATGATTTTGACGCTGTTGCTTTTTATATACTTTTTTCTTAATTTCATTATTACTGTTGAATTGTGTGATGTCTGGGTGAAAAGGAATCAAACAGGTGGCTGAGCTGCAACACTAAGGCTACCACAGTAGGGATGGTTATTCTTGATTTTCCCATTCCCAATGGGTGTCAGCGATAATCCATCTAATTTAATTGCTGCACTGTCAGAAAGTGTGAGAAATTTCCCTTCCTGGATGACAGGATAAGCATGATAAGTATACCCTCTATTCCATCATCAAAGTCATTTATAAAGATATTGAACAGAGGAACCAACAGAGCACATGCTTTGCATGAAGAAAGTTCCACTTTTATTTCTATTATTAACATCATCAAGTAGAAGACAATGGGAAATACCTCTTGTTGCTCAAGGTTGGACTTCGGCTATGCACTTTATACTGGGCTTTCTCTGCACCAAGTTTGGAAACTCCAATTAGTACAAAACACGGCAGCCAGACTAGTTACAGGAACATCTAGGAGGGAGCATATTACCTCTACACTACAGTCACTCCATTGGTTGCCAGTTAGTTCTGGACAAAGTACAAAGTGTTGGCTTTGACTGTTAAAGTCTTACATGGTTTTGGTCCACATTACTTACAGAATCACCTTCTCCCATACAATCTGCTCCTTTGGACACTGAGGTCCTCTGGGAAATGCTGACTCCAGCCATCCAAAACCTGAGTGGCATCTGTCACCCAGAGGACCTTTTTATTGACTGTCCCAAAAGAAGACCTGCCAGAAGAGATCTGACAACTAAATCCACTGTCAGAATTTAAAATGCAACTGAGTATCCATCTCTTCCATCAGAGCTAGCCAGTCCATTTTGACTTGCGAATTTTAACCTGCAGTTTATTGGTAATTTTAATCGGCATTTTACCTGTATATTTGTTATATCTGTTTACCTGTATATTTGTTATATCTGTTTTATCATGTTGTACCCCACCTTGAGCCACAAGGAGAGGCAGGTAATAAATTATTATTGTTATGATGCTTCTGCTGCTGATGATGATGATGATTATGGAAACAACTGAAGGGCCATCTTGTTCTTCCAGTGCAGGAATCCACTGCTAAAGCACTCAGAGAGCCATACATCCAACCTCTCCCTAAACACCCCCAAAGAAGGAGAGTTCACCTCCTTCTGAAACAGTCAATGTCACTATGGTCTGCCATGGGACTTGAACAGCCATGGATTGTGGTATCCATGGGGAGTCCTGGAACCAAGCCCCAGTGAATGTCAAAGACATATACTCACACACACACACCAACAACAACCTGTGACTAAATTCCATGAGAAGAAGACTAGAAAACATGTTGCCCTCCAAATGTTGACAGGCTAGTTCTTCTCAGCCTCTTCCAACCTAATCAACTTTTTCCAACAGCCATGAACATCTGGTCAGAGGGAGAGAGATGACTGGAGTAATCAAAATCTAAAGGGCCACAAGGTTATCATGTCCAGCTTCTGTAAAGAAAATATTGGTCTACTGGCAAAGAAAAGAAACCAGATTTGATGCCAGGTCAAAAGGAAGTCATCACAAAGGCCTTTTTCCTTGGGGACAATCAGTGAATGTTCTTTGAACCTACTTACGGTCAAGGATGATGCCAAGGAGAGGCTGGAAATCCTCATCTGTTATCTGCCACACAGCAAAGGTTTCTCTGGGGCTTTCTGGCAGGAGGCGGAGAAGGAAAGTGATTGTATATTCAGCAGGAAATCCAAAGTGAAATACTTCACTGGGAAAATAAATTAGAAATAAAGGCCCCTAATTAAAATGGATTCAAATGAATTTTGTAGGAAAATTGAAGCTGCTTTATACCAACTTTGTACTTGGAAAGCAATGTTAAAAGTCATTAGTTCCATGTTTTAAAGTAGTTCAGTTCTGAATGCAGCTTAATTATAATCATAACTTTCAAAGTTACGATACAGCAGGTGTGGCTTTGATCTTTTTAATGCATCTGATGGACCCCTCCAGAGTTTCCGAACTGTCCCCCCAGATAAACATTGACAGATCAAGCATAGTATAAGGCAGAACCTGAACCAGGTGATATTCCTTCTACTTCTAGTGAAGCCACATTCAAGTAACCAAAAACAACTTCAAAACCTGAGGTGTAACATCCTTCTAAGATCTACAGAGACACTCGCTGGAACACCTCAGCAAGCGAGAGTCCAAAAGTGGCAGGCTCAAACCCAGAACCTCAACCAATGGCTGATACCAAATGAGAAACTCCTCCCTGGGCACACAGAGGACTGGGCGACTTGGAAGGCGCTGAACAGACTGCACTCTGGCACCACAAGATGCAGAGCCAACCTTCAGAAATGGGGCTACAAAGTGGAATCCTCGACATGCGAGTGCAGAGAAGAGCAAACCACTGACCACCTGCTGCAATGCAACCTGAGCCCAGCCACATGCACCATGGAGGACCTTCTTGCAGCAACACCAGAAGCACTCCAAGTGGCCAGATACTGGTCAAAGGACATTTAATCAACTACCAAACTCACACATTTTGTATTTTCTCTGTTTGTTTGCTTTGTTCTGTTAGAAATGTAATATAATTGACTGGCTGCCCTGACATGAGAAATAAATAAATAAGTAAATAAGTAAATAAATAAATAACATCCTTCTCATTAACTTACAATTCAAATGCATCTTAGTTAACTCAAAAAGAAAGAAAGAAAGAACTGAATGTAAGCAACTAGATTTCCATAACTATTTACTTCCAAATTCTGATCTGCACTTGGCTTTTCCAATTCAGCATCCTCCAGATCCAAAACTCTTAACAACCTTAAACCTTACTTGAAAACTCATGCTGTCTGTGAGTATGTTTAGTAAATATTTTCCACCTGGCATCCAATGTTATTTCAATATCAACCACTGATATGACGACACTGTCTATTTTTTATGACTTACTGTTGTCTCATCAGGATGTGCTAACTATATTGAAAGGCAGGGACATCAGAGTGATTGATGGGACATAAATCTTTTGATTAATTAATCAATCAGACAATAAGACAGAGTTATGAAAATGAGCAATGACGTGTGTTTAGCTTGGAGAAGAGAAGACTTAGAGGTGATATGACAGCCCTTTTAAATACTTGGATGGGTATCATTTGGAAGATGAAACAAACTTGTTTTCTGCTACTACAGAGGTCAGAAGATGAACCAAATTAGAAGAAAATCTACCTAAACACTAGGAAGAACTTTTAAATGTAAGCATTGTATGACACAGAAATAGCCTCAGAGGAATAGGTGGAAACTTCTACCTTGGAATTTTTAAAGAGTGGTTCAACAACATTTTCAGGGCATGCTTTAGTGGTGTATGGTTTGGATTTGATGATTTTGTGATGAATTAAAAACATGTCATCAGAATCAGGGATCATTAGTGCTTATTTGTTGAAAGCCATCTGAACCTTGGCCAAATGTTGGTTGTTGTTATATTAGTCTGACTCCTCCAGATCAGTTACAGCACCATATTCTAAGAGCAGTGGTTCTCAACCTTCTTAATGCTGCATCCCCTTAATACAATTCCTCATGTTGTGGTGACCCCCAACCATAACATTATTTTCATTGCTACTTCATAACAGTAATTTTGCCACTGTTATGAATCATAATGTAACTTTCCGATATGCAGGATGCATTTTCCTTCACTGGACCAAATTTGGCACAAATACCTGATACATCCAAATCTGAATACTGGTGGGGCTAGGGGGGAATTGATTTTGTCATTTGGGATTTGTAGCTGCTGGGATTTATAGTTCATCTATAATCAAAGAGCATTCTGAACGCCATCAGCGAAAGAATTGGGCCAAACTTCCCACATAGAACCTCCATGCCTTGAAGGGACTTGATGGCATGAGCCTCCCTCTAGCCTCGCCATGCACCTAGCTCTCCCCTCCCCACTTGGAGTTTCAGAAAGAGCCCTCCCCTTGGCTGAGAGGTGGGCCAACGGAGGAGAGCTTTTGGTGGGAAGATTCACCCTTTCTTTCCAAAAAGGAAGAGAAAGACAGGTGGAGAGATTTTCAGCCTTATCTACAAAGGGATTCCTAAGACCATCAGGAATATAGTGACGAGTGGAGTGCCGCAGGGTTCTGTCCTGGGCCCGGTCCTGTTCAAAATCTTTATTAATGACTTAGATGAAGGGTTAGAAGGCAGGATCATCAAGTTTGCAGACAACACCAAATTGGGAGGGATAGCCAATACTCCAGAGGACAGGAGCAGGATTCAAAACGATCTTGACAGATTAGAGAGATGGGCCAAAACTAACAAAATGAAGTTCAACAGTGACAAGTGCAAGATACTCCACTTTGGCAGGAAAAACAAAATGCAAAGATACAGAATGGGGGACAATTCCTGGCTCGAGAGCAGTACGTGTGAAAAAGATTTTGGGGTCCTTGTGGACAACAAGTTAAACATAAGCCAACAATGTGATGTGGTGGCAAAAAATAGCCAATGGGATTTTGGCCTGCATCATTAGGAGCATAGTGTCTAGATCTAGGGAAGTAATGCTACCCCTCTATCCTGCCTTGGTTAGACCACACCTGGAATATTGTGTCCAATTCTGGGCACCACAATTGAGGAGAGATATTGACAAGCTGGAACGTGTCCAGAGGAGGGCGACTAAAATGATCAAGGGTCTGGAGAACAAGCCCTATGAAGAGCAGCTTAAAGAGCTGGGTATGTTTAGCATGAAGAAGAGAAGGATGAGAGGAAATATGATAGCCATGTATAAATATATGAGAGGAAGTCACAGGGAGCTCCCTCCTCCCTGTACTGCAAGCTTGTTTTCTGCTTCCCTGAAGACTAGGACACGGAACAATGGCTTCAAACTACAAGAAAGGAGATTCCATCTGAACACTAGGAAGAACTTCCTGACTGTGAGAGCTGTTCAGCAGTGGAACTCTCTGCCCCAGAGTGTGGTGGAGGCTTCTTCTTTGGAAACTTTTAAACAGAGGCTGGATGGCCATCTGTCAGGGGTGCTTTGAATGCAATATTCCTGCTTCTAGGCAGGGGGTTGGACTGAATGGCCCATGAGGTCTCTTCCAACTCTATGATTCTATAGATTTTTTTGGTGGTCTTTGGTGACCCCTCTGAAGCCCCCTTGCAACCCCCTCCCCAGGGGTCCTGACCTCCAGGTTGAGAGACACTGGATTAGATAGTTCTTTTAGTCTCTGCCAACTTTAAGGTTCTATGATTTTGTGATCAATTGAAAACATGTTATCAGAATCAGGGATCATTAGTTCTTATTTGTTGAAAGCCATCTGAACCTTGGCAAAATGTTGGTGGTTGTTGTTACATTACTCTGACTCTTCCAGTTCCGTTACAGCACCATATTCTAGAGTTTTCTTGGCAAGATCTATGAGGAAGTTTTCCGCTGCCTTCCTCTGAAGCTGAGAGTACATGACTTGCCCAAGTTCACCTAGCAGGCTTTTAGGTTCAAACCGCAGTTTCCCAAGGCCCTAGTCAAATACTCAAACTGCATTGACCCATAATGGTTGACTCTCAGCCCTTAATTTCAAGACAATATGACCAAAGACTTTTTTCATTTGAAGTCTTTTTTCCTTTCCAATGGCTTCGTGCCCTTGAAATGGTGAATAATGCACTCTCACACACAGCACACACACACATCTATATACTGGCTCTAAGAACAACCAATTTGGGTCTCTGTACATTTTGACAAAATATACTCTGTGGAATCTCCCAATTCGATGCTAAGAAGCTTTACTTCTTTAAACAAGATTAAAATTATCCCTATGTTTCAGCAATTAAACTTAAAAAGGAAGTTATAGCTGCCTCTTAATAATCCATTTTGTCTTGATTTGCAAAGCTGTAGTCAATAATAGAATCAGATGGAATACATGCCGGGCCATTATAAACCCCGGATTATGAAGACAAGTGCGGGTAGCTACTCAACAACCAAAGTCATGTTCCAAAGTCATTAACTGAGATCTGTAGAACTTGCATAACACCACAAAACTGGGGCAATCTTAGCATGATATGAATCTCCATGCACCCTTCAAAAAGGTCCTTTTAACCCCTACTTTTGTATCATCCACAGCAGAGCTGTCTTTACCACTTTCTAATAGGTATACAAGTCTTTGCTGATTTTCTTCTTGGATGATGAAATGACTAATTTTAGCAATTTTCTTCCTGCTACATAAAAATTTCATACTTTTTTATTTTCTGTGCCAGGAACAGCATTTTCTGTGGAAAAACAACTATAAACAAACTGCACAGAACCAATCCTCAAGTAAAGTATTCTTTTCACAGGAAATTGCATTTTTGGTATAGAAAATAATATTTCAATGCATCAACATTTTTCTGCAAAAATGCTGTGTTTTTGTGCAAAACAATCCCAGGTAGCATGAGTTGTCAAAGGCTTTCATGGCCAAAATCACTGGGTTGCTGTTAGTTTTCCAGGCTGTGTGGCCTTGTTCTTTGCTGACGTTTCATCCACATCTATGGCAGGCATCCTCAGAGGCTGAGGGGTTTGTTGGAAATTAGGCAACTGATGTTTACATATCTGTGGAATGTCCAGAGTTGGAGAAAGAAGTCTTGTCTGCTTGAGGCAAATGTGAATGTTGAAATTGTCCACCTTGATTACCATTTAATGGCCTTGCAGCTTCAAAGCCTGGCTGATTGGTGCCTGGGGAATCCTTTGTTTAGAGGTGTTAGCAGGTCCTGATTGATTCTTGTCTGGAATTCCCCTGCTTTTTTAGTATTGCTCTTTATTTGCTGTCCTGACTTTAGAGTTTTTTAAAAAATAGTGGTAACCAGATTTTGTTCATTTTCGTGGTTTCCTCCTTTCTGTTGAAAATGTCCACATGTTTCTCTGACATGGTTGTTGTTAGAGTGATACAGCATTTCTGTGTTCTCAAATAATAAGCTAGGTCCAGGTTGGTTCACCAGGTGCTCTGCTACAACTGACTTCTCTGGTTGAAGTAGTCTGCAGTGCCTTTCATGCACTTTGAATCAAGTTTCGGTGCTGCATTTGGTGGTCCCTATGCAGATTGTCCACAGCTGCGTGGCAAACTCCTGCAGAGGTGAGAGGATCCCTCTTGTCCTTTGCTGAATGTAGCATTTGTTGGATTTTCTTAGTGGATCTGTAGATAGTTTGTAGGTTGTGTTTCTTTATCAGCTTCCCTATCTGGTCAGTGGTTGCCTTGATGTATGGCAAGAACACTTTTCCTCTGGGTGGATCTTTGTCTTTACTCTCATGGCTTGTTCTCGGTCTTGCAGCTCTTCTGATGTCTGTGGTGGAGTCTCCATTGGCCTGTAGAGCCCAGTTTAGGTGGTTCAGTTCACCTTGGAGGAAGTGAGGTTCACATATTCTTTTTGCACACTCTGTCAGGGCTTTCATTGTGCTCCTTTTTTGACTTGGATGATAATTAGAGTTTTTATGTAGCTATCTATCAGTGTGTGTGGGTTTTCTGTAAACCGTGTGACCCAATTGTTGATTGGGTTTGTAGATGACTAGAACATTTAGAAATAGCAGTTTTTCTTCATTTTCTTTTTCCATGGTGAATTGGATGTTTGGGTGGATGCTGTTAATTTGGTCCAGGAACTTGTATAGTTCTTCTTCTCCATAGCTCCAAATGGTCAAGGTGTCATCAACATATCTGAACCATGTAGGGGGCTTTGTTAAGTTGTTGTTTTTGTCGTTGTTGTTGTGGCTGCTGCTACATCCAGGGTTTATTTTTGAAAGGGCCCCATGTAGAAATTTGCTATGACTGGGCTGAGAGGGCTTTCCACGGCTACTCCATCTTTCAGTTCTTAGAATTCATTGTCCCACTTGTGATGAGGCAATAGTGAAACAGGACTGTTATGTCTTCTGGGAAATTCTGGTTGATTAGTGTGATGGTGTCTGCTACTGGAACCTTGGTAAATATAGATGCCACATCAAAGCCAAACAGTTCGTCATTGATGTTAAGCTTGAGGTTGCTGATTTTTTCTATGAAGTCGGCTGAGTCCTTGATATAGTGTGTAGCAAGACCAGTATGGGTTTGTAGCTGTGTGGCCAGAAATTTTGCCAAATCTCTTTGCCATTTTTTTTGCCAAAATTCAAACCTCAGGTAGAATTTTGTATAGAATAACAATTAATCTGTTCTGAACAAATCTGTGATAGGTTCACCTTAGGGTTATCATATGTAGGAAATGACTTGTTACACAACATCTGTGAAAATCAAAGTTTTCTCACATCAAAATCCCTATCTGAAAAATGTCTGTGGCAAATTTTAGAGGACTCACATCTATGGATGAGTAAGGAATTTACCACATTGGATTCTGGGAGAATGTAGATTTTGCTGATCCTCACCATTCAAGAACTGGCATGGATAGAAAACATTTTGCATTTGGAAATTTGCATTGTACAGGACTTTGAAAAATCTATAGTAAAAAGGTATGTGTGTGTATATATATATATATACACACACACATACATGCACACACATTTTTACCAGGTTTGATTTCTAACTAGGATGCTTCAAGAATTCAGTCTTCATGAATTCTAATATATATGGAAGTGAGCCACCCTCCTAGACAAATACACAGATTGAATTTCACTATTGCCACATTCTGCACCACCTCTGAATGTTGTGACACAGTTCTTGGCAGCTTAAATGTATGAAAATACATTCTAAAGTACATCTTTTAATAGAAAACAGCAGCTGGCTTCCCGTTCAGCACATACAAGATCATAAGCTGGACTTATGACCTCATAAGTGTTATGGATTCATGTTAATGGTTGTTAGTGACCAAACATGGACCCCCAAATTATGATTTCAGTCTGACATTACTCCGGCTGAGGCATTTCTGGGGTGCTGGAGATGGGAGCGCTGAGAATTGCTCCCTCCTGGTTGCAGAGTGCCTTAACCCAGGCCATTGTGATAGGACCTCAAAGGATCTCTCCAGCTTCCTGTTCCCAATGTGCCCATGATTAAGAGAGAGCTGCTGATGTCATTTCCTTGCACCCTGATCTCTAGTACCTTGGAGATGTTTCAGTTGGGATGCTCTCAGGCAAAAACAACAGGTTTTCAGAGGGCGGCATCATCAGATTCAGCTACGATGATAAAACTTCAATGATACAGAATGTCATCTGTTGTATTAAAATAAACTTTTTGTAAAGAACCATCCTGTCACAAATCCTGCAGTTTAAGGTAGAAACAGGCTAGAATGGCTATATGACTGAATGAATGTCAAGATAGCATGCATTAAAGCAGTGGTTCTCAACCTTCCTAATACCACAAACCCTTAATACAGTTCCTCATGTTGTGGTGACCTCCCAACCATAACATTATTTTTGTTGCTATTTCATAACTGTAATTTTGCTACTGTTATGAATCATAATGTAAATATCTGATATGCAGGATGTATTTTCATTCACTGGACCAGATTTGGCACAAATACACGATACACCCAAATTTGCATACTCGTGGGGTTGGTGAGGGATTGATTTTGTCATTTGGGATTTGTAGTTGCTGGGATTTATAGTTAACCTACAATCAAAGATCATTCTGAACTCCACCAACGATGGAATTGAACCAAATTTGGCACACAGAACTCCCATGACCAACAGAAAATACTAGAAGAATTTGGTGGGAATTGACCTTGAGTTCTGGAGTTGTAGTTCACCTACATCCAGAGAGCACGTTGAACTCAAACAATGATGGATCTGGACCAAACTTGGCACGAAAACTCAATATGCCCAAATGTGAACATTGACGGTGTCTGGGGAAAATAGACCTTGACATTTGGGAGTTGTAGCTGCTGGGATTTATAGTTCACTTATAATTGAAGACCTTTCTGAACCCCACCAAAATTGGGCCAAACTTCCCACACAGAACCCAAATGACCAACACAAAATACTGTGTTTTCTGATGATCTTTGGCGACCCCTCTGACACACTGTTTTGCCCCCCCCCCCAGGGTTCTGACCCCCAGGTTGAGAAAGTTTTGCTAACATATCCACCCTAATTGCCAATCACCATAGACTACAAAATAGACAAATAAATGTGTCCCAGCAGTTACAGAGCCTAGCTGAAATTCCATTGCCAATGCCAATGATGAATTCATCAGGAAGAAACTTCATCTGATAGAAGCCCCTCACTCCCCCCAAAAAATGATGCAGTCCCAAACAAGGTAGAGCTATGAAACACTGTCTGGCCTAACAAGAAAATACACAATTCTTGAACTCCAGATAACAGATTTGGGTGAATGGTCTAGGCAAGAAGGTGAAGAAAAATGGGGCTGGGTGATAACAGAACTCACGGACAGTGAAATAAAGAGAGGAATAACCAAGAAATCTGCTGATAAAGTTTTTTTCTGGACGGTACTAGATGCTAAAGATGCCACACGGTTTGCATTTTTAAAGAGAATCATGTTAATTCACTTCCTGAATTATCATCAGGTTAGAAAAGGGTTCATGCAGTTCTCGGGGCCCTTCCAGGCAGGCCCTATATCCCAGGATCTGATATGCTTATATGACTGCCAGATAATCTGGGATGAACAGAAAGCCTGGGATCAGATACTGGGATATAGGACCTGTCTGGAAGCGCCCTCAGATCCTTGCCATATATTTCTTGGTTCAATGATGCCAGACAAATAATTTTAGGTCTAAATATATTTTCATGAAAAAAGAAAACTGATGAACTTTATGAAGAGCTTCGTAGTGGTGAGAGAAGTTCAGCAGTTAAATCTGCTGCCTTGGAGTATCGAGGAGTCTCCTTCTCTGGAAATACTTAAGCAGAAGCTGGATGGTCATCTGTTGGAAGTGCTTTGATAGTTTGTTCCTGCATGGCAGGCAATGGACTGGATGCCCCTTTTGGTATCTTTCAATTCTATGATTTCATGGACCGCATTAGTGTCCTTCCCATGTTCTATGAGACTAACCTTGATGACAGCCACAAACCCCACAGCTGCTATTTTGGGATTTCCAAAATCTTCATCATAATTGCAACCATGCAACTGGGCAATTAACATCTCATCTAGTTTGATGACCATGTCAAAGGCAAAGGTCACAAATACCTCCCAGCAATGACTTCTTCTAAAAATGGGGTGTAAGTTTGATCACTCCTTCCAAAGCAAAATGAAGAAAGAGGAGGAGGGAAAAGCATCCAGGATCTTATTAAAATTTAAGTGTGTCACTACCAAATTACATGTGACAGAGCTCTGTCTCTCTTATCAGATGGTCCGCTAGATGGATGGTTAATGATACAGTGAGTAAAGAGAGTGAAAACAGAAATGCTGAGGAGGGACTCTGCATACCAAAACAAGGGTGAGAGGCACACATACTCTGCTTATAGTAAGGTATATTTCATGACTCAGTTTTCATTCCAAGGCACTTATTGATATATGGAACTCTATGTCAAGATAATTACAAATCAGCAACACCTATATATAATACAAGGGTGTCATTATAAGCTCACCCAAACAAGAATTTTCCCACTCAACCCCGCTTGGATCTCAACTCCTGGATTTGTTATGTTTGGATTGTCTTGGGACTTTATCTGACCCACCCTCCCCATCTCAATAAATTAGTGAAGAGTAGAGACATCACACTGGCAATGAAGATCTGCATGGTTAAAGCAATGGTATTCCAAGTAAGTAACCTATGGATGTGAGAGCTGGACCATAAGGAAGGTTGAGAAAAGGAAGATTGACACTTTTGAACTGTGGTGTTGGAGGAAAGTTCTGAGAGTGCCTTGGACAGCAAGAAGATCCAATCAGTCCATACTCCAGGAAATAAAGCCTGACTACTCACCGGAGGGAAGGATATTAGAGGCAAAGTACTTAAGTACTTTGGCCACATAATGAGAAGACAAGAAAGTTTAGAGAAGACAATGATGCTGGGGAAAATGTAAGGAAAAAGGAAGAGGGGCCGACCAAGGACAAGATGGATGGATGGCATCCTTGAAGTGACTGGCTTGACCTTGAAGGAGCTGGGGGTGGCAACAGCCAACAAGGAGCTGTGTTGGGGGCTGGTACATGAGTTCATGAAGATTCAGAAGTGACTGAATGAATAAACAACAACAACACTTTCCCCTTTCTAGACACTTGGAAAACAGAAAAATAACATATGACAGAGCCCTTCCCATGAGACAGGGGGACTTCTTGTCAAAATCATTAGGGAAGTGTCTCAAAAGTCCTTGAAAACAGGGAAGAAAGATGATCAAAGATCATCTTCCGAATTCAGGAAACAATATATAATTGGGGAAAAAAGCAAAAAGTGTGGAATGGGAGCTGTCATACTTACTCGTACTGAATTGCTTCAGTGATGTGAAGTAAGGGAAGGTCCTGCTTCATGAGCCTGGCATGGTAATTGTTTCAAAGTAATGTGATAATTTGAAATTCTGAAATTTCAAAATATCTTTGTTTTGAATGTCTATACTGTTTGCTATTTAAGTTTCAGATTTCTGGAATGGAGAGTACTGAGATTGGGAGGAAAGCCCAGTATTCCCAGAGTGGCGTCTCTTTAAGATGAGTGCCCCGAGTCTACTCCAGAGCAGCAGGACCGAAGAAAGGGGAAAACCAAGTATGCCTCCAGAGGGGTTTTGTTCAAGGTTTTCTTTTACAAAAAATGGGGTGGGCAAGAACTGCACTAGCTCATGTGATAAATCTGAAAATTGATGATTTCAGGAGAAAAGGCAAGAAAGAACATGGGATAATGTATCTCCCTCTATGAACCAACTCAGAGGTTAAGATTGTCTGGAGACGCCATGCTCTCTGTCCCACCTCCTTCGTAGGAGCAATTGGTGGGGATGAGGGACTGGGCCTTCTCAGTTGTGGCCCCTCAACTATGGAACTCCCTCCCCAGCAAAATCAAGTCAGCTCCTTCCCTCCCTGACCTTCAGAAAGCAAGTAAAACATGGCTCTGGGACCAAGCCTTTGACCAATAGTGCAGTGAAACAAGTGAAGATGGAAAATGTGCAGTAACAACTGGAACGGTTTTTTTTACCATGATCTCAGATTGCATAATTTTAATAATGTGTTTTAATTTTTATATGGATCTTAAATTCAAGTTTTAATGTATGTGTTTCATTTATATTTGTTGTTGATATGGCATTGAATTGTTGCCTTTTGTAAAGCTGCAATGAGTCCTCTTCAGGGTGAAAAGAATGGGTGAAAAGAATAGCCACAGGGAGGAGGGAGCAAGCTTGTTTTCTGCTTCCCTGGAGACTAGGACGCGGAACAATGGCTTCAAACTACAAGAGAGGAGATTCCATCTGAACATTAGGAAGAACTTCCTGACTGTGAGAGCCGTTCAGCAGTGGAACTCTCTGCCCCGGAGTGTGGTGGAGGCTCCTTCTTTGGAAGCTTTTAAACAGAGGCTGGATCTGTCAGGGGTGATTTGAGTGCAATATTCCTGCTTCTTGGCAGGGGGTTGGACTGGATGGCCCATGAGGTCTCTTCCAACTCTTTGATTCTATGATTCTATGATATAAATACTGTTAATAAATAAATAAGGATTAACAAACAGAACTATGTGCTTTGTAATGCTACAGCACTAAATGCCACAGTAATATAATGTTCCCACTTCATGAATGGGATAAAGTCCTTCATGACCTTGCTTGCCCAATTTCTCTGTATGTCAAAACTGTATTTCTAAATGTCATTGTTCAATCAAACCACCACACCATGTTGGTTCATCATGGCGTACACCATCCCAATGTATCTGCCCCACTTTGGATCTGAATTAAGCTGTTCCAGATCAGCCTGATTCATTTCAGGTGAAGCAGCAACACAGCCCTAGGATATCTATGCTTTAAAATATTCAAAACACATCACAACAATTCTAATATGTAACATTTTCAAGAACCATGTATTAGATCTGCCCATAATGACCTTCCCTTTGAAATTAGTCACTCTTACAAGAGCTTCAGAGCTCCTTTGAATATTCTATTTTTGACATTTGCTTAAAAGTTAGCAGATTTTGCCAGAGTTAAACAAATCACTGAATCTTTGCATTTTATCAAGGCCTTTGTCCATTGCTCCTTTGCTCTTCCTGCTGTTGTGTCTTCCTTTTGCCATTTCCCCACTTTTTTGCCCTCATTTGCCTTGGCCTCATTTATCCTCAGTGCTCTTTCCTCGTAGGAACCTATGTGATTCCAGAATTATATAACACAAGAGTGACATCATTACCAGAGCCTGGAAGCAGCAAGTTAGAATTACAGGTTGAGCAACCCATGTTCAAAACACTTGGGACCAGAAGTGTTTGGGATTTTAGAGGGGTTTTTTTTCCAGATTTTGGAATACCCATGTTTGCATATGTGTATATAATAACGTATGTTGGGGATGGAACTGAAGTCTAATTATGATCTGTATACAACTTATATACATAGCCTGAAGACAATTTTACACAATGGTTTTAATAATTTTGTGCATGAAGCAAATTCTGTATGAATTGAACCATTAGAAAACAAAGGTGTCACTATCTCAACCACCCATCTAGGCAATTTTGGAGTTTGCAGTAGTTGAGATTTTGGAATTCTAGATAAGGAATGTTCAGTCTGCACCACTCTTTTTTTGCAATGAGTTACACTTTGGGCAAGAAAGTTACATTTTACTAGTCATGTAACAAGTCATCATCATCATCATCTTTAATTACTTATTAATCGCCCTCCATCCGAGATGCTCTAAGCAAGTGAGAATGATATCCATATAGTTATTTTCTTGTTACCATTTACAGCATTTATTCTAAAAAAGAATCTTTCATATGGGTATTTATATTGTGTCGCTGTGCATTTTCCGGGCTGTAAGGCAATGTCCCACAAGCATTCTCTCCTGATGTTTCACCCACATCTATGGCAGGTATCCACAGAGGTTGTGAGGTGTGTTGGAAACTTGACAAGGGAGATTTATATATCTTTGAAATGTCCAGGGTGTCTGTTTGAGGCAAGTGTGAATGTTGCAATTGGCCACCTTGATTAGCACTGAATAGCCTTGCAGCTTCAAAGCCTGGCTGCTTCCTGCATGGGGAAATCCTTTGTTTGGAGGTGTTAGCTGGCCCTGGTTGTTTCCTGTCTGGAATTCCCTGTTTTCTGAGTATTGTTCTTTATTTACCGTCCTGATTTTAGAGGGTTTTTTTTAATACTGGTAGCCAAATTTTGTTCATTGTCATAGTTTCCTCCTTTTTGTTGAAATTGTCTACATGCTTGTAGATTTGAGTGGCTTCTGTGTAGTCTAACATGGTGGTTGTTAGAGTGGTCCAGCATATCTGTGTTCTCAAATAATATGCTGTGTCCAGGTTGGATTACTGGGTGCTCTGCTATGGCTGACTTCTCAAATTGAGTTAGTCTGCAGTGTCTTTCATGTTCCTTGATTCATGTCTGGGTGATCCTGCATTGGTTGGTCCCTATGTAGACTTGTCCACGGCTGCATGGGATTTGGTAGACTCCTGCACAGGTGAGAGGATCCCTCTTGTCCTTTGCTGAATGTAGCATTCATTGGATTTTCTTAGTAGATAGTTTGAAGGTTATGCTTCTTCATCAGCTTCCCTATGAAGTCAGTGATTCCCTTGGTGTATGGTAAGAACACTTTTCCTCTGGGTGGATCTATGTCTTTACTCTCGTGGCTTCTTCTTGGTCTTGCAGTTCTTCTGATGCTGTGGTGGAGTATCCATTGGTATTTGTATTCATAGAGAATAGCAACAAGGAATGTAATAAAGTACTATAAACACTGGGTAACATTAACAGCAAGGAACTGCTCTTCCATGTCTCTATATCAGTGGTTCTCAACTTGTGGGCCCCCAGGTATATTGGCCTACAACTCCCAGAAATCCCAGCCAGTTTACCAGCTGTTAGGATTTCTAGGAGTTGAAGGCCAACACATCTGGGGACCCACAGGTTGAGAATCAAACCACAGATCCAACTTACATCCAAACTGAAGGAAACAATAGCTAGTTTGCATTGAAATTAGCAATTGAATCCCACAGTACAGCAGCCGGATTTTTTTACACCAATCCAGAATCTCCAGATATGATTTCCCATGTTACCTTGTTTTCTGGGTTAGCTGGATATCTCTGAAGAGGGTATATGTGTGAGTGCCCAGGAAGATGTAGGGTTCCATAGCTACCCCCTTGATGGAAGCATACTCCTTCTCCATCAACCCAAATGCCTCCATCATGTTGAAACCTAGAGAAAGTAGGAAACGGGACATGGTATAAAACCAGAGTGGGCAATGGGATAGATGTGACTACCAGGTTTATCTAATTTCAATGTCTGCAGGAATGAGCTCTCCCTTGATATGTGTAATGAATCCCTTACCTTAGCTGGCTGACTGAAGCATAAGGGAGTGGGCCTGGTGAAGCCACAGCATCCATTTTAGAAAGCCATTTTAGTAAGTTTTCCCTTGAGGGGGTGTGTTCAAGTTTTAGAGGGAAAATAAGGAGGCTAGGATTGGCTAGAAAGACGGGGGTGGAGCCTAAGTGGTTTAGAGAAAAAAGTGTCCTTTTTAAACAGAGGCTTGAGGTCCCAGGGAGTCAGTTTGGAAGTTGTCGGTTGGAGTTGTTAGAGAGCAATTGGAAGAGTTGGTGTTAGAGTGAGTCTGGGTTTAGAGAAAAAGATTGGGTCAGTCTTTTGTGATGTATTCAGAGTAGCTATTTAGTAGATAGCTAGAATACTGTGGTGGAGTAGTACCCAGTTAGTGGACTGTTCAATCCCTAGGGAAGTCTAGTTCAGGGTATTTTTGGCTAGATTCCTAAGGGGCATTTTGAGGAGTTACTTTCAGAGATTAATTCCCTGAAGTAATTTTCTGTGGTGGAACGTTGAAGACGTGCAACCCAGAAGAGTTTAAGATTCTTATTCTAACACAACCACAAGCTTTTCATGCCAGCATTTTCTGAAACCATTGAGCATTCGTACCTGAATTATTTCAAGCTTGTTCAATAAACATTCTTGTTCTTTTTTTAACTTATACCAGCCTCAGTGTGGGTACCTGTGTGGTCAAAGTATTTCTAAAATCAGCTTCACAGCAGCCACTAAGGAACTATAGTGGCATAGTGTATGTTGTAGAACAAACTCACAATATTACCTCAGCCTGATTAATATTGGAATGGTGGCAGCAGCATTGATTTGAAGAAGCATTTTGAGTCTCTCAGTTCTAGTGTTTCCCAGTTCCTACCTTTTAAAATACTAAGTGTCTCTCCCCTTCTCTGCTTTAATCTCCCCTGATATTGGTATAATCAGTGGGATATTTTTCAACAATTATAATAAACAGAACTTTAAATATACAGCTGGTTCAACAACCATACTCCCTCTTCCTTTTGATGGCTTTATATTTTTGGTGAACACTGCGTTCATATTTTAGGAGGTGCCTGTGTGTTATAATATGCAAGACAATAGAAGAAACAGGGATAAAATGGGCAGAGAGGAAAAAAGTAGAGGAAGAAGGAGAGTGTGTATGTAAAGGGATGAATCACTTATTTTCAGTTTTTAAACTGTACTGCAAGTTTGTTTTCTGCTGCCCTGGAGACTAGGACTTGGACCAATGGCTTCTAACTACAGGAAAGGAGATTCCACCTGACCATTAGGAAGAACTTTCTGACTGTGAGAGCTGTTCAGCAGTGGAACTCTCTACCCGAAGTGTGATGAAGGCTCCTTCTATGGAGGCTTTTAAACAGAGGCTGGATGGCCATCTGTTGGGGGTGCTTTGAATGCGATTGTCCTGCTTCTTGGCAGGGGGTTGGACTCTATGGCCCACAAGGTTTCTTCCAACAACTCTATGGTTCTACTGTACATCAGAAGCAAGAGTATCCAGTAACTCATGAAATGTTGAGTGCATCAATAAAATTAATGCAGTTTGATACCACTTTAACTGCCATGACTTGATGCTATGGAATCATAGGAGTTATGGAATCATAGGAGTTATCCTATGGAATCATAGGAGCCCCCGGTGGCGCAGTGGGTTAAACCCCTCTGCTGGCAGGACTGAAGACCGACAGGTCGCAGGTTCGAATCCGGGGAGAGGCGGATGAGCTCCCTCTATCAGCTCCAGCTCTTCACGCGGGGACATGAGAGAAGCCTCCCACAAGGATGATAAAAACATCAAATCATCCAGGTGTCCCCTGGGCAACGTCCTTGCAGATGGCCAATTCTCTCACACCATAAGCAACTTGCTCCTGACACAACAAAAAAAATTAGAAGTTATAATTTTACAAGTCTTCTCTATCAATTTCACTAGTCTTCTCATCTTTGCTCTTCTCTGCCAAAGAGTACAGGTACCTCACCAGCCCAGCATTAAAATATAGCAGTGAAAGTGCTGTCAAAATGCATTAATTCTACAGTGTGGCTATACCCTAAGTCAGAGTGGTGAATGATTGTGTACATATCAGAGGCACGTGAATGCCTGAAGAAACAAACCCCTGCTTCCTGATAGTCTCCGTGCCTTATGGACTCCATTCCATATAGTTTCTATATATCCTATTTTAATAAGAGCTTCTGTATATGAGGCTAATGATGGATGAATCAGAAATTGTTATCACTATAGACTGTGGTATATGAGATACCAGGACTAGATTGCTGGTTGCACCACGCAAAGCAACACACATTGTTCTCAATGCCCGGTCAGGCACAGCAGCAATAAGAAGATAATTCAAGTGGATAGAAAATGAAAACTAAGAAAGCATATTTCAAATCCTTACCTATGAAACAGTTGCCCCTGGAGTCACTAGGATAATAAAATGAGATGTGGCAGAAGAGTGGGATGGTAATAATATGAAGTAATGCTACCCCTCTATTCTGCTTTGGTTAGACCACACCTGGAATATTGTGTCCAATTCTGGGCACCACAATTCAAGAGAGATATTGACAAGCTGGAATGTGTCCAGAGGAGCGACTAAAATGATCAAAGGGTCTGGAGAACAAGCCCTATGAGGAGCGGCTTAAGGAGCTGGGCATGTTTAGCCTGAAGAAGAGAAGGCTGAGAGGGGAGATATGATAGCCATGTATAAATATGTGAGAGGAAGCCACAGGGAGGAGGGAACAAGCTTGTTTTCTGCTTCCCTGGAGACTAGGACGCGGAACAATGGCTTCAAACTACAAGAGAGGAGATTCCATCTGAACATGAGGAAGAACTTCCTGACTGTGAGAGCCGTTCAGCAGTGGAACTCTCTGCCCCTGAGTGTGGTGGAGGCTCCTTCTTTGGAAGCTTTTAAACAGAGGCTGGATGGCCATCTGTCAGGGGTGATTTGAATGCAATATTCCTGCTTCTTGGCAGGGGGTTGGACTGGATGGCCCATGAGGTCTCTTCCAACTCTTTGATTCTATGATTCTATGATTCTATGATTCTATGATTCTATGATTCTATGAACAATAGCCAAATAATGGCACATGCCAATCACTAGAGAAATGGGGACTGAGGAACCAGATGCAAGACCAATTTGCAGTCCACAGAACTGCACCAGCTTTTCCACAACACTTACACTTAAATGATTTGGTGAATCAGCCATAAAGAGGAATCCAATTGTTCCAGAATTGCATCAGCGGACATGCTATAATGAATACGCTGGGAATAAATTACAAAGCTTGTTTCCATTTTGATGTCTTTCCCTTTCCATCTGCTTCAAACTGCTAAGCAAGGGTTGACCTGCAAGATTTGGTGAATACATATTTTCCCACACAGAGAGACCAAAAAAGAAGAATTAATTTGTATCCATGGAGCTTTCTCCTTCTTCCCTGGCTTCTCATTACAGGCCGATGAGTCACTTTCTCAAGTCTTTACAATCAGCAATTTTCCCTCCTTTGCTTATCTGAATTTATGGGCTGCTGAGACCAAGGTGGGGGCAGAGGAAAGGGACAAGTGGGGGAGAGATAACCATATAAATAGTAAAGGGGACATGGCGTTTTATTTATTTTTTTAGTGGGTTTAATCAATATTCTGCTTCCACCAGTTTCATTTCCTCGACATTGTCTATTTTTTTTTTATTGCTCAGTTCTGATTTTTATCTTAGAGACAGTGTGTGTCTGCAGGGAAAGGGAGACCATTCTCGTTTTGGAGAATTAGAACACTTGCTGGATTAAATGTAACAAAAAGATCCCAGCCTTGCAATCTTCTCATCTCAATTAAAGTTTGCACCCAATGCTATTAATGTTATCGTGCAAAAGGAGGAACTGTAGCTGTAAACTATATATACATTTAAGACTACTATCAAGTGGGAAAGGTCAGAGGGGTCCGGCTAAGGCACTAGACAAGTCTGCTAGTGAAATCCTTTTTTGTTTTTGTTTCTTACTGGACAGAAAGTTGAAAAGGAATATATCTAGAAAGGCAATGAACATTGATCCTTCCCACTTTTTTATAGACTCACACGGTTAGTGTTATGTGCCTGTGCAAAAGGTTGAGTTTAATATTTCCCCATGGACCTTTTGATATGCAATAAAAAACTTTCAGAAGACTAAAACATACCTTCAAAGAGCACCTAAATAGTTTTTTTCCCCTCAGTCATCATATTAGTTCACTCCAGAGTAACTCCTGACACGACTCCTTCATGCATTCTGTCTGCATAATCATTCCAGGGAGAGGAAAGCTCTGGCTGGCTGGCCAATCCTAAGATGTCTTTAGCTTCCACCTGCCTCTTATTTTGTCCTTAAATACTATATCTCAGTAGCACGAAGCTGCTTAGAAACTCCTTGGCAAAGTTTTCTAACTGGCTCCAGAACAAAACCAGTGTGTTTTCTTTAAGAATACTCTGAATATGCCTCTGTCCGTCAGCATCTCTGCACAAACGTCAAGTCTTACTGTTGTCAGTAGAAAATGCCAGTTCAATTGGGTTTATCATTTGCTTTAATTCTTACAGACAGTACTAAAGTCTTTCAGAATCTAAAAGAGAAAGAGATATTATTTTTTTCATACTTAAGGAACACAGTGGCAACAGGTTTACCTACCTTGCAGAAAGCCTTCTGTGGAGTCAAGGACGGGACAGTCTGCAGGATGATGTAGAGCATGGGAAGAAAGGGGGATGTTAAAACAATATAACAGTTGTCAATGCAGAGGACAATGTTGACATTAAAGCTGTTGTATTTTTATTTTTGACACAATATGAGAGTCAGGACTTGCTTTTAATTAGACTGGCAACATAGTTGAAAAAGGAAATGCATATGGTAATTTATACCCATAGATAAACATCTATTAATACAGTGATGGACAACTGTCAGAGGCTATGGCAGATATGGGCAATCTTCAGCCCTCCAGGTGTTTTAGACTTCAACTCCCACAATTCCTATCAGCCTACCAGCTGTTAGGAATTGTGAAATATGAAGTCCAAAACACCTGGAGGGCTGAAGTTGGTCCACACCTAGGCAAGCGAGACATATCGTCCCACATAAGGACTTTGGGGGGAGGGGGCATAATCCCACAAAAAGGGGGCTTTTTTGTTCTCAAATGCCCTCTATGGATGTGGAAGCATGTTGCCTATGGAAGTGGGTGATCTGTATCATTTTAAGCCCAGAAGACCCCTTTTTACAACAGGGAATGATCTACACCAGTTTACATCCTGAAAACTGGTGTAGATCATTCCCTGTTGTAAAAAGGGGTCTTCTGGGCTTAAAATGATACAGATCACCCACTCCCATAGGCAACATGCTTCCAGGTAGGTTCCAAAACATAGGGAAATGACTCCTCACTTCCTAGAGCACATTTTGGAATATATTTTTAAAAAAAATAACAGAAAGGGTCTTGAAGACATACAAACACTTTGCTAACCCTTGGTTTGCATGGAGATATGGCCAGAGTGACAGGCAGACAAGATGGAAGTGCTTATTGTCAAAAGTCCTAACCTAGGCTTGTATGTGTGAACCAGTCCTGAATGGGAGAAGAAAGCTGGTAGACTGTCCATACTAATATATATGTTGAGGGCAGGTTTTGGGGCCACAATTATAGATTTTAATATTACCCTTGAATAAATTGAAGGTCATCCGGCAGTGAGGGTAAAGCACCAATGCAGCCTTGGAAGGACAGATGTCCCTGGATGCCACCACCATTTCCCAACCCAGACATTCCAAAAGCCCAGAAGCAGTAATATGTCAGAGAGTGCAGAGGGATCCAATGCTTCTTTTATGTTCTCCTGAGATGGATTAAGCTCTTGCTTTTCACTATTTTACCCTGAGAAAGGCATGATTCCGTTTTTGATAAGGTAGAGTACGCCCATTGATCCATGGAGAAGTCAACCCAGGGTTTTTAGGCTGATTTTTTTTTTACTAAAACATCTCAACATTTACAAGGTAAATATATAGGGTAAGTCTACATCAGATGCAACGTGAAAGTATATGCTACTATTTTGTTTTCTCAGTTAGTTTCAAAGAACTCTTGGGGAGCCCTGGAACTACATTCAATTCCAGAATAGAATATAGCTTTTTCTTATAAATGTCTGGGATAGTTTACATACAAAACTTGTTTAACTTCTACCACTCCAGTTTGGGACACCCTTCAACTTGCATTCTCACCAGGGAGCCACAGATAAATCTTGCTTTCTGAGGAAATGCATGCTTGCTAATGCACATTCCTGGTTTCTTATTTTCACAGAGTATAAGCAAAATACTTTTATGTGGCATAATCAGTGAAGGGGCCTCTTATCTTCTCTTCTCTTGGACAAAAGCAGTTGTCAAACACTTTCAATTAAAGTTTTACTGTGTTTCTGGCTATTGTTCATTCCCACTTAAAATCACCTTTAAAAATGAAACCTCAAGGCACACTTTTTAATTATAGCATTTATTAATCTGAGGACAACCTTGTCATTTGCTGAGCTCAGGAAAAAAGTAAGTGGCACAGAAACATTTTTCACTAAGGTGGAGTGGTGGCTGGAGAGCTGGGCATGATTCAGTGGGGATTCATCCAGATACTTCCCTGCACATGGATTTGCTACATAGATGTTATCTGCAGGGATCTACTGAGACCTCCAGAGTTCCTTGCAGATGCCTGCTGCAACATATCAAGGTAAAAGATATACCATAATATATCTGGATATATTTTCAGTGATCCCTCCACTTCCAACAATATAGAAATGGCTATACTGGGCTGAACAGCTTATAACTGGGGCAAGGGGTAGAATTTGGAGAGAAAACTACAGAGATGTAGCTACAGGGAATCTCAGGTGTTATTTGATTGGACTATGATACTCATGCTAACTGCTGGAACTGAGAAAAAGTAATTTCCAAACTTTTCCCGGAACCATCTGTTTTGGTTGTTCTAGAGATTGTGGATTTTCCCCCTGCTGATCCACAACCAACAACCCCATTAGAGAAATCCTTGCACTGTCTTGATATAGAAAGGGTGCTGGCATTTCATATTCAGCACACAGCTGCCTATCCCTCTTCCAATAGATTATGTGTCTGTCATGGTGGTCCAAGAAAGGTCAACAAGCGTCATTGCAAACATTATCTAAATAGGTTGTCCAATTTATTTATTTGGTTTATGAATCTGCTATACAACCTGTTCCTGAAGGCCACCATGCACATTCATTGAGGGCGTTGGGTTTGTTAGCATAAATCCTATCCAGAATATCATTATCCGACCTTTGCAAAGCTGCTACGTGGTCACAACTATCTATGTTCATTCATTGTTAGGATCTCATCACATTGATGAGGTCCAGTGTTCCAATTTACCAGTCTCTGTGGTTAACTGAGGGAGCAGTGGGACAATCCCGGCACCCCACTGATGCTTCCCCATCACATAGAATCATAGAATCATAGAATCAAAGAGTTGGAAAAGACCTCATGGGCCATCCAGTCCAACCCCCTGCCAAGAAGCAGGAATATTGCATTCAAATCACCCCTGACAGATGGCCATCCAGCCCCTGTTTCAAAGCTTCCAAAGAAGGAGCTTCCACCACACTCCGGGAAAGAGTTCCACTGCTGAACAGCTCTCACAGTTAGGAAGTTCTTTCTCATGTTCAGATGGTGGAATCTCCTTTCCTGTAGTTTGAAACCATTGTTCCATGTCCCAGTCTCCAGGGCAGCAGAAAAAAGGCTTGCTCACTCCTCCCTATGACTTCCCCTCACATTTTTATACATGGCCATCATGTCTCTTCATAAGCATTGCCTGAAGGTAAGTTTATACACAATATTTTTAATAAACGTGTACTTGAAACAAAGCTTATGTGCATTGAATCTTCTGAAAACAAAGATGTCATTATTTGAACTACCCATGTGGAGAATTTTGGTGGATTTTGGCATTTTGGATAAGGATGCTCAACCTTTATTTCAGGAGTAAAGGAAAGTCATAGTAATAAGAATTCTGCTCCCATTTGGTTTCCTCTATACATGTGGGCCTCCAGGTGTTTTGGACTGCAGCTCCCACAGTTCCTAACAGCTGGTAAGATGGCTGGGATTCCTGGAGTTGAAATCCAAAACACCTGGAGGCCCAAAGGTTGAGAACCACTGCTCCATACCTACAGAAGTGTCTGAAATTGTACTTTAAGGGTTAGACCATTGATCTAAGTTTGGACCATAAACATCCCACATCCAGTTCCAATACTCCAGCCTTCAACTCAGGGGCAAACATACATTACATTTCCCAGATGTATCCCTACAATGTTGTTGATTTATACTGGATGGATGGGACAGACACATTTGGAAATATGTGTATCATCCAAAGATATGAAGCTAGGCTTGTCTGCAAAATGGCCCTGATGTCAACTGTCCTGAAAAAAGACAGAGTATTGGAATTTCTGTCATTCTGTCTCGTCTATCTCACCCACCATGAGTGATCGTAATGTCCTCCTTCCTTTACTTGTCAAAATGTGATTATCATTAAATGCCAGTTAATGCAACCGCATAAATGCCATGATTAATTTCAATTACAGTAGAGTTCTTGACCATCTTTTTTGTTCTCTTTTTAGTGACCAGACCACTTTCTGCTTCTCAGACTGCACTCTGTTAAATGCCGTTGTCACCTCAAAGCAAAACTGTTGTTGTTTACTCACAAAGAAATGCAATCCTGTACAATGACTCCGTGAGTAATTGTGCTGGCATATTTATTACATTCATTTTCGCTTGAGAAAAGAAGAAAGGCTTTCCTCCCCCTTCAGTTCATTTCAAGGCCCATTCTGCCGGGGACATTGTGGAAGGTAAAGAGAGTTGTTTTGTACAAAATATAAACACTTTGGCATTCGTCTGCAATTCACCTTTTACAGGAAATCCCCAGCTAAATCCTCTCTCATCCTTTGAGCAAGAGAATCAAAAACCAGGCACCGTCGCTCATACAAATCAGAGATAAGAGAGAAAGAATCAAAGGCTCTTTGGTGAAGACTTATAAAGTGTTCTCCATTTAAATGGGTTGAGTCAAAAAAGACTCCTTCAAAAACCAAAAGCACTGCAGTTATTTGCTTCTGTAACAGTGCCAGGCAACCAAAGCAGGGAGGGTGCAGGGGACAAGCTGAATGGAGGCAAAGGGAGCCTTGATGATAACAATTAAAGAGGCTCCCAAAAGGCAAGGACATTTAAGAAAGTGTTCTGTTTTTGTAAAGGTCTTTCTGAACCTCTGCTTATGCCATCCTTGTCCTCCTTCTCATTAATATATTATCTATCTATCTAGAAAGGTTGAGGAAAGGAAAACAGATGCTTTTGAACTGTGGTGTTGGAGGAAAATTCTAAAAGTGCCTCAGACCGCGAAAAGATCCAAACAGTCCATCCTTCAGGACATAAAGCCTGACTGCTCATTGGAGGGAAGGATATTAGAGGCAAAGATGAAGTACTTTGGCCACATCATGAGAAGACAGGAAAGCTTAGAGAAGATAATGATGCTGGGGGAAATGGAAGGAAAAAGGAAGAGGGGTCAACCAAGGGCAAGATGGATGGATGTTATCCTTGAAGTGACTGGTTTGACCTTGAAGGAGCTGGGGGTGATGACGGCTGACAGGGAGCTCTGGCGTGGGCTGGTCCATGAGTTAACAAATAGTTGGAAGCAACTGAATGAATGAACAAAAACTATCTATACAAGTCAAAGTATGTATGTGTATTTGTTTGAAGTGAAGAGGCCCTCTGCGATGTCATTGGATTGGCTCTTGCTAAGTGAAGTCGCCTCCTGTGATATCATTGGATTAGTTGCTGCTATCTGAAGGATTGGCTGTTGCTAAGTGAAGTGGCCCTCTGTGACATCAATGGAAAAAAAAGTTGACATGTGTATGAGAGGAAGGGAGGTAGAAACGAAAGAGAGAAAGTGGAAAAGAATGCTAAGGAGTGTTGTGGTTCAGCCTGTGATTGTTTCATTGCCTGTGATTTTAGAGAACAGTGAACAAGATCCTGCAGACCCACAATGGTCTAAAAATGGGAATTCGGGGCAGGAGAGTACTGTTGCTCATGATGGAGCTGAGGATTCTGGGATTGTCAGGCCAATAGTAGATGTTCAGTTAAAGTCAGATCCAGAGGCTGAGAGGCCTGAGCTAGCTTTCCCAAGAGAATCAAGGTCGGAATTAGGGAATAATGTGTTAATTGCGCGCCAGCTGCGCCTGTACCTTGTGAAGTCTGACTTGGCCACGGTGGTCCACGCTTTGGTTACATTCCGTTTAGACTACTGCAACGCTCTCTACGTGGGGTTGCCTCTGAAGACTGCCCGGAAGCTGCAGCTAGTCCAACGCTCGGCAGCCAGACTACTAACGGGTGCTGGGTACAGGGAGCACACCACTCCGCTGTTACACCAGCTCCACTGGCTGCCAATTAGCTTCCGAGCACAATTCAAAGTGCTGGTGTTAACCTATAAAGCCCTAAACGACTCCGGCCCTGTTTACCTCTCCAAACGTATTCTCCCCTATGAACCATCAAGATTATTAAGATCATCTGGAGAGGCCCTGCTCTCGGTCCCACCGGCCTCGCAAGCGCGTCTGGTGGGGATGAGGGACAGGGCCTTCTCGGTGGTGGCCCCTCGACTCTGGAACTCTCCCCCACTGGAGATCAGAACCACCCCTTCTATCCTGACATTTAAGAAACAGGTGAAGACTTGGTTATGGAGACAAGCATTCGACGAGTGAGCCAACACCCTGAAATATGGATGGAGGATGATGAGCAATGATTTTAGTATGATGACTGACCATTGTAGTTATTGAATGTAATTGCTGTTTTAATGTTTTACTGTAATATGTATTATGATGTTTTATTGATTGTATGTGATATTATGGTTGGAAACCGGTCTGAGTCCCTCAAGAGAGGTGAGAAGTCGGTATACAAAACTTTTAAATAAATAAATTGGAGATATAGAGCAGTCTAACTTCCCTGAGTTAAATAGAAAAAAATCAGATCTGTCAACAAAGACAGATGGCTGAGGGGAGATGTAGCTCCCTCAGACTGTTATCTAAGAAATGCCCCCTTTAGACTTCCCAAGGAAAAAGACATCGTTTCTTGAGTATATATGAGAGTTAATTAGGATTCACACTTCAGAGGAATCAACGTCTAGTAAAGGGAGCAAATCTCTCTCTAGTTTCAAGCTTCATGGGTTTTGGATTTTCCTATGTTGTTTTCATGGTTTCAAGTAATTTTCCTGATTTCTTGTATTGCTCCTGGAATCAAGTCTTATCCTGGTTTCGGATAACTTTTGGCATCTTTGTTATGCTTCTTGTGTATTTTTAATTCTCTGGATCATATTGTGTGCCAAGTCTTCAGTTGAAAGGTTTTGCCTGTGCCTTGGTCTTGTGGATTATTGCTTCCAAGTTTTAAAGTGACTGCTTTACATAGACAATATTTTATATTACTTTTATTGTTTTTATTCTTTTGCTGAAGCTGCATTTAATCTTCAATAAACTGTTTTGCTTATTCATTGGACTCTGAAGTGTGAGATTGGTTCAAAGGTACCTTCCCAGCCCTGGTGTGTGACAAGGAGAAGGTAGTAGGGGCTCCTTCTTTGGAGGCTTTTAAACAGAGGGTGGGTGGCCATCTGTTGGGGATGCTTTGAATGCAATTTCCTGCTTCTTGGCAGGGGGTTGGACTGGATGGCCCATGAGGTCTCTTCCAACTCAATTCTAGGATTCTATGCAAGATTTTTAATTTTATAGGAAATTTAAAAGTATTTGAACTTTAACTTTTATAACTTTTAACCTGTGATTAAACCCAGGTGATCCATTTTGTTGGAAATTGGAGGATGGGTGAATGATGATGGGTGAATCACATTTTGGGAGAGGGGGTCCAGCTAGGAGGAATGATTTAGTTAACTCAGTAACTAGATATATATTAATGGAATGTGCATCTACACTGTAGAACTAATGCACCATTTTAACTGCAATTGCTCAATGCTATTGAATCATGGGAGTTGTGGTTAGATGAAGGGCTAGAAGGCAGGATCATCAAGTTTGCAGATGACACCAAATTGGGAGGGATAGCCAATACTCCAGAGGACAGGAGCAGGATTCAAAACGATCTTGACAGATTAGAGAGATGGGCCAAAACTAACAAAATGAAGTTCAACAGTGACAAATGCAAGATACTCCACTTAGGCAGAAAAAAATGAAATGCAGAGATACAGAATGGGGGACAATGCCTGGCTCGAGAGCAGTACGTGTGAAAAAGATCTTGGAGTCCTCGTGGACAACAAGTTAAACATGAGCCAACAATGTGATGTGGCGGCAAAAAAAGCCAATGGATTTTGGCCTGCATCAATAGGAGCATAGTGTCTAGATCTAGGGAAGTATTGCTACCCCTCTATTCTGCCTTGGTTAGACCACACCTGGAATATTGTGTCCAATTCTGGGCACCACAATTCAGGAGAGATATTGACAAGCTGGAATGTGTCCAGAGGAGGGCGACTAAAATGATCAAGGGTCTGGAGAACAAGCCCTATGAGGAGCGGCTTAAGGAGCTGGGCATGTTTAGCCTGAAGAAGAGAAGGCGGAGAGGAAATATGATAGCCATGTATAAATATGTGAGAGGAAGCCACAGGGAGGAGGGAGCAAGCTTGTTTTCTGCTTCCTGGAGACTAGGACGCGGAACAATGGCTTCAAACTACAAGAGAGGAGATTCCATCTGAACATGAGGAAGAACTTCCTGACTGTGAGAGCCGTTCAGCAGTGGAACTCTCTGCCCCGGAGTGTGGTGGAGGCTCCTTCCTTGGAAGCTTTTAAACAGGGGCTGGATGGCCATCTGTCAGGGGTGATTTGAATGCAATATTCCTGCTTCTTGGCAGGGGGTTGGACTGGATGGCCCATGAGGTCTCTTCCAACTCTTTGATTCTATGAATGTCTTCAGCCTTCTCTGCTAAAGAGTGTTGGTGCCTTACCAAACTACAGTTTCCAGGATACCACAGCATTGAGCCATGGCAGTTAGGTGTCAAACTGCATTAATTCCACAGTTTAGTATCTGATAAGGAATTCCAGCCAAAATTTCCAAGTTCTTTTCCTAACCCAGTATCTTACTCTCTGTTGGATCAGGACAATGTCTTCTGCAAGTTCTTTTAGAAAATCTAGAATAGTGTTTTCTTAGGAGGGTGTAATGGGTTTTCTTCCTAACTGCAAGATGAATTTTATGCCCTTCTTTTTAGTAGAGCTCTGAATTGGTTTGCAAATGGGTTCATTACTGGTTCATCATGAGATCTCCCTAAGGAACCTGAATCCAAGAAGATATCTTGATGACGCTGCTTATTTTCTGCTTAATTCGGTTTCCTTTTTTTTTCTTTGCTGCACTCTCCTCATAAACACCCAACCAAAACCTCCTCGGCCTCTGCTAGAGTTGCAAAACTTGTTTCCACATAACTTCTATATTTTACAATAGACTCTCCCCAATATATTTTATAGCCCAGTTTGCTAAGTATTTGCTTCCTTCCAACCCAGTTCATAATGCCTTTTATAGCCAGTCATTTGAGGAGTCGCCCGTGACAAATTCACTTACATTAATAACACAATTTAGAGAAGGGTGTTAATTGAAGGGTTTTTTGAACTCCATTCAAAGCTTTCTTTTCTGCCAGGAGCACAGCAAATAAATATCTGCCAGCTGGATAATGCCAGACATTTGTTGCAAATAATTCCACACCTTGTGCATTTGCATTTGCTTCACCTTGGAAATGGGGGTGAAACTAATGATTGTGACTTAAATGTTCCAGCCAAATCATGCCGGGAAAGAAGAGAACACATCTTGGAGAAAAGTCAGTGCCTTACAATAGAAGTACTGGCACGAGATTTTGAAGTAACATTTTCATATTTTGATTTTAAAATATGCCACTAAAATAATCCTAAAATAAGAATACAGAAGGTCAACCAAAGGATCTTACCCTCTGTTCTGAGAGGAACCGATTCTCTTGACGTCGGCAGTCTAGCCAAGATTGAAGCTGCAAGAAATAGAATAAAAAGTTTGTATGTATATAACTTCTCAAAAGATAGCATATAACAAACATGTAAGATAATACAGATTGAGCATCCCTTATCCAAAATAATTAGGACTAGAAGTATTCTGGATTTTTTTTAGAGTTTGGAATACATGTATATGTAGACATGTGCATAATGAGATATCTTGGAAGTAGGACCCAAGTCTAACTACAACATTTTTTTCCATTTCTTATACACTTCACATACATTGGTTGAAGGTATTTTATACAATATTTTTCTGAACTTTGTGTATGAAATAAAGTTTGTGAATACAGTAGAGTCTTGCTTATCTGACATAAATGGGTCAGCAGAATGTTGGATAAATGAAAATGTTGGATAATATGGAAGTTTCTGGGAGTTGAAGTCCATATCTCTATCCTGGCAGAGATCAGTGGTGAGTGAGTTCTCCTTCTGTTTGGATTTCCAGACATAAGGCGAGAACTCACTCACCACTGATGGAAAAAGGAGCAACAAACAAGAAATTGTAATGAAAAGATCGATGGATAGTTGTTGTTGTTGTTGTTCATTCATTCAGTTGTTCCCGACTCTTCGTGACCTCATTGACCAGCCCACGCCAGAGCTCCCTGTCAGCCGTCACCACCCCCAGCTCCTTAAAGAAATCCTGGCTGCTGCAAAACCAACCACCTGTTCCCTTGATCCGTGCCCCTCTTGGCTGGTTAAGAGCTGCCTGGAAGGTCTACTCGATCCGTTGAGTAATATAATCAATGGCTCTCTTGAACAGGAGGTCTTCCCGGACAACCTAAAAGAGGCAAGGGTTCGTCCCTTGCTAAAGAAGCCTAGCTTGGATCCCATGGCCCTTGCCAATTATCGTCCTGTCTCTAACCTTCCATTCTTAGGCAAGATGATAGAGTGGGCTGTACTGGGACAATTGCAACATTTTTTGGATGACACAGGCAGCCTGGACCCTTTCCAGTCAGGTTTCCGCCCTGGCCATGGGACGGAGACAGTCCTGGTTGCCATTACAGATTAACTTCGTCGCCAGTCTAATAACGGTGGATCAGCACTACTGGTACTTCTCAGCCTTACCGCAGCGTTTGACACCGTTGACTACGATCTAATGATTCACCGTGTTGCCATGACTGGATTTCGGGGTCAGGCCCTCAATTGGTTCAACTCATTTCTCCGAAACCAGAGCCAATGCGTGGAGTATATGGATCAAGTCTCTGAAAGATCTCGTTCCTCTGCCTTTTCTAAATCCAGTTTGTACTTCTGGCAACTCTCGCTCCATGTATTGCTGAAGTCTTCCTTGCAGGATCTTGAGCATTACCTTACTGGCATGAGAAATAAGGGCCACTGTACGAAAGTTTGAGCAATCTTTAGCATTTCCCTTTTTTGGTATGGGGATATAAGTTGATTTTTTTTTCCAATTTGAAGGCCATTCTTGTGTTTTTCATATTGGCTGGCATATGACATGCATCACCTTGATAGCATCATCTTTCAAGATTTTAAACAGTTCAGATGGGATCCTGTCGTCTCCTGCTGCCTTGTTGTTAGCAAGATAGATAGTACACTTACACAAATCCTCAAGACAACTGCCCACCATTATTTTCTCTTCCCATATTTCCTACAAACTCCCACATAGCCACAGGTTTTTTCGGGCTATATGTCCATGATCTAGAGCAGGCGTCCTCGAACTTTTTAAACAGAGGGCCAGGTCACAGTCCCTCAAACTGTTGGAGGGCTGGATTATAATGTGAAAAAACATGAATTCCTATGCACACTGCACATATGTTATTTGTAGTGCAAAAAACACTTTAAAACAATACAATAATTAAAATGAAGAACAGTTTTAACAAATATAAACTTAATAGTATTTCAATGGGAAGTGTGGGCCTGCTTTTGGCTAATGAGATAGGATTGTTGCTGTTGTTGTGCTTTCAAGTTGTTTCAGACTTAGGCAGACCCTGAGCAAGGGCTGGGTAAATGACCTTGAAGGGCCGTATCCAGCCCCCAGGCCTTAGTTTGAGGACCCCTGGTCTAGAGGCATTCTCTCCTGACGTTTCGCCTGCATCTATGGCAAGCATCCTCAGAGGTAGTGAGGTGAGGTGAGATTACTTTTGCTTTGTAAATTGTAGAAACTGAATTTCGCACACCTTTTAAAAGAATGTTGATGCCATGATGTATTGGTTTGTCCTACTTACCTTCACAAAGGAGAGATCTTGATCTGATCTGTCTTCTTTCCACTTCTTATCATTTTTTGAAATTCTTGGAAACTGAAAATGGAACTCTTCTACAGATTTCAATTGGATAAGGAGAGATGCAAAAGGAGATGCACAGTCAAGGGATTTGCTTACCTGTGTGACCGATAGTAGATACAGGATCGCTTTCTCCTATACTGTAGACTGCAGAAATTGTCACCATGTATAATCTGTTAGGGAGGAGCGAGTGAAGGGTAACAGATCTGCTTCTCCCAGAAACAGTTATCTGCAAAAAGAGAAGCAGATAAAGAGGGAGAATCATCTTTTAATAGCCTAGCACAATATGCTTTTATAAGGTTGATTTGGATGATACAAAATATGGTTCTTGAAACCTTTCTATTCCTGGTGCACCATATACAGATGTGAAGATCTGATTTTATCTTTTTTGTTACATTTCTGAAAATTCCATCAAGCTTTCCTACCCATTTATCCCATCCCTACCAGATGACCTTGGGCTACTCATATGATCGTACTCCAAGGGTTCGCAACTGTGGAAGGCAAGAGTAACCCATTAGCCCTGCAGGAAACTCCAAACCATATCAATTCCATTCAAAGGAAGGCATTCTCATAATGTTTGGGGCCTTCTTGGACTCCTAGAGGGCACTTTGAGTGACAAAAAATAAATAATTGGAAAAATTGCTTTCTCAACCAAGAACCAAAGAACCCATGATCTATCTTCCAGATCTATACTCCTGCAAAAATCATATAAGAAGATTCCTGCACAATCAGACCAAAGGTCAACCTTATCCACCATCCTCTAATAGTCCTATCCCAGCAATATCTCCCAGCAACCACTATTGAGAGGAAGAGTGGTCATCTGTGGAAAATTTGGGGAGGTCACATCAGGAGAACTTGAGAGTCATCCCCACTACCCAAAACACTACCAAAAATCCCCCCTCCAGCTCTCTAAGGACTGTTTGGGATATTTTCAACTGGTTTATCCCCCTTGTTGGACCTTATTGGACCATTTTTAGGCCCTGAAGATGGCTTCACTTAAAGGGAGCTTTCTAGTCTAAAATGGCCCAGACAACCAAAAACAAGAGCAATTCTGGAGTTTAGAAAAATTTGATTGCAAATCCATACAAGTGGAGGGATCCTAGAGTTCTGATTGTTATTTTTCAACCATTTTTCTGAGCTCTTTTCAAAGCTATTGGACCATTTACAGTCCAGGGGGAGGGGGCAGCACACATGGCCCATGGGCTGCACTTTACCCATCCTTAATTTAGAGGCATATTACTACCTTTAACCCACGAATGAGTGTTAAACCCATTATGAGTATCAGGAGTCATTGAAAGCTTCACCATGTACACATTGCATAATTTCCTTATAAAGCTTTTTAAACCAGTAGCTATTGGCACATCCAGGGGTAGAAAATTCCCCAGTTCAACTAAGTGACATATGAAGAGGAACTTCCTGAAGTCATACCATCTCCTGCCGCTTGTTTCCACTTTCTGGAGTGTAGGTGAGTCTGTAGTGCTGGACAGCTCCTTCAGGTGGGTTCCAGTGGACTTGAATGCTGCTTGGTGTTTCTGAATCAATATAGAGGTTTGTGGGTGGGTTCTTTGCAGCTGCAAGAAGGAGAAAGGGAGAAGAGAGTTCATCTGCAGAAGTCAATCTTCCTTGTGCATCCCAAACACCTGCAAGAAGATACCTACAAAGTTCTTGCAACTCCAGTGTTCATTTCAAACATGTGTATCTTTTTCCCCCTTTCTCCATATTGAAAACATTTTCCAGATGTCTCCTTCTTCAAGACAATCAATGTTCTGTAATGCTAGCTTTGTACGCAAGTTCCACTGAACTTTGGCCAGTGGATAGGCCTAGTGGTTCCATCTCCATATTAAGGATGTCAGTGTCCTGGCTTTGGAGGGAGAGACAGGGACAGCTCCATTGTATCAAGCTCTCAAGACAGATGATAGGCCTCCATCTATGCCCTGGCCTCATAGGGAGAGAGGAGGAAACAAATACAATTCAATCTTGCCTAGACCCAGAAGTAGATGAAAGATACTCCCTCCATCACAATTGCCACTGCCCTGGTCTTGGAGATAGAGAAAAAGAGTAAAGTGCAACTCCATTGTGTCTAGGTCAAGAAGCAGATGAAAGGTCCTCCTTTCCATTCCAACTCCCACTACCCTAGTCTGAGAGAGAGAGAAGAGGCACATGCAGCTCCATTGGCTCTTCCTCCAACACAACAACCATTGCTTTGGATTCTGCGGAACAAAAAAGAAGCAAGCAACAGGAAGATGGAATGAAAATGTAATAAGTCTCAACAGAAATAAACATCACTCTATCAAGCATATTATTTCTTACTCTCCCCTTTTGAGATTCTGCACAATATTTTGTGTTATCAATCAAACTTACTGATTTTCTGTTGTTTGTTTGTCTTACTGCTGAGCAAACCCAGAGACTTCTGACCGGGCTAGATGCAGCTGCCTGTGGATGCTTGAGTAGTCATTTACTCTTATCAAAAGGTGCCCGCTATGTAACTCATTAGAAAGTGGTTTGCCTTTCAGCTTCAGGGAAGACAGAAAAAAAGACTGGGAGGGGTGAGGCAACAGAGTTACTCCAGGGCACAAGAGAAAACAGATCTTGGAGGAATGCAATTGCTTAGGTGAATGAAGGGATGTTTCAACAAAGCCTCTCTGAACCTTGAAAAGGAATGGCTAAGATGAGACAGCAGTCTCAAAAGATGAAAACAAAACTGTTCAGAGTGTATCCTGAGGCGGCATGTATATTTGATCAAAGACAAAGGAGAGGAACTTAGTAAACAATACTGGGTCTTGTTTTCTGCAACTGCACTACACTGTTTTGGGTAAGCGAGGAATCCAGCTTCTTTCTGAGTTTTTTTTAAAGGTTTTAGAGCTGCATTTTGAGACAAAGAAATGCCAGAGTTCATGTCCAAAAGGAAAGGCCATTCTCCAGTCACAGGAACATAGCAAACTGCATCATGCTGATTTTAGACCATTGCTCTATCTGGCCTGCTGATGGGGAATATTCATTTTTCAAGTACAACTGCTAAAATTCCTAAGACATGGCTACAAAAAGTAATATTCCCAAGCTCTGGTACAAGTTATTCAGTATAGGGTCCCATGTCGATGGGGCGCTGAATCAATTATAGGGTTTATTCCAAACTTCAAAAGAACTATCCATGGTTCAGCACCTCGGATAGCTCTCTTAAAATTCACTTTAAGGACTTTATCACACAAAAAAGGCAAACCAGCATAGCAGCTGGCCATTACCTTTGTGTTTCCTGCTACTGGTTTGTCAGTTCTTTCCCAATGATTCTCCCATCCCTGCTATCGATGGGTAAAACTTAAAGACTTCACTCTAGGACTTTATCACACAAGGCAGGCCAACAAGCATTGCAGCTGGCTACCGATCCAACAAAATTCCCATCACCTGTCATGGTTCAATAGGTCCCTTCTTTTGAGCCAGCATGCTAGCAGTAAAGTGGCATACTGGCACAGAAGGAGAAGAGACCAAAGGGTGGGATTCTCCTCCCCTCTCCCTTTTCCACCTCTCCCTTGCTATTCCCATGAGTGTTTTCTTCTTTTATTTTATATGTGATGTTTTTGATATTTTTTAAATGCTGGAATTGTGCAATTGAACTAAGCATAGAAATAATAATTTAAAAGGAACCGTATTAGTCAGGATGGCAGGATTACAAGGGTGATTGCAGGAGCATGTGATGGTGAATTGGTGAAACACAAAGTTTAAGAACTTTGTTAGGCACCAAAGGTTGGTAGTAATTGGTGACTTTAACAGCCATAGCCATGTATGGGGCTATGCTAAGGAGGAGAAAAATTGAGAGGCTGGCCTCTCCTGGACTGCACAAACTATCACTTATTCATGATAGTAAGGTCCCACCATCCTACAACAGTGGAAGATGGCAGTGAAGATACAACCCAGACCTCCTATTTGTGAGTGACAGCATTGTGCAGCAATGCACTAATTCAGTGGGAGCACCAATATCATACACACAGCACCGACCAATAGTATGGCAATTGCTCCCAACTATAAGGCCTCAGGAAGTCCGATTTAAATGGAGGCACCATAGATAACATGTCTTAGTGTGCCACAGAAGAAGGCATAGAAAATCTCTTTTCAAAGTCTTTTACCATGAAAACCTATGACAAGACAATCCAAAATTAAATATGACATAGCACCAGAAGCTGAGACTCCCAGGTTGGAAGGCACTCAAAAAGCTACTGGGGTACAACAATTGGATTCAAACTCAAAGGACATTCAGCTGTTGACATTCTCAGAGGTGAAAGGAAAATCCAAAACTGCACAACTCATAGGAGCATGGGATGTCAGAAGCCTTATAAATGCCTGGCTTTAAATCTTGTATGTATTTAAATGCCTTTCTTTTGAAATATTCAGAATTCTTGAACTTGAGTTGAAACCTGGTGGTGGCCTAACCTCCTTGGCCTACTACTACACATCCATAATAATATATAGGTCATCTTTTCATCGTCACGGAGCTTCGGCTTCTCCTTGGCAGCTTGGAGAGCAGCCATAGCCTGGGGCAAAATATAGTCAATAATCCTTTAGTTTGGCTTCAATGAAACGAAAACTGCACAAACAAAAGGAGCGGAATCAATGAGGTTTCACGTGAGCTGTGCAGGGTCCCCAACAGAACACTCTATGGTTACCCCAGGCCCTGCTAAAAGCAGAAAAGAATTGCCTCTTTTTCTCTTGTAAGTAAAAGGTTTAACAACAGAAATGTCACGCCTGGGAATACTATGCCCTTGCCCGTCCTCCAAGTCTCATGGACTTCTTTTTTCAATTGTGGGTCACCCAAAACTTTTGCTTCACTGTTGAGATAGATGTAGCAGATCACCTATGTTTGCAGTAGTGCATTTGAATATATTTTAGCCTCTGTGCCTCAAGGGCTCTATTTACAGTATGCAGTTAGAGCACAGATTTTACATTAATGGCAATGGCTTCATCTTACAGAATCCTGGGATTTGTGAGGTATTTGGAATCCTCTGCCAGAAAACTCTTATCTGCACCAAATTACAAGTTCAAGTTCTAAGATTCATGCAGTTGTATTGGTGATATAATAATTATGCAATGTGAATGGGGCCATGGCTTAAAATACTAAGTCATTTCCTAAATATGGCACTGTAAGCATGGCTTCTGAATGGCCAGAGCTCTGTTGGTCTTCATTAGTGGGAACTGGCAATTCCATGATTTCTGTGTCCAATCAAGGACCACTGTGTCATTACTATGTGACCAAGCCAGCAAAGTGACCATTGCGCAATGGGCAATGTGCACAGTTAGATTGATGCCTGTGATGAGCATCACATCCGTCTTCATGCGCTTTGAACTGGTACCAATATTATTAGTATTGTTATTGTTATTGTTATTAACACTTTATTTATATTCCGCCCTTCTCCCCAAGGGGACGCAGAGTGGATTACAGCATATATAAACAGACACAGGCAAACATTCAATGCCTTCTTTTAATGACAATACAGTGAGGCACAAATATACAGACAAAAGCAGAGACTTCTTTTTTCATTTCCATCTTCTGGAGGCAGTGCTAAGCCCTGGCTCTGGGGGAGGTGCTGTTTTCCGTTTCCAAACCGAGGAGCCTGCAATAGTTCATAGACACCTCCTGGTCATGTGGCCGGCATGAGTACCTGGAGCATCCTTTTTGCCTTTTCCCACCAAAGCTTGATACTGACAAGCTGGAATGTGTCCAGAGGAGGGCGACTAAAATGATGAAGGGTCTGGAGAACAAGCCCTATGAGGAGCAGCTTAAGGAGCTGGGCATATTTAGCCTGAAGAAGAGAAGGCTGAGAGGAGATATGGTAGCCATGTATAAATATGTGAGAGGAAGCCACAGGGAGGAGGGAGCAAGCTTGTTTTCTGCTTCCCTGGAGACTAGGACACAGAACAATGGCTTCAAACTACAAGAAAGGAGATTCCATCTGAACATGAGGAAGAACTTTCTGACTGTGAGAGTCGTTCAGCAGTGGAACTCTCTGCCCCGGAGTGTGGTGGAGGCTCCTTCTTTGGAAGCTTTTAAACAGAGGCTGGATGGCCATCTGTCAGGGGTGATTTGAATGCAATATTCCTGCTTCTTGGCAGGGGGTTGGACTGGATGGCCCATGAGGTCTCTTCCAACTCTATGATTCTATGAAAGGTTGGTCAGCAGTTCAGCAGCACAAGGATTTAACCCACTGCACCACTCATGAACTCTACCGATGCACATTAGGAACTTTTATTTATTTATTTACTTATTTATGTCATACATTTCTATCCCACCCTTCTCCACACAAGGGGGACTTTTGCCTGTCCTGTTATACATCTTTGTAATTCATGACAAGGATTTCTTAGCATCTCCACTACATAGCTAAGAATTCATAAAGTTACATAATGGAAGTGATGATATGGAATTTTGAGTCATGCTTATATTTTAAATGCCATAGGTTAAAAAGTGTTACTAGATGTTTTTGGACAACCAAAGAAACATTTCTAAAACTCTGATGTATATATTTTCAAAAGGCCATTTGACCAGTGGTTTTCCAAAAAGGTTATGAATCCCATTTCCCAAATAGTTATGGAAATTCACATTTTCCAAAAATGTTTTAATTACTATAAGATCTTTCAGTAGTGGAATTCTGTCTGAAAGGGGAATGGACTCTCCTTTGGAGATATGCAAACAAAAGTTGGATGGGCATCTTTATGAAGTTCTATATTTCTACATTAAGGGGGTTGCACTGGATAGATAGCCCTTGTGGTCTCTGTGAAGATCCCTTACCTTACCAGCCTGGGTGGCAGAGCCTAGGAGAGGCAGGCCAGTTAGTTACAGCTTAGAAGGCCTGGCAGAGGGCAGCAGGAGCCATTTTAGTTTAGGGAAAGCTCCATTTCAGAGAGGGGGAGTGGCCTAGGCCTGAGCCAGCCTTAGAACAGCCAGGATTGGTTTATTAAAGGGGGGCGGAGTTAGACTGTTTGGAGGGAAAGAAAGAGGCTTTTTGTCAGTCAGTCTGTTGATGTTAGAGTTTAGAGCAGGATTAAAGAAGTTTTTAGGAGTTCGTGTTAAGAATAGGCAGTTTGCCTGAAGTTTGCCAGCGAATTAAGCTGTGGCAAACTGGGTACAGCTATTTAGGGAAGAAATAGCTGGGTTTTGTAGTAGTAACTGTAACAAAGAAAGAACCATTCTCATGCAACCGTTACGCTTTCAAGAACCAGAACATTTTATCTGTAACAGCCAAGCTTATTAGACAGCATTTACATTCTCTTCTGTACTATATCAATAAACTTTACTTGATTATTTTTAACACCTAAAAAGCCTGAGTCCAGTGTGCCTTTGTGGCTAAGAGTCTCTTTTCTAAACAACCTCACCTGTTTCCTTTTGAAGAAGAAAATAAGAAGACACAGTACTTGGTGGTCTAAAAAGCCTTTTTAATAGTTTAACCAGCTAGAGGGTTCCTGTTCATTTAGTGTATGGTGGCAGCGAAAGTTTAAATAGGGAGGCAATCCCCTCAAACGTTCTATTGGTGCCAAAGTGGTGTAAATTCTTTATATTGGAGGGACAGTTGGTGGGATCTGTTTGCCCCCTGTCCAGATATTGTTTGGCCACACGACGTGCCTTTATAATTGGTGTCAGATGGTGGGATTGATCGTATTGCCATCTGCATGTCGTTATAGTCTCTTCCAAGTTTCTATGATTCTAGGGATGAGCTGGCTTTCTCCAAATAGTTCTTTTCTTGCTCCTCTGCCTGGTGTTTCTCTACTCATTTTGAATTCAACTGGGAAATTAGTTTAAATTAATTCCATATTTGGGGCTTGTGCAGTTTGCTACAGAGGTCAGTTCCTTCAGGACATTTGCAACCCTCTCTTAACTCATACATAGTGATATACACTCCAGAAAAGCGGACAGCTTTGATTTCATTTTCTCATTTTTGTGCTACTATGAACATAGACACTCTTGAGCATTGCTTAGACACTATACCAAAACAGTCTTTTCTGTACAATAATGCCAATCTTGCTTTGTTTATATGGAATTTTGCCAACATGCACATCTGCATTATTAATATAAGTGTTGCTGCTGTGGCCATGTCAGTGAGGGAATTTAACTTAGTGATAGATACAAAGTTTACAATCGTATTCAGAAAGTTGAATGCCTGGAATTTCTAGCTATACTTGGTAAAACTTCTGCATGAAACTATGGAGAAATGAATCACGAATCAAGGGACATGAAAGGCACTGCAGACTAATTCAACCAAAGAAGTCAGCCATAGCAGAGCACCTGATGAACCAGCCTGGATACAGCATATTATTTGAGAACACAGAAATGCTGGACCACTCTCACAACCACCATGTCAGACTATACAGAGAAGCCATTGAAATACACAAGCATGTGGACAATTTCAACAGAAAGGAGGAAAACATGAAAATGAACAAAATCTGGCTACCAGTATTAAAAAACTAAAATTACAACAGCACAACAACAGAGAGGAACCAAACAAGGACATCGAATCACCTCACAACAAAAGTTTGCTCTAGGCACTGTCAGGCCATTATATGCTTAATCAAGGTGGTCAGTTGAAACATTCACACCTAGCTCCAGCAGGCAAGAGTCCTTTGTCTTACCCTGGTCATTGCACAGATATATAAACCCTTTTTCCTAGTTCCAACAGACCTCACTACCTCTGAGGATGCTTGCCATAGATGCAGGCGAAACGTCAGGAGAAAATGCCTTTAGAACATGGCCATATAGCCCGAAAAAAACCTACAACAACCCTATGGAGAAATGCTAGCAGCTAACCTCAGAGATTCAGTGGCGTAAGATTTTCTCATGCCAACCTGCTGCAACCCTACAGTTATGTTAGCATATATAGTGGATGCATACCACGTTGATCATTTTTGAATTGCACCTCTCTTCAGTTGGGCAATTGCTCCTGATATGATAAATAAGAAATCTTCCAGCACACACATACACACTGCTGCTGCCGAGTAGCTCAAAAGCCTGTCTGACATGCCTGGCCCTACTAGCAGTGCTTCTACTACTGGTATCACTTCTTGCGTCTGGGAACACACAATCCCACCACTGCATGGAAAGGCAGTGCCATGGTGTGTCAGAGATTTCATCATTCCTCTAGTGCAGTGGTTCTCAACCTTCCTAATGCCCCGACCCCTTAATACAGTTTCTCATGTTGTGGTGACCTCCCAACCATCAAATTATTTTCATTGCTACTTCATAACTCTAATTTTGCTACTGTGTCTGGGAACACACAATCCCACCACTGCATGGAAAGGCAGTGCATCGGTCTGTCAGAGATTTCATCATTCCTCTAGTGCAGTGGTTCTTAACCTTCCTAATGCTCTGACCCCTTAATACAGTTTCTCATGTTGTGGTGACCTCCCAACCATCAAATTATTTTTGTTGTCATTTCATAAGTGTAATTTTGCTACTGTTATAAATCGTAATGTAAATATCTGATCTGCAGGATGTGTTTTCATTCACTGGACCAAATTTGGCACAAATACCCAATATGCCCAAATGTGAACACTGGTGAAGTTTGGGGGAAATAGATCTTGACATTTGGGAGTTGTACTTGCTGGGATTTATAGTTCACCTACAATCAAAGAGCATTCAGAACTCCACCCATGTTGGAATTGAACCAAAACTGGCACACAGAACTCCCATGACTAACAGAAAATACTGGAAGGGTCTGATGGGCATTGACTTTGAGTTTGGGAGTTGTAGTTCACCTACATCCAGAGAGCCCTGTGGACTCAAACAATGATGGATCTGGACCAAACTTGGCACAAATACTCAATATGTCATGAACACTGGTGGAGTTTGGGGAAAATAGACCTTGGCATTTGGGTATTGTAGTTACTGGGATTTATAGTTCACCTACAATCAAAGAGCATTCTGAACTCCACCAATGATAAAATTGGGCCAAACTTCCCACACAGAACCCCCATGACCAACAGAAAAGACTGTGCTTTCTGATGGTCTTTGGTGACCCCTCTGACACCCCCTCGTGCCCCCCCCCCCCCCCAGAGGTCCCAACCCCAGGTTGAGAAACACTGCTCTAGTGTTCACAATTGTTGTACTCTGACTGTAGGCAACGCTGAAGTGAGTCTGTCAGGTTCCTTTGACAAGTTTTTTCCCAGAAAGGCTTTTCCTTTTCCTTTGCCTTCCTCTGACGATGCCAGTGTGTGACTTATCCAAAGCCATCGAATTGGCTTCCATGGCAAGCTGAGGTTTGAACCCTCATCCCTAAAGTCATAGTCCAATGCTTAGATCACTATACCACACTGGCTTATCTTTCCAGTCATTTTGGCCTCTAGGGAGTGCTCATGCCTCGTATGTTCTAACATCTTTTTTTTAATTTCTTTGCAATCAATAAAACTGAGTTTGAATAATGAGTGCCTTTGCTTTAATTCAGTATACTTTTGAACTTGTTTGGTCAGGACTTAGGTGGATCAGCCCCTTCACAACAAAGTAAGTAAAGGTAAAGGTTTCGCCTGACATTAAGTCTAGTCATGTCCACCTATGGGGGGTGGTGCAGATCTCCATTTCTAAGCTGAAGAGCCGGCGTTGTCCGTAGAAGTCTCCTAGGTCATGTGGCCAGCATGACTGTATCGAGTGTTGTTACCTTCCCTCCAAATTAGTATCTATTGATCTACTCACATTTGTATGTTTTCGAACTGCTAGGTTGGCAGAAGCTGGAGCTAACAGCAGGAGCCCACCCTGCTCCACGGATTTGAACCACCGGCCTTTCGGTTAGCAAGTTCAGCAGCTCAGCAGTTTAACCCACTGCACCACCGGGGGCTCCCTCACAACAAAGTAGAGCCTCGCTGCAACAAGTTAAACATGAGCCAACAATGTGATGTGGCGGCAAAAAAAGCCAATGGGATTTTGGCCTGCATCAATAGGAGCATAGTGTCTAGGTCCAGGGAAGTAATGCTACCCCTCTATTCTGCTTTGGTTAGACCGCACCTGGAATATTGTGTCCAATTCTGGGCACCACAATTCAAGAGAGATATTGACAAGCTGTAATGTGTCCAGAGGAGGGCGACTAAAATGATCAAGGGTCTGGAGAACAAGCCCTATGAGGAGCGGCTTAAGGAGCTGGGCATGTTTAGCCTGAAGAAGAGAAGGCTGAGAGGAGATATGATAGCCATGTATAAATATATGAGAGGAATCCACAGGGAGGAGGGAGCAAGCTTGTTTTCTGCTCACCTGGAGACTAGGACGTGGAACAATGGCTTCAAACTACACAAATAGGTGTGACCCTGGACTCATCGCTGAGCCTGGAACCCCAGGTTTCGGCGATGACCAGGTGAGCATTTGCACAGTTAAAGCTTGTGCGTCAGCTGCGCCCGTACCTTGGGAAATCTGACTTGGCCACTGTAGTCCTTGCTCTGGTTACAACCCGCCTAGACTACTGCAACGCTCTCTACATGGGGTTGCCCTTGAAGACAGCCCGGAAGCTTCAATTAGTCCAACGTGCGGCAGCCATGATTCTAACAGGAGCAGAACGCAGGGAGCATACAACCCCCCTGTTGTGCCAGCTCCACTGGCTGCCAATTTGCTACCGTGCTCAATTCAAGGTGCTGGCGTTGACCTATAAAGCCTTAAACGGTTCCGGCCCAAGCTACCTAGCTAACCGCATCTCTGCCTATGAACCCACCAGGACTTTGAGATCTTCCAGGGAGGCCCTGCCCTCAATCCCGGCTGCTTCTCAAGCACGGCTGGCGGGGATGAGAGATAGGGCCTTCTCGGTGGTGGCTCCTCGGCTGTGGAACGCCCTTCCTACGGACATTAAACTAGCACCATTGCTAATGGTATTCCACAAAAAAGTGAAGACCTGGCTGTTTGTGCAGGCGCTCGAATAACTAGTGCAATGATTGGTAATGAATACAGGAATGGAACAATGGATGACGAATCTGGATTATGGTTTTGATGATGAGACGATAGTGATTGGTTACTGTAGTAATTGTCTAATTTATGTAATGTGTTAAGTTGTTAAATGTTTTTATACTGTTGCATTGAATTTTTGCTGCTTTATTGGTTGTGAACCGCTGTGAGTCGCCTTTGGGCTGAGAACAGTAGTATATAAGTAAAGTAAATAAATAAATAAAAAATAAATAAATAAGAAAGGAGATTCCATCTGAACATGAAGAAGAACTTCCTGACTGTGAGAGCTGTTCAGCAGTGGAACTCTCTGCCCCGGAGCGTGGTGGAGGCTCCTTCTTTGGAAGCTTTTAAACAGAGGCTGGATGGCCATCTGTCAGGGGTGATTTGAATGCAATATTCCTGCTTCTTGGCAGAATGGGGTTGGACTGGATGGCCCATGAGGTCTCTTCCAACTCTTTGATTCTATGATTCTATGAATCTATGTTCTTTTGAATGATTTTTAAAACCCTGTTTCGTGTTATGAAGAAGCCAGCAAGCTTCAAATGCTAGACTAATGAATTTTCCACTTTTTGGTTAACATAGCTATATATATATATATATATATATATATATATATATATATATATATTCACAATGGTTAGCCATGGAAGAACAGAGTGGAGAAATATTGATCACAACTCAGCTGCTTCATGTGGACGAGTGCAAGACCATGAACTCACGGATAGCTTGCCAGCAACAGCTGGCATCAGATGAGCTACAGCCCTGTGGCAGCCTTCAGACATAAATATCCCAGGAAAAACTAACAAGCTGAGGGAAAGTAAATGAAGCTCTTGAAGGAGGGATTCGCTCAGAAAGCTCCCACAAGCCCTGAGGAATCTTGACGACATGATTTTGACAGGTGGAAGAAAGGTCAGAGGTTCGGAGGCTGCCCAGGAGGGAACAAATGTTCCCTGGCACAAGGGGTGCCATCTGCACAAGCAGCCTTGGATTTGCTACAACACACACACACACACACCACTGCCACACAGATGAGCAAGAGCCATTCCCTTGGACAAAATGCAGCACCACGTTCAGGAACTAGGCAAGCACTCTGCGACATGCTCTCTAATGTGAGGAAATCGAATTTTTAATTTATTTATTTGCCATATTTATATCCCGCCCTTCTCAACCCAGAAAGGGACTCAGGTGCACAAAGGCACAATTCGATGCCATACATTACATCAATATATATCCAGCAAATAAGAAGACATGTACATTAAAACACCCGCTAAAAACATATCAACAGTAAAATTACTAAAACTACATGATCCAATAGAGTAGTCCAGGCCGTTCCAGTTATCATTGCACCATTCCATGTTCACACATTGCACTAATCAATTAATTTTCTAATGTACCTGAGACCACTTCAAAATTTGTGCCACTGGCTACAACTATTTCTTTCTATTTCTGCCAAGAAGCAGGAAAATTGCTTTCAAAGCACCCCCAACAGATGGCCATCCAGCCTCTGTTTAAAAGTCTTTCCTGTGAAATCTCCTTTCATAGAATCATAGAATCAAAGAGTTGGAAGAGACCTCATGGGCCATCCAGTCCAACCCCCTGCCAAGAAGCAGGAATATTGCATTCAAATCACCCGTGACAGATGGCCATCCAGCCCCTGTTTAAAAGCTTCCAAAGAAGGAGCCTCCACCACACTCCGGGGCAGAGAGTTCCACTGCTGAACGGCTCTCACAGTCAGGAAGTTCTTCCTCATGTTCAGATGGAATCTCCTCTCTTGTAGTTTGAAGCCATTGTTCCATTGCGTCCTAGTCTCCAAGGAAGCAGAAAACAAGCTTGCTCCCTCCTCCCTGTGGCTTCCTCTCACATATTTATACATGGCTATCATATCTCCTCTCAGCCTCTCTTCTTCAGGCTAAACATGCCCAGCTCCTTAAGCCGCTCCTCATAGGGCTTATTCTCCAGACCCTTGATTGTTTTAGTCGCCCTCCTCTGAACACATTACAGCTTGTCAATATCTCTCTTGAATTGTGGTGCCCAGAATTGGACACAATATTCCAGGTGTGGTCTAACCAAAGCGGAATAGAGGGGTAGCATGACTTCCCTAGATCTAGACACTATGCTCCTATTGATGCAGGCCAAAATCCCATTGGCCTTTTTTGCCGCCATATCACATTGTTGGCTCATGTTGAACTTGTTGTCCACGAGGACTCCAAGATCTTTTTCACACGTACTGCTCTCGAGCCAGGTATCCCCAATTCTGTATCTTTGCAAGCACTCTGCAGCATGCTATCTAATGTGAGGAAATTGAATTTTTTACTTTATTTATTTGCCATATTTATATGCCGCCCTTCTTTAGATGTTTAAAGATAGTTATCATATTACCTCTCAATCTTTTCTTCTTTAAGCTGAGAGGAGACATGATGACCGTGTATAAATATGTGAGAGGAAGCCACAGGGAGGAGGGAGCAAGCTTGTTTTCTGCTTCCCTGGAGACTTGGACGCAAAACAATGGCTTCAAACTACAAGAAAGGAGATTCCATCTGAACATTAGGAAGAACTTCCTGACTGTATTAGCTGTTCAGTAGTGGAACTCTCTGCCCTGGAGTGTGGTGGAGGCTCGTTCCTTGGAGGCTTTTAAACAGAGGCTGGATGGCCATCTGTCGGGGGTGCTTTGAATGGGATTTTCCTGCTTCTTGGCAGAATGGGCTTGGACTGCATGGCTCATAAGGTTTATTCCAACTCTATGATTCTATGATTCTAAGATAAGACTGGGGGAACCAAATGCCCATCAACACTTCTGCATGCCCTGGCTGTAAATGGCATTACTAGAACAGACTGGATCTTAACTAACATAATCTTAACCCATTTGTCCCTATGTGCCTCCCCCCCCCCCCCCCCCCCCCCCCCCCCCCCCCCCCAGCCTTTTCACACACACATCAGTCCCATCAATTAAGCAATAATGGTGAATTTCAACAGATAAAATTTATTTAATAGTGGGAAGATTCAATAAACTGATATTAAGAATCTCAGCCAAATGGGAATAGACTGTAGAGGAGGAACTATGTGAGTATGTTTCCGAATCCTTTCTGCAGCCTTGGTGCAAAGGAATCAGGCAGCCCCAGAGTGTTTAATTATGTGCAATTAATGTAAATGCCAATGCCAATTTGGAATGAAAAGAATTTGTGCTCAGCAAAAATTGGTCTCAACTGGCCATACTTAGCAGCTAATCTATACTTTTTTCTCTCTCTGCATCAGAATGGAGAAGGTCCAGTCTTTGAGAGAGAATCATTGAATCAAAGAGTTGGAAGAGACCTCATGGACCATCCAGTCCAACCCCCTGCCAAGAAGCAGGAATATTGCATTCAAATCACCCCTGACAGATGGCCATCCAGCCTCTGTTTAAAAGCCTTCAAAGAAGGAGCCTCCACCACACTCCGGGGCAGAGAGTTCCACTGCTGAACGGCTCTCACAGTCAGGAAGTTCTTCCTCATGTTCAGATGGAATCTCCTCTCTTGTAGTTTGAAGCCATTGTTCCGCGTCCTAGTCTCCAGGAAGCAGAAAACAAGCTTGCTCCCTCCCTGTGGCTTTCTCTCACATATTTATACATGGCTATCATATCTCCTCTCAGCCTTCTCTTCTTCAGGCTAAACATGCCCAGCTCCTTAAGCTGCTCCTCATAGGGCTTGTTCTCCAGACCCTTGATCATTTTAGTCGCCCTCCTCTGGACACATTCCAGCTTGTCAATATCTCTCTTTAATTGTGGTGCCCAGAATTGGACACAATATTCCAGGTGTTGTCTAACCAAAGCAGAATAGAGGGGTAGCATGACTTCCCTCGATCTAGACACTATGCTCCTATTGATGCAGGCCAAAATCCCATTGGCTTTTTTTGCCACCACATCACATTGTTGGCTCATTTCTAACTTGTTGTCCATGAGAAATGATCCCTCCACTTTCAATGACCCTATGATAAGTTTACAACTCCTATCCTATTCTTCCATGCAGGAATATATAATGCAAGCACTTTGACAGATGGCCATCCATCCTCTGTTCCAAACTTTCCAGAGAAAGAGACTTCACCATGGTCCAAGGAAACATATTTCACTGTTGAAAAGCTTTTACCATAAGAAAGTTATTCCAAATATTAAGGTGGAATCATAGAATCATAGGATCATAGAATCAAAGAGTTGGAAGAGACCTCATGGGCCATCCAGTCCAACCCCCTGCCAAGAAGCAGGAATATTACATTCAAATCACCCCTGACAGATGGCCTTCCAGCCTCTGTTTAAAAGCTTCCAAAGAAGGAGCCTCCACCACACTCCGGGGCAGAGTGTTCCACTGCTGAACGGTTCTCAGTCAGGAAGTTCTTCCTCATGTTCAGATGGAATCTCCTCTCTTGTAGTTTGAAGCCATTGTTCCGCATCCTAGTCTCCAGGGAAGCAGAAAACAAGCTTGCTCCTCCTCCCTGTGGCTTCCTCTCACAGATTTATACATGGCTATCATATCTCCTCTCAACCTTCTCTTCTTCAGGCTAAACATGCCCAGCTCCTTAAGCCTCTCCTCATAGGGCTTGTTCTCCAGACCCTTGATCATTTGCATTCATTGCCCCATGTCTTTGAATGCATCTACAATTTATAATTAATGCAATTTACCACTGCTTTACGTGACATGGTTCAATGCTATGGAATCATGGGAATTTAGTGAGGCACCAACATTCCTTGACAAAAAAGACTAAATACCCTGTAAAACTACAACTCCCATGAATCCATAGAATTGAGTCATGGAACTTAAAATGGTGCCAAATGCCAGAATTCTAAACTATAGATGCACAGCAGAAAATAAGCTTTCTCTATCCTCAATATGAGATCTTTTCAGATAATAATAATAATAATAATAATAATAATAATAATAATAATAACTTTATTTATATACCGCTCTATCTCCCCTAGGGGACTCAGGGTGGTTTCCAAATAGGAAAACACCAACATACAGAGTACGCAAAACATAAGCATAGAATTATCGAAACAACACAAATACATTAAAAACCAATCCCATATTTAAACATGATTATCACGTCTCTTCTCAACCTTCTCTTCTTCAGGCCAAACAGTGCCAAATACTTCATCTGCTTTCATAGGTCTTGCTTTCAGACCTTTGACCATTTTGGTCAACCTCCTCTGGACACATTTAGCTTGTCAATATCCTTTCTGAATTGTGGTGCTCAGAAATGGATAATAGTTGTCCAGGTAAGGTCTGGCCCAAGAAGAATAGAGTGGTGTAGAAATAGTTTAACACTAGACTATAGCTCAGTTCTTTACTTGCCCATAGTCTTGAGCCATAGCAATTAAAATAGTGTCGAATTGCAGCCATTCAACAGTGCTTCTGCGCATCCTTTGCTCATTATGGTCCCACTGATTTGGCTGGTTTACAAATAAACGACAACCCCAAAGTTGCACTCAAGATATGCCCTTCTGCAGTTTGTTTGTTTGTTTGCTTGTTGGTTTAATTTATTTATACCCCACTGTTCAACCAGAAAATTCACATGTCTAATTGCAATCATAAAATCTTTTTCTTGTAAAAAGTATATTATAACTGCAATAAGAAAAATGTGTGGAGCAAATCAATATAATATTTCTGCAATTTTAAAAACTTTCAGCAGTAGTTGAAGGAGGCAACAAAATCAATACAATACTTTTTTAAAAGTTTAAGAGGAAGCTGAAAAAGGCAATAAAATGACTTCTATGAAAATTCTGGTGGAATAAGGAAGACTTAATTTGTTTTCCAAAAGTGCCTTTGGGGAAGTGAAGTTTAATAACAAACTTGCTACCATTACTTCTATTGGACAAGTAAGCTATCCAAATAAGGATGTTACCCAGGTCATTACAAGGGGAAAATATCTTTTTAAAGTTCACCTGGATCAAAAGTTATTATTGCTGTGGATGTTACTGTGTGACTTCACATTGTTTTTGACCTATAACAACTTGAAGGTGAATTTATGAGGTTTTCTTAGCAACACTTATTCAGGAGGAGTTCCATTGCCATCCTCTGAGGCTGAAAATGTGTGACATGCTCATGTTTTCCAAAGTCGTAGTCTAATGATCAAATTACCACACCTTGCTGCCTCTCAACAAATACGGTAAATCTGGCCCATTCTTTTCTGGAGAACTTTCAGTTCTTTTGTTCCACAGAGTTGGATGTCCACAAAAACTCTGCTTTGGATCTTGGATATACTTGTTGTAGCTCAGCTGCCTGTGTGACTCCTTTTCACCCAAACACCTCACAGTTCAATAATAAGTAATAAGTTTATTAAGAAAAGAGTATACAGTAGAAAAGGCAATTTCAAAAATGAGTAGACAATAATCCAAAAGTCATTTTAAAATCAGCAGACTAAGCAATCACTAAGGTACAATAAAACAAACCAGACTGTAAAAACATTTTCAAAGTTATATCCAGAAGCTTGATATTCTTGATCATAGCAAATAGCAGTGACCAACACTGAAAATGAATCCAAAATCCCAAAAGATCAAAACAAGAAACTGTATTTCAGGTTTTTCAAGATTTAAACCAAAATTATATCCAAAGGCTTGAAAACTTGTACATAACTATAATCCAGAGGCTTGAAAACTTGAACCAAGAATTGTAATCCAATCAAGAGGCATTGATCTTAAACAGGAAAGCAAGATACAAAGACAAGCACTCCTAACTCGGAGTTCCCAAGACAGACGACTTGACCGATGAAAATCCAACATTAATCTCACAAAGAACATTATCTCAAAATTCTTACCCATGACATCACTCTTTCTCACATCTGGGTTCCCTTTGCTTATGTTTCAGCCTCAGGGAACAACGAATTTGTCTCTGCATCACACTATCTCTTCATAACTGTAATTGTGTTATAGACAGAGCTCCTGTCTCCTTCACATTCCTTTCAAAGTCAATCTCTGACAGATTTTCATGAGAACCACTTTCAGTTTCCCTAACAACAGATCTGACCCAAACATTCCCATCATCAGGAGGAACACTTTCATTTCCCCCCACAGAAGTAACAGGCTCAGAAGTAAAAACCTCAGACTCCACCAAAAAGTCCCCCTCCTCATCCTCAGACTTCACAGGCCTCAACACTTGCTTTGCGAGACTACAAACATTAAATGATGCCCATCCAAATGTAGATGGCATCATGTACTTGGGATAGATACCAAGACATGAATCAGCATTCTTAAACAGAAATCAAGCTGGTTTCTGAAAAAGTATGTGCATTTTTTGCTGACAGTTTTCTCCCCAATCTAAGGTAAAATACATTAAGATCCCTATATTCACAGGGAATACGTTTCCAACCAGACTGCAATCACTTGAAACTGCAGATGAAACTGTCAGCTTTTAAAATACCTTATTTTTGGTTTCATCATACCATAAAGTCACCTTGGAGGAAGAAATCATCTCTAGGAATTTTCTAGATCCTGCAGAGTGACTCGGTGTTAACCTCTGGGAGAAGCATGCCATAGAACAGGGGTCCTCAAACTAAGGCTTGAGGGCCGGATACTGCCCTCCAAAGTCATTTACCCGGCCCTCGCTCAGGTTCAACCTAAGTCTGAAACAACTTGAAAGCATACAGCAACAACAATCCTATCTCATCACCCTCCAACAGTTTGAGGGACTGTGACCTGACCCTCTGTTTAAAAAGTTTGAGGAGCCCTGCCATAGAATCACTTGAGGGACCTAACAAATTCCTAAAGAGACCATTTGTCCCCAGGTGTAGGTAAGTGAAACCAAACTTGAATTTCTACAGTTGAAACAGTGCATGGTCAGTTTGCTCTGCATATCTGGTTTATGGTCCCCTTTCCCAGCCTGGCATCTTCCAAATGATTATGACTCCCATCAGGATGGTCTCTCTGGCTGAGCTTTAAATAACTCTTCTTTGAACTTCAGCTCCCAGAAACTGCCAGTCAAGCTAATTCTAGGAGCCCCCCTCCCCGCTCCAGGCCAAAAGAAAATCCAAATACACTATTTTAAAATGACTGTATTGGAGGTATAAATCTTTACTCATTTTGTTCCAACCCACAAAGACTTAAAAAAAATCAAGGTACAATAAAATGGGGTTTTACACATTTTTGGAAGTTTCTCACATTTTATGATTCCTGTGAAAAATTCACAAAAAAAAAACTTTAATTGAGCATAATATGTTTTCATGCAACCCAGGGCAACAAAATATGATCTTTCTACTCTTCTGTGGGATCAGAAAAATTACAGTATGACACACACACCCCCCCCCCCCCCCCCCCCTTTTATCTACAGTTTTTATATCCAGGGTTCCATGGCTCAAAAAAATGTCTTCCATGAAAGTGATTTCGTGCAATTCTATGGTATGATTCCAACCCAAGGATAGTCCAAATATAAAGTTTGCTACAATCCACATTTTCAGATTGTTGTTGTTGTTCATTCGTTCAGTTGTCTCCGACTCTTTGTGACCTCATGGACCAGCCCACGCCAGAGCTCCCTGTCGGCCGTCACCACCCCCAGCTCCTTCAAGGTCAGTCCAGTCACTTCAAGGATGCCATCCATCCATCTTGCCCTTCGTTGGCCCCTCTTCCTTTTGCCTTCCACTTTCCCCAGCATCATTGTCTTCTCTAGGCTTTCCTGTCTCCTCATGATGTGGCCAAAGTACTTCAACTTTGTCTCTAGTATCCTTCCCTCCAGTGAGCAGTCGGGCTTTATTTCCTGGAGGATGGACTGGTTGCATCTTCTCGCAGTCCAAGGCACTCTCAGAACTTTCCTCCAACACCACAGTTCAAATTCTTCCACAATTTCAGATATTTAGGGGAATCTTGGAATGTATCCCCTGCATATATAGGAGTTGTAGTCTAAATAATACTTACACCTTTTTTTTAAGCAGGGTATATTGCTTCTGTTTCAAGAATGAGAAAATGTGTGATGACCTTCTTGCTCATTACTCTTTTTCCCTATTAGCTTCTAAGGGATCATAATTCTGCTGCCACAGCTTCTTGCAATACATTTTCATTCTCGACTTGAAGGGCAGCCATTCTGTTCCACATCAGAAAACCAGGCCTTGGAGAAGCCTCACTTTTATTCACAGACTTCAAAAAGAATGTTTTCTCATGGGGAATACCAAAGGAGGGAAAACTGAATTGTGTTCCCTCCTGCTGAGTTTGAGATTCCGGGAATCTTTCAGTGACGGCCTTTGAAGTTCATCAATTTTTGAAAGATTCTCTTTGCCAATTTTCAAGGGTTCCCCAAACAGACATTATAATATTCTCTGTCCTTCTTCCTGTGTCTTTTAAACTTATCTCTCATTTTAAAAAGAGCACAACCTTGCGTCTTAACAAAAACCAGAAACTACAAGGTTAAATTAAACCTTGTGCAGGTCAAATAAAAGCAAACCAAATACCCAGTGTAAACAGAAATGTATAGAAGACTCTTGTGAGTTTTGAGCTTTTGAAGTGTTGTTTTTGGGTGTAGGACTTGCAGGACTTCGTTAAAAAAAAGTAAAACATTTTTTTACAATTTCTTAAAACTTTTTTTAGCTAAAGCCAGCTGTGCATCTGTGATAAAATAAATCAGCCCTCACTTATCAGAAATAACACTTTCTATAGCAGTAGGGAAGTAAATTAATGTGGTAAATATTATGTAGCAGCAGTAAAATAACAAATTGGCAGACCTCTTTACAGCGCCAGCTTTGGGGTAGGTCTTTATCTGTACTGATTGCAATGAAACTCAAAACTGTCACTGAAGCAAAATTGGGACATTGGATGTTCTCAAATGTACCATGAGTCTGGAACTTCAATTCAAGGAGCTTAAACAGTTTGATATTTCACACCATGATCTATCGTGAGTTGTTTGTTATCATCTGTATAGTTTGGGTATCAGCCAGCACGTCAACGACTTAAATAAAGACATAGTTTTCTTAGATCTACAGAGACACTCGGAACACCTCAGCAAGCGAGAGTCCAAAAGTGGCAGGCCCAAACCCAGCACCTCAATCCATGGGTGATACCAGATGAGAGACTCCTCCCTGGGCACACAGAAGACTGGGCAACTTGGAAGGCGCTGAACAGACTGCGCTCTGGCACCACGAGATGCAGAGCCAATCTTAAGAAATGGGGCTACAGGGTGGAATCCACGGCATGCGAGTGTGGAGAAGAGCAAACCACTGACCACCTGCTGCAATGCACCCTGAGCCCTGCCACATGCACAATGGAGGACCTTCTTGCGGCAACACCAGAAGCACTCCAAGTGGCCAGATACTGGTCAAAGGACATTTAACCAACTACCAAGTTTGCAAAATCTGTTTGTTTTTGGTTTTTTTTTTAATCTGTGTGTTTGTTTTGTTCTGTTAGAAATGTAATACAATGGTATGGCTAATGACACGATAAATAAATAAATCTGTATAGTTAGCCTCAGTGATGTACCAAACTCCCCACAATTTTTGGCAGATCTTTAGATGTCTCAGCTGAAAATGGAACCATGGCTTGTGGTTTCTACTAGCAATACAAGACACATGTTATGTTCCATCAAATACACATTTTTTAGACTTTATCTTAAGAATACCTTTTGAACCTGAAACTGAAATATTTGAAGAGGTGTGTCTTTTCTGTATCTTAGGATCAGGTGTTGAAAGCACGTTGTGGTTAATTGTAGTAGTAGTAGTAGTAGTAGTAGTAGTAGTAGTAATGTGCCTTGAAAACATTTCTGATTTATGGCAATCCTAAGGTGACCCTATAGTCAATGAAGCAGAAGTAGATGTTTTTCTGAAACTCCCTGCCTTTCTCCATTATCCAGTGGATATTGGCAATTTGGTCTCTCGTTCCTCTACCTTTTCTAAACCCAGCTTGAACATCTGGCAACTCTCTCTCCATGTATTGCTGGAGTCTTCCTTGCAGGATCTTGAGCATTACCTTACTGGCATGTGAAATAAGGGCCACTGTACGGAAGTTTGAGCAGTCTTTCGCATTTCCCTTTTTTGGTATGGGGATATAAGTTGATTTTTTCCAGTCTGATGGCCATTCTTGTGTTTTCCATATTTGCTGGCATATGGCATGCATCACCTTGACAGCATCATCTTTTAAGATTTTAAACAGTTCAGCTGGGATCCCGTCGTCTCCTGCTGCCTTGTTGTTAGCAATGCTTCTTAAGGCCCATTCAACTTCACTCCTCAGGATGTCTGGTTCTAATTCATTCACCACGCCGTCATAACTATCCTCAATATTATTATCCTTCCTATACAGATCTTCTGTATAGTCTCGCCACCTTCTCTTGATCTCTTCAGCTTCTGTTAGGTCCCTGCCATCTTTGTTTCTTATCATACCAATTTTTGCCTGAAATTTACCTCCAATGTTTCTAATTTTCTGGAAGAGGTCTCTTGTCCTTCCTATTCTGTTGTCTCCTTCCACTTCCATGCATTGCTTATTTAAAAATAGTTCCTTATCTCTTCTGGCTAACCTCTGGAATTGCGCATTTAACTGGGCATATCTCCCCTTTTCACTGTTTCCTTTTGCTTTCCTCCTTTCTTGGGCTACTTCCAGTGTCTTTGACTGTGTGGATCATAATAAATTGTGGCAAGTTCTTGGTGGGATGGGCATCCCAAGCCACCTTGTCTCTCTCCTGAGGAATCTGTATAAGGACCAAGTAGCAACAGTCAGAACTGACCACGGAACAACAGACTGGTTCAAGATTGGGAAAGGCGTACGGCAGGGTTGCTAGCCTCTCACCCAACCTATTCAACTTGTATGCAGAGCACATCATGCGATGTGCGGGGGTTGATGAATGCAAGGCTGGGGTGAAAATTGCTGGAAGAAACATTAACAACCTCAGATATGCAGATGACACCACTCTGATGGCCGAAAGCGAGGAGGAGCTGAGGATCCTTCTAATCAAGGTGAAAGAAGAAAGCGCAAAAGCCGGGTTGCAGCTAAACGTCAAAAAAACCAAGATTATGGCAACAAGAATGATTGACAACTGGAAAATAGAGGAGAAACCGTGGAGGCCGTGACAGACTTTGTATTTCTAGGTGCAAAGATTACTGCAGATGCAGACTGTAGCCAGAAAATCAGAAGACGCTTACTTCTTGGGAGGAGAGCAATGTCCAGTCTCGATAAAATAGTGAAAGAGTAGAGACATCAGACTGGCAACAAAGATCCGCCTAGTCAAAGCCATGGTATTCCCTGTAGTAACCTACGGATGTGAGAGCTGGACCTTATGGAAGGCTGAGCGAAGGAAGATCGATGCTTTTGAACTGTGGTGTTGGAGAAAGTGCTGAGAGTGCCTTGGACTGCGAGAAGATCCAACCAGTCCATCCTCCAGGAAATAAAGCCCGACTGCTCACTGGAGGGAAAGATACTAGAGACAAAGTTGAAGTACTTTGGCCACATCATGAGGAGACAGGAAAGCCTAGAGAAGACAATTATGCTGGGGAAAGTGGAAGGCAAAAGGAAGAGGGGCCGACCAAGGGCAAGATGGATGGATGGCATCCTTGAAGTGACTGGACTGACTTTGAGGGAGCTGGGGGTGGTAACAGCCGACAGGGAGCTCTGGCGTAGGCTGGTCCATGAGGTCACGTAGAGTCGGAGACGACTGAACGAATGAACAAGGTGACCCTATAAGGAGGTATTTTTCCCTGTAAAATTTGTTGGAGTGGGGATCAATCCCTGGCCTCCAAATTCATAACCCAATGCTCAAACCACAATAAACACACAGGTTCACACTACCAGAAAAAAATCTTCCCAATAAGGGATTTCTTGAAGGTAGCACCTTGACTGTAGATTTCTATCAGAAAGACTTGATCCAGGATCCAAACAGTGTCACTTCTACTGGATTCCACTGCTTCTTCCAGAATCAAAAATTCCCTTTTTATGTCCAACTTTTATCCTATGCACCCAATAAATCTCCTCCACTTCTTGACACTGGAGAAGGCTACAATGACAGGAAGAGGAAGAGAACATCCCAATTCTGTTGGTGCTAAATATGAATTTACACAATTGAATAAGGAAGCTCAATTGGATTTTGGTCTTGGGCTTTTAGGTGAACTATAAAAGCTAGGGTTGTTGTGTAGAGTATTCCAGGCCTTCATATGTCAGGACATAACATGTAGAGGTGAAAGAGGACAGAAGAGAACAGTGGGTCAAATAGAACAGTTGGGGTGGATCTAGACAGCCCCTTTATTGTGGAAAAGGGGGCTGTCCATACAATATCCTGGGCATCCTGGAATTAATTTGCCACAAACCAGGAAATTTGATAGTAGGTTTATTCCTCACCTTCTTGGAATACTGCAGTCCAGGCAGTAATAGCCTGGAAAACTATAGGAATATCAACCGCCTCCCCACAAAACCCCCTAAACACAAAAAAGGGAAAAGAATTCATCCTGCATCCATGTGACAGCTGCTGGAGTTCTCCTGGCATGTACAAATGATGTGCCAGGAGAAGGGGGGAATCCCTCCTGTTCCCCCTTCTCCTCGAGCATCATTTGTATGCTCCAGGAGAACTCCGGCAGCCGTCACATGGAGGCAGGGTGAGTTCTTTTGCTTTTTATTGTGTTTAGGGGGGTTGTGGGGTGGGGGTGAAGTGTCTCGGTGTTGCACTGGGAAATCCCAGTACAGCATCTGGACACCCACCCCAGAAAGCACGCATTTTCTGGGTTGACTGTGGACAGGGCCCCAGGAACATTCAAATTTTTTAAATGCAGATGCTCCTGGGATAAAGCCCTGTCTGAAAAGGCCCTTGAGGAATTTACATTTAGTCATTCCAAAGTAGTCTGCAGCAAAAGTCAATGCTACTGAGTACAGTTATGTGCAGATCCCGTTTTCCTTCATTACAACCATTCTTTTGTTACTTTCATTGCCTTCAGGAGCACATAACGGGAAGCCGCTTCCTGGTACAAAAATCAGCTCAACACAAAAGCAAGCAGGAGTTGATCCTGGCTCCTCGCCTGCTTTTCCAAAGCAGCTTCCTTGCTTGCACCTCCTCTAGAGTAAGAAACAGCCTCCTTGCTTGGAGAGTGCATGTGTTTCATGCAGGCCCAGAAAGCATGCCTACCTGCCTGCAGCTGAGTTCCTCTCCTCTAGAGTAGAAATAGTTTAAATGCCTATGATGGGAAGGGGAGCCTGGAAAGCATGTGTGTGTATATATATATATACATAAAGAAAGAGAATGAAAGAGTGAAAGAGAGGGGAACTCAAGACACGAAACAATCATGGACAGCTAATCTCCTCTCAACAAAGGATTCCCCCAGGCAGTAACAAGCCACACCTAAATACTGTGAAGCCATCAAATGCTAATCAAGGTGGACAATTGAAGCATTCACACCTAGCCCCAACAGACAAGAATTCTTTCTCCCACCCTGGACTTTCCACAGATATATAAACCCAATTTTCCTAGTTTCCAACAGACCTCACAACCTCTGAGGATGCCTGCCATAGATGCAGGTGAAACACCAGGAGAGAATGCCTCTGGAACATGGCCATACAGCCTGAAAAACCTACAATAACCTAGAAAGAGCTCTTGTCCTAAGATTCCTCCCTCTTGCCCTGAAAAACCAAAGAAGAGGTTCAGGTCCTTAGATTGGAAACCCTACCACTGATTCATTTTGACCAGACCACTTTTTGGCTAAGTGATTGGCCTGTTCCTACTTTGATTATTGTGATATTAGCATTCATCTCAGCCCTGCCCTAGTCACAAATGAGACTGGTGGGGACATGGGACAGGGCCTTCTTAGTGGTGGCCCCCCACCTGTGGAATTCACTCCCCGGGAAAATTAGATCATCGTCACCCCTCCTCTCTTTTAGAAGGAAATTAAAAACATGGATATGGGACCAGGCCTTTGGGTAATCTGGCAGACTGACAAGGACAATGACGACAAGAGCTATGGAAATGGATTATGATAAGCTGAATAGAATCACTGATTACAGAACTCAGCGAAACAGTGGCCACCAGGCTGGCTTCTTTTCTAGTAGATTTTATTGTATTAACTCAATGTTTTAATTATTTATAACTAGCCGTCTCCTGCCACGCGTTGCTGTGGCCCAGTCTGGTGAGCTGGAAAAGTAATGAGAAAGTGTTGGTTTCTAATATGTAATGTTTTTATGCTTGTGGGTAAACAGTATTTCTTGCTGTTCCTTTGTCAGTGTTGATGTGGAGATTGCCTGGTTTGCCCACCCTGGAACATGCAACATATCATTGTCCTTCTTTGGGGATCCCTTTCAGATCTTTGATACTGCATCTGTCCTATACCTATATGTGTGTGTGTGAATGGCTGGATGGCCCTTTGTCAGGAGGGCTTTGGTTATGTTTTTTTGCCCTGGTGAAGGGAGTTGGACTGGGTGGCCTTAGGGCAGCATTTCTCAATCTGGAAAGTCAAGACCCCGGGAGGGGGGGTCACCTGGGGGGGTGTCAGAACGGTCACCAAGGACCACCAGAAAACACAGTATTTTCTGTTGGTCATGGGGGTTCTGTGTGGGATGTTTGGCCCAATTCCATCGTTGGTGGGGTTTGGAATGCTCCTTGATTGTAGATGAACTATAAATCCCAGTAACTACAATTCCCAAATGTCAAGGTCTATTTCCCCCAAACTCCATCTGGTTCATATTTGAGCATATGGAATATTCGTGCCAAGTTTGGTTCCATCATTGTTTGAGTCCACAGTGCTCTCTGGCCATAGGTGAACTACAAGTCCCAAACTCAAGACCAATGCCCACCAAACCCTTCCAGTATTTTCTGTTGATCATGGGAGTTCTGTGTGCCACATCTGGTTCAATTCCATCATTGGTGGAGTTCAGAATGCTCTTTGATTGTAGGTGAACTATAAATCCCAGGAACTGCAACTCCCAAATGACAAAATCATAATTTTTTGAGTGATGGTCATTCCTTGTGTTGCGAGACGTTTTGTTGCCAAATTCGGTGTGATTTCGTTAATTGGTTCTTTTGTTTTTAAGTTACTAATTACGCACAGAGCATTTATATATATATATATAGATAGATTACTGTTTGTTGTGTATTTTATTGTGTTTAATTGTAGGTATCGAATATGTGTCGGCTGGAAGCCGCCCTGAGTCCCCCCTGGGTGTTGAGAAGGGTGGGGTAAAAATACCCAAAATAAATAAATTTATTCATTTCGAGTCCATCTTTCTCCCAATAATGGGACTCAAGGTGGCTATCTCTTACAGACTGTATGTATATCAGCTCCTTCCTTTTTAAGAAAAGTTCTTTTTATAAATTGTTATTTTTATCTGTTGCAAGTTGTTTTGAGAGACAAAGCCCAAAAGCAGAATGAACAACAAATCGATATCATTCAAAACAATTGCTGCTGATTCCAGGACAGCTAGTAATTGGAGCCTCAATAATGGCAAAAATTCAAAGAAGTGGCTATATGAGAAGGACAGGGGGATGGGTCTTAAATGAATCGTGTTCCACTCACTGCCAACAAAGCTATTAGTCAGAAACTGTTAATTAAAAGAGAACCTTCAGGGAGGACCCTTTCTAACCCCGTATCCTTTTGTTGTACCAAGGAAAAATCCGCTTCTACCTTGACGCAGGATTCTCTGGCACCTTCTCTTTCATTTGCGAAAGTGCCCCCGCTGTGAAGCATGACTCAGCACCTTAAACACATTCACACAGTCTTGCTTACCTGTCTCAGAAGACTGCTGTGTCATCACAAGCAACAAACTTCAGTATTCAAAGGTCTATTCCATTAACTCAGACAAAGTAGAGAGCAATGAAGTTACTTCATGAATATATATGCACTAGTCAAATGCACTACACTTTCCCAATGGACACCTTTTGCTAACATGTTTGATTGTGTTCTTTTCATAAGTCATATTGCACTCTAGGTTTCAAATTTAAAATTATGTTCGGAGCCATATTCACTTTCAAATGTGGGAAATGCAACTAAGTTCAGCCTGTTACCTGTGTCTTACAGAATCACAGAATCATAGAATCAAAGAGTTGGAAGAGAACTCATGGGCCATCCAGTCCAACCCCCCTGCCAAGAAGCAGGAATATTGCATTCAAATCACCCCTGACAAATGGCCATCCAGCCTCCGTTTAAAAGCTTCCAAAGAAGGAGCCTCCACCACACTCCAGGGCAGAGAGTTCCATTGCTGAACGGCTCTCACAGTCAGGAAGTTCTTCCTCATGTTCAGATGGAATCTCCTCTCTTGTAGTTTGAAGCCATTGTTGCGTCCTAGTCTCCAGGGAAGCAGAAAACAAGCTTGCTCCCTCCTCCCTGTGGCTTCCTCTCACATATTTATACATGGCTATCATATCTCCACTCAGCCTTCTCTTCTTCAGGCTAAACATGCCCAGCTCCTTAAGCCGCTCCTCATAGGGCTTGTTCTCCAGATACTTGATCATTTTAGTCGCCCTCCTCTGGACACATTCCAGCTTGTCAATATCTCTCTTGAATTGTGGTGCCCAGAATTGGACACTATTCCAGGTGTGGTCTAACCAAAGCAGAATAGAGGGGTAGCATTACTTCCCTAGATCTAGACACTATGCTCCTATTGATGCAGGCCAAAATCCCATTGGCTTTTTTTTTTGCCGCCACATCACATTGTTGGCTCATGTTTAACTTGTTGTCCACGAGGACTCCAAGATCTTTTTCACACGTACTGCTCTCGAGCCAGGCATTGTCCCCCATTCTGTATCTTGGCATTTCGTTTTTCCTGCCAAAGTGGAGTATCTTGCATTTGTCACTGTTGAACTTCATTTTGTTAGTTTTGGCCCATCTCTCTAATCTGTCAAGATCGTTTTGAATCCTGCTCCTGTCCTCTGGAGTATTGGCTCTCCCTCCCACTTTGGTGTCATCTGCAAACTTGATGATCCTGCCTTCTAACCCTTCATCTAAGTCATTAATAAAGATGTTGAACAGAACTGGGCCCAGGACGGTCACTTCTTTCCAGGATGAAGAGGAAGCATTGGTGAGCACTCTCTGGGTTCGTCCATTTAACCAATTACAGATCCACCTCACTGTAGTTTTGCCTAGCCCACATTGGACTAGCAGTGGTGATGGAGTTAAATAGTGTCCTAAAGTTTCCTAATGTCTTACCCACTTCTCCCTTCTCTCCTTTAAAAAACAACTGAATACCTATTTCTACTCACTTGCATATGGAGAGGAGGAGGAAGAGATGGGTGAGAGATCACTCCCGGACCTCTGGTTGAGAAATTTTTGTATTTGGGATCTCCTGGTCTACGCCAGCCCAGTGACCTCATTTGACCACATAACCAACCCATACCGTTTTGTAAACCCTTGCTGGCTGTTGTACAATAATGTGGGTGTTTTGTTTAGATTTATGTTATTATAGATTTTTGTCTGATTACGTATAGTTTAATTTATTAATGTCAGGTTTAATTTACTGATGTTTGATCTTAATTTGATGTTAGGCTTTAAGATTACTTTTATATGTGGGGTTTTTCTGGAATTTCATGTTAGAATCATGAGTTTTATGTAGGCATTATATGTTTGCCATTGATATGCTGGAATTCACCGAGTACCCTTGGGGAGATAGGGTGGAATACAAATAAAGTTATTATTTATTATGATTATTATTATATTTATAGTTATCTCAGAAGAGAGGTTGAGAGGAGACATGATAGGCTTGTTTAAATATTTGAAAAAATAACATATGCAAAAAAAGTGCACAGAAAAGGTAGAGTTTGCATAAAATAAAGTGCTCCGAGTAGTCTGTGGACTGAGAGGGGTGGTATAAAAATATATAAATATAAATATCGTAAATAAAAGCAGTTTTGTGCAAAAACATTGTTTTTCCCACTTTTTCTGCACATTTTTTTCACAAAAAGTCTTAAAATGTTTTTTAATCATTCCAAAATACACAAAACTCTTATAATCCCACCCTGCAGGGAAGGGAATTTGAAATAAGAGTGAAAATAAGAATGAAATACCCAAAGACTTCCATCTCTACAAAACAGCTCCATGTGTTTAAGATGTTTACGTAAAAATTTATGCCAAGACCCTCTATCTCAGACAAAGCTTCTCTGAAAACTCACAAACTTGCTTCTGGGCAGAAAAGTATATTTTCACGTTCAGGTATCACATGTTTAGTCAATCCTCTAACCAACACAGTCATTGCAAAAGCTACATTGCAAAAGCTACAGGGTATAGGGTTACAGCCTGTGCTGGACGGGGTCGCACTCCCCTTGAAGGCGCAGGTTCGCAGCTTGGGTGTGACCCTGGATTCATCTTTGAGCCTGGATCCCCAGGTTTCAGGGGTGACCAGGGGAGCATTTGCACAGCTTCGGCTTGTGCGCCAGCTGCGCCCGTATCTTGGGAAGTCTGACTTGGCCACGGTGGTACACGCTCTGGTCACATCCCGCCTTGACTACTGCAACGCTCTCTACGTGGGGCTGCCCTTGAAGACGGCCCGGAAGCTTCAACTAGTTCAGCGTGCGGCAGCCATGTTGCTAACGGGAGCGGGACGCAGGGAGCATACAACGCCCTTGTTGTCCCAGCTTCACTGGCTGCCGATCTGCTACCGGGCCCAATTTAAGGTGCTGGTGTTATCCTACAAAGCCCTAAACGGTTCCGGCCCAAAATACCTTTCGGACCGCATCTCGGCCTATGAGCCCACGAGGGCCTTGAGATCGTCTGGGGAGGCCCTTCTCTCGATCCCGCCTGCCTCACAGGCACGTTTGGCGGGGACGAGAGAGAGGGCCTTCTCAGTGGTGGCCCCCCGGCTGTGGAACGCCCTCCCCGTTGACATCAGACAGGCGCCCTCCCTTATGGCTTTCCGTAAAAGCCTAAAGACCTGGCTATTCGAGCAGGCATTTAATTGAGAGCTACACGAACCTGGAAATGACAATTTGGAACGGATTATGGATTAGGAGACTGGCTATGATTCTGTGTTATGACGGTGCGGATTTGTTTAGTGTGATTTATATTAATGTGTAATATGTTGATGTTGATATTGTGTGTTCTTTGTAAACTGTTTTTTATATATGTTGTACACCGCCGCGAGTCGCCCTGGGGCTGAGAGCGGCGGTCAACAAATGCGATAAATAAATAAATAAATACATCAGATTTGGTTTTCACTACAGCACCTGACCAGGCATAGAAACAAGTGGAGAGTGATCCAAGCTTGCACTTTCCTCCTTTCTCATCCAACATCCAGCTGCCAGACATTATCACAGCCTTCCCCTAATTGCATTTCATGGCTTAACACTTATCATAGCATTCCCAGTTCTCCATATGAGAATTGTCACAATCCTGGTCACTTACTGATCCTGTGTCGAATGGAGACAACATCACTCCGAGCTCCATCTTTGTAATATGCCCAAATTGATATCTGGTATTCAGTGTTCTTCTTCAGACCAGACAAAAGGGAAGATGCCAAATTTCCAGCAACAGACAGCTGTGGACGAAAGGGAAAAGATCAATTGGTTTCTAATCTTCTGCATAATTGGGTGGTTTTTACAAAGAGAAGGTAAGGCAGCAAAGGTTAGTACTTCCAAACCCATACTGATGCCATCTTTGATGCCATGAGTTGATCTCTTGACATAAAAAAATAATTAAACCAGCATTAGATGATCAGATATCAATTACAAATGCAGTGGTTACGTGTAGTTTGATTTATTTTCCAAAAGATCCTTAATTTCTTTCACTCATTCAATTTTCTAAATATATTTGCTTGAAACCATGATTGTATTGTGAGCCCAAGAAACCCAGTACTTCTATTTTACCTGTATTTCTTTCTCTTTTTTCTCACTGTACTGATCATCCATTTAGGCTGGCTTTACACTGCCAAATAATGCCATTTAAACTGTATTATATGATCAGTGCAGAACCATATAATGCAGTTTAAACTACATTGATTTGCCTTGTGTGGTCTTACACTGTATATATAATGCAGTTCAAACTGATTATTTGGCAATGTAGAACCAGCCTTAGATTTGCATGATTTTCTGGCACTACTTAATCATTCCAAATGAGAATTTCCCTGCCAATGACCGATTGAAACAGGTGTGAGGAATGGTGTCAAGTCCTCTCTGATTTTGAAAAAAATGCATATTTTTATGTTAAGCAGGAAGGAGTGACATCAAAATCCATAATTTTGGCCCCCAAAACTTTTCAACTTATACAAAAGTAAATATGTAATTATTTTTAGAGTCACCTTTAAAGGAATTAAATCAGTGCAACCTTCACCGTTTCATTCTTGGACAGGTTTTGCTTTAGGAGTGGAGCAGCCATTCAATGTCTTCAAGGAGGCAATTATGGCCAAGTTCCTGAGTGTGCCTGTCCCAGCAAAACAACCACCAGCACCCCACCCCCAAAAAGTTGCCATACCTCCTGTGCCTTCTCTTCACCAACCACATTCCACTTGACCTGGTAGACAACCACGTCAGAGGCTGCCGAAGCTTCCCAATCCAGCCTGGCCTCACTGCCGGAGAGCTCAGTGACCTTCAGGTGGCTCGGGGGTGGCACCTTCACTAGGAGGCAAAGGAGCAAAGGAAGAAATTGAACTTCAGGTTCCCCTTGCTCTGTCCCTGTCACCAGGAGCCAAAGCCATCTTGCAGCCACGTTCCGGAGCAGATGGTGAGGGAACCGACTGGCAACTGGGCAGCTGTCCTTAACCAGAATATCTTTCACTTTTGCAGACCTCAAATGACAAAAACCTGTCCTGAAGGGCCAGCAGGTAATATTTTGCAACCATTAATTAAAGCGTGATTATTTCATTTGAGAGAGAAGACGTAATCCATTTGACATTTCTAACTGCAGAAAAACCTCAACAAGGGCACTCAAGGAGAAAAGGAGGAAAATATTCTCATTCCCACTCTTTTTCACATATTTATTGGACATTTTACTTACAGAACTTTTTGATACATCCAGACAGGCTTTATTACCATTCCAAAGAGCATTGCTTTTTTCTAAAAACCCATTATTTTTGTCCCTGTACGGTACCTTAGGTTACCTTAAAATTTATCAGCAGGTTTTATCTGTAACCTACTTCAGTGATATAAAACTTGCTTTTTGCAGGTGATTTTGGCATTCCTGGCCTTCTATTTGGTTAAAAAGACTGAAGTCTATTATATTTTCAGAACTGGCAGTGACTCCCTTCTAACTTGTCAGGACTAAAATTTGGAACCTATACACAATGCTCCTATTGGCTACTAGTTTGATGCTGTGGTTATTTTTGTCTGGGGTTCATGTTCATCTACTGCAGTGTTTCTCAACCTGGGGGTCAGGACCCCTGGGGGGTCGCAAAGGGGTGTCAGAGGGGTCGCCAAAGACCATCAGAAAACACATTATTTTCTGTTGGCCATGGGGGTCTCTGTGTGGGAAGTTTGGCCCAATTCTATCATTGTTGGGGTTCAAAACGCTCCTTGATTGTAGGTGAACTATAAATCCCAGCAAGTACAACTCCCAAATCTCAAAATCTATTTCCCCAAAACTTCATGAGTGTTCACATTTGGGCATATTGAGTATCAGTGCCAAGTTTGGTCCAGATCCATCATTGTTGGAGTCTAGAGTGCTCTCTGGATATAGGTGAACTTCAACTCCCAAACTCAAGGTCAATGCCCACCAAACCCTTCCAGTATTTTCTGTTGGTCATGGGAGTTCTGTGTGCCAACTTTGGTTCAATTCCATTGTTGGTGGGGTTCAGAATGCTCTTTGTTTACAGGTTAATGATAAATCCCAGCAACTACAACTCCCAAATGGCAAAATCAATCCCCCTGCCAACCCCACCAGTATTCAAATTTGGGCATACTGGGTATTTGTGCCAAATTTGCTCCAGTGAATGAAAATACATCCTGCAGATCATTATTTACATGGCGATTCATAATGTTAGGGTTATGTTTGGGGGTCACCACAACATGAGGAACTGTATTAAGGGGTCGCGGCATTAGGAAGGTTGAGGACCACTGATCTACTGGTTGTAAAACTCTAACAATCCACCTAATGTACTTCTCACATCACTCCCAGAAGGCACCAAAGGCTTATTCTCCACAATGGAAATGCTTAATGTCATAACTAGTATGAAGAATAAGAACCTCCAATACTGTACTCGTTTGTCCCATCTGGTAAGAGAACAGAGCTAGTCATTGGGGCATCAACTAGGCAAATCTTTCCCAAACTTTATGCTCCCAAAATATGCTGGAATATCCTTCATCATTGTCCATAGGAGGCTGCAGACTAGAAGATCCTTTCAGACAGGAAGAGTTAAATCCAATTCTAAATGGAAATCCACTGAATAAGAGGCATTTACATAAATGTTGATTTGACCCCATGGATCTTCTTTAGTTGGGATTACAACTGGAGTTATTGTGCAGATATCCAAATGAATCTGCTAAGCAAGATTCGCCATTGGCTTTCCTTCACAGGAATGGCTAGAAAGCAAGGGTGGAGAACCAGCCAGGTCCTTTGTTAATGTACCCTAGGGCCTAAAGTCAATCTATCATCCCTGTTACAAAGCCGCAACTCCTCAGGCTTCAGCTATAGTCTCAACTACTTTTCCTTACGGCCTATCTTTGCTGCCTGACTGGGACAGACAAGTGAGGTGCCAACAAAGATAAATGGGACCTCAAGCAAATAGTCCTAAAACCCTTCTACATTGCCATATAATCCAGATTATCAAAGATGATAATTGATGTTATCTGCTTTGAACAGGATTATATGAGTCTACACTACCATATAATCCAGTTCAAAGTAGGTAAACTGAATTTTATATGGCAGTGTAGAAGGGGACCTAAAGAGAACCATCTGAGGCTGGATCTACATTGCCTTATATACGAGGATCTGCTTTGAACTGGATTATATGAGTCTACACTTCCAGATAAACTGGGATAAATATATAATATGAGTTCAGATCCTGGGCTTAGTGTAGATCAAGCCTGAGAGGGCTTCATCTTCATGGATCAAGGAGTGGGGACAGAGAGTTAAACTCTCTTCTTATGTGCCTTCATGTTGTTTCTGATTTATGGTGACCCTAAGGCCAAAATATCACAGCGTTTTCTTTCGCCTACTTATGTAAACATTTCTATACTATCCAATAGCAAAGGCTCTACAAATGAGAGAGAGATAGCAAAAAAAAAAAACAATTTAAAACAATGTAAAACGTAAGAAGGTTTAAAATAATCTATAATGATGTAACATTGTTTACAAGACTGGGTTGCTGTGAGTTTTCCGGGCTGTATGGCTATGTTCCATAAGCATTTTCTCCTTATGTTTCACCTGCATCTATGGCAGGCATCCTCAAAGGTTGTGAGGTATGTTGGAAGCTAGGAAAATAGGTTAGGGTTAGAGTTAGGGTTTGCTGTGAGTTTTCCAGGCTGTATGGCCATGTTCCATGAAGCATTTTCTCCTGACGCTTCACCTGTGTTTGTGGCAGGCATTCTCAGAGGTTGTGAGGTATGTTGGAAACTAGGAAAATGGAGTTTATAGATCTGTGGAAAGTTCAGGGTAAGATAACTCTTATTGGTTTATCTTATCTCAAACAGACAAGAGTTCTTTCTCCCACCCTGAACATTCCACAGATATGCATATATAAACCCCACTTGCATAGTTTCCAACATACCTCACAACCTCTAAGGATGCCTGCCATAGATGCAGGCGAAACGTCAGAAGAAAATGCTCATGGAACATGGCCATATATCCCGGAAAACTCATAGAAACCTAATGATTTTGGCCATGAAAGACTTCAACAACACATTTACAAGACTGCATATGGTATACACTTTCCATAACACTTTAACCTAGCCATGCTATAATCTCTGGCTCCAATGAAGTTTGGAGAACAGTCAACAGGTGCTTCATACTTTTCAACATTTTAGAGATTAAAAGTAGGGCACACGTGTCAAAGCAACATCAGAGTATTAACCAGATGGCAGAAGTTATTAATAAAAAGGAATCTAAGGTTTAGGAATAGATGCAGTAGTTTGCTTTTGATTGAATCTACTGGGGAAAGCCAGGAATCACTCCTATTCATCACTCCCAGATGAGTTAAATAAGTATGAAATACCTTTGCAATATGAGCTCAGTTTGAAGCAATTTAAGTAAGCTGATAATAAAGGGGAAATTGAGGTGATGGAATGAAAGACTGGGACATTTTAAAAGCTGCTGACAAAGTGGGTTGACATAGGATTAATCAGGACTGCCCTTGCGAAATTGAGACATTGGAGAATATAGTTTTGGTGCAGGACAATTTTCCAAGGGAATGAGATTACACAGCCAGAGTGCCATAGCAGACAATGCCTCCCCATGCCTACTGCTCCCTCAATGTGTGGGGCTATATTTGCTATCAGCCTCAGACAACAGGAACAATAGCCAGCAGTGGTGGGAGTTACTGTGTAAACTATATGGGGATTACAAGGTTGAAGAAAGTACCAGGTCTTTGGAAATCTGCCTGAAATGCTTAAAAGTAACAGTAGGAGTTCACACATTTTTCAATAGAGAACATTACAATCAGTGTGGGTCAAATTATGGTTAATATAAGGGGAGAAATCCCTTTCACTGAGCAATAATTTTAATCTCGACAGGAATCTGGAAGCACAAAACCACGGTGATGGTATTCTAATTGTCTGAGTTCGACAAACAGTCAGGACTTAAATAGCAACTCCTTTGCTCATCTGGATTTTATTAAAAGCTGTGCCATTTAAAGCTTAGTGATCTCACAACTCGCCTCTTACTTACATGTCGTAACATTGCCTGTTATTGGAAAGGAGTCACCTTCATCGTAAACGGATATCACACTGACAAAATACTGCGTCAGGGATGAGAGGGGCTTCAGCATCACAAATGATGTGTTGCCTGGAACCTCCACCTGAGATGAAATAAGTGTTAGGTTGGAGCTTTCAAGCACAACTGTGGATTCTATTTCAGTATTGTTTGCTATGGCTTTAGTAACATTGAAAGAAAGTTTCTTTCTTACCCTATTTCTTCTAGGCTTTCTCTCTTAGCCTATTACTTCTATGATTCTTTCCTCCACCCCTGTGAACTATGAGGGTTGAATGAAGAGTAATGCCTCCACCTTCATAACTCCTCAACAAATGGCAGTACCGGTATATGGCAGGTACTGGCTTGTTCAGTAGATTCACCTCTACAGTTCAGTTTTGGTAGGAAGCCTCAGCATTGAACAGTACTGTTGTTAAAGTGCGAAGTATGAAACTCTTCGCAGATGGTCGGTCAATGTGACTTAAGCAATGTGCAGTCATTGAATACTTGACAGCAGAAGGTGTCACCACAAAGGAGATTCATCAGAGAATGCAAGCTGTTTATGGTGATTGTGTTGATGTGAGTACTGTGCGTTGTTGAGCGAGTAAGTTTAAAGATGTTGAGGTGGGAACATCTGAAAGAGTTGGATGTCCTGTGACAGCAACCACTGAGTTTAACAAGCAAAAGGTTGACAGATTGATTCAGGGTTATCTTCGTATCACTCGGAGTGAAATTTCAAGCATAATCGGCATTTCACAAGAACGTGTGGGTCACATTATAGCTTTGTTTTGCTATCGGAAGATCTGTGCACAATGGATTGCGGAAACAGAGTGTCGACTTCTTCCGTGGCGGCTTCAGAAAACTTCTTAATTGTTGGCAGAAAGGTATCCAATTGTCTGGTGATTATGTGGAAAAGTGAATAGTGGTAGTTAAAGAGCACATTCTAAGGATTATTTCTGCATTTGATTTATTAATACATTAATACATTTTGTTTATGACCCTCCTACTAGATACATCCTACCTCTCTTCATGCCCAGCGTTTATTTTTATTTTTAAAATTTTAACTATGACATCTGGCCCAGCCATAGGTTTTTAAATCTTTGCATGCTATTGTTTACATCTGAATTATATTAATTGTATTGTTTATTTGCTTATTGCTTGTTGTTTTTACTGATGTGCTGTTGGGCTTGGCCTCATGAAAGCTGCTCTGAGTCCCTTAGGGAGGTGGTGGAGGGTATAAAGATGATGATGATGATGATGGTGATGATGATTAAAATATTCCCATCCAAACCCAAGTAACGAAGGTGGAGGCATTACTTCTCATTCAGCCCTTGTACATCTAATACAAAACAATGATGAATGGTGGAAGGGGCTCTGTACATTTATCCTGGCAAAGAGAAGTTTCAGAAGTGATATGACAGTCATCTATAAACATCAAAAGAAATTTCATGTGAGAGACAGTCAGCTTGTTTTTGGCTGTTCCACAGAAGAGTAGTATCTCCAAAGGATTCAAATTGTAGAAAAGGACTTACCAACTACACATGAGGAACCATTTCCTGATGACAGAGCTGTTCAATGGAAACTAATGAAAGATGTTGGGTTGTCCTTTGTTGTGAGTATTTAAACAGAGGTTGAGCAGCCATGGATCAGAGTACCATACCGTGGATTCTCATATTGCGTGGAGATCAGACTAAATGCCCTAGGCCCCTTCTATGCTGCCCTATATCCCAAGATCCAATGCCAGATTATCTTCTTATCCCAGATTATATGACAGTGGAGACTCATATAATCCAGTTCAAAACAGATACTCTGGGATCAGATTCTGGAATATAGGGCAATGTAGATAAATGCAGCCCTGGTCATCCTGTCTAACTCTGGTTCTATTAAGAGTATGTTAGTCCGTGTTTCTAGAAATATTTTTTTCACTTACATTCACACTATTTGAGGATTTCACTTTTCCTTCTCTTCACCTACAACTGAGTATTTTCTGTTGGTTAAGGAGTGGGAAGTTTGACCCAATTCTATTGTGTGCATGTGTGTGGGAAGTTTGACCCAATTCTATTGTTGGTGGGGTTCAAAATGCTCTTTGATTGTAGGTGAACTATAAATCCCAGCAATGACAACTCCCAAATGTCAAGGTCTATTTTCCCCAAACTCCACCGGGGTTCACATATGGGCATATTGAGTATTCCTGCCAAGTTTGGTCCAAATCCATCACTGTTTAGATGTAGGTGAACTACAACTCCAAAACTCAATTGGTCAATGCCCACCAAACCCTTCCACTATTTTCTGTTGGTCATGGGAGTTCTGTGTGCCAAGTCTGGTTCAATGCCATCATTGGTGGAGTTCAGAATGCTCCTTAATTGTAGGTGAAAAATAAATCCCAGCAACAACAACTCCCAAATGACAAAATCAACCCCCCACCTCACCAGTATTCAAATTTGGGTGTCTGGGGTATTTGTGCCAAATTTGGTCCAGCGAATGAAATGCATCCTACATATGAGATATTTACATTACAATTCATCTCAGTAGCAAAATTACAGTTATGAAGTAGCAACGAAAATATTGTATTGTTGTGGTGACTGGTGACCCCTTAATGAGGAACTGTATTAAGGGGTCACTGCATTAGGAAGGCTGAGAAACACTGCCCAACAAGAATATTAAGCAAAATGCCCTTCTTCAGATATTATCAGGTTGAGTATCTCTTATCAAAATGCTTAGGACCAGAAGTGTTTTGGACTCCAGATTTTTTTTCCAGATTTCCAAGACCTGTATTTACATATATGTACATAATGAGATATCTTAGAAAGAGGACCGCAAGAGAATACATGGAATTGATTATATTTTGTATACATCTTTTCCCCAGAGTTTGAGGCTAATATCAATCAATATATAATAATTGAAGGAGCTGGGGGTGGTGACGGCCTTGAAGGAGATGGGGGTGGTGACAGCCGACAGGGAGCTCTGGCATGGGCTGGTTCATGAGGTCATGAAGAGTTGGAAGCAACTGAACGAATGAACAACAAATAATAATTGAATAATTAGAAGCAAAGCTTGTGTGCACTGAACCATCAGAAAGCAAAGGTGTTACTACGTATCAGCCAGGAATGTGGACAAGTTCAGATTTTGGAGTATTTTGGAATTCCAGATGAGGGGAAACTCATCCTGCAGTAACATCCAAAATGTGGGATGGCTTTCCCACATAGATTATCATTCCACAAAACAGAATTATGTGTGTGGCTAGTTCTCAGGTCAAAACTTGGCTGAACCTGTATTTATTGGACAGGCCAGCAATAGCTGCTGCTCATAGTTAAATCTATTTCCAGAGGCAATGCACCTTTGAATCCCAATGGTAGAGTAAATCACAAGAAAATACTATTACTTTTGTGTTCTGTTGAGGAGATCTTAGATGTACTGGGCTAAATACTGGAGTGCTTTTAAAAAAACGCAGTGTTGAACGATGGGCTTTTTTCAGTTGTAGAGATACTCACCTCTCCACTATTGCTTCCTCTGCTAGAGACATAAGTTATACGATGTGCTTTCACTGCAGCAAATGCTGCCTCCCAATTGACCTGGACAGAAGCGTGACTGATGTTGGAGAAAAGCAGATGTTTTGGAGGGCTCAGGGCCACTGGAATAAAGCATTATTATGGGTTTTACTTTATCTATGCGAGACAGTTCTTAGAAGTCTGTGAAACATATAATATGTCTAAAATTCCCAGAAATTCTCTAAGAAAACCTAGAGTAGTAGCCGTAATTATATTTATAGCCTATTTTTCTCTTAAAAGATCCTAAAATGGGCTAAAAGTGCTAAAAACAATACAATGTGCAATTTAAAACATCCAACATATAAATGCTCAAATAGAATTAAACATGAAACTATTAAATATAAATAATTTAAACCCTTAAAAACATTAAATAACCTATTATAGTTAATCAATTTTAAAACAAACATCATGATGTTTCCCTAAACAAAAAGTCAAGATTAAAACAAGATCCTGAATAAACTTTAGCAACAAATGTCAGAATTTAGCTCATTTTGTGCCACAACAAAACTATTTTGCATCTCACAGTGTTGAACATCTTGTGTATATTAGGTTGTAAGCTGGAATGTGTCCAGAGGAGGGCGACTAAAGTGAACAAAGGTCTGGAGAACAAGCCCTATGAGGAGCGGCTTAAAGAACTGGGCATGTTTAGCCTTCAGAAGAGAAGGCTAAGAGGAGACATGATAGCCATTTATAAATATGTGAGAGGAAGTCATAGGGAGGAGGCTGGTTTTCTGCTGCCCTGGAGACTACGATGCAAAACAATGGCTTCAAACTACAGGAAAGAAAGGAGATTCCACCTGAATATTAGGAAGAACTTCCTGACTGTGAGAGCTGTTCAGCAGTTGAACTCTCTGCCCCGGAGTGTGGTGGAGGCCTCTTCTTTGGAGGCTTTTAAGCAGAGGCTGGATGGCCATCTGTCAGGGTGCATTGAATATGATTTTCCTGCTTCTTGGCAGGGGGTTGGACTGGATGGTCCATGAGGTCTCTTCCAACTCTGTGATTCTATTATTCTATGTGATGTAACAAATGTGAAAATTTGGGTGTGTGAATATTGCTGCAAGGGACTGCATATTGTTTTAGGGATGTGTATATAAAAACACACATTCGGGACTGTAAAGAGGAAGACTATAATATCAATCAAATACTCAGTCAAACTATATAACTTACAGGTGGTTTCCTGAACACTTGCTGGATCACTGGCATCTTCTCCATACATTGCATAGACTGCTAGTGAATATTCAGTGTTGGGAGACAAACCCTCAAGCAGAACTTCAGACTGTCTTACTTTCACCTAAAAATCAAAGGAAATATTATGAGTATTTTCTATGCCATCAGACATAAAGACGTTAGTGTTCTTTTCAGCCAAGCATGAAAGCTCCCTAATGGCATAGAGAGGTTTAGCTTGAATTTAGTAGGCACTGCTAGGTACAACACCAATGTTGTATAGTAGTTTCCGCATTGAACAATGACTCTGGAGATCAAGGTTCATTCAGTTCCTTGCTTGTCCATTGGGTAGTCTTGGCTGAAGCACATACTCTCAGCCCCAGAAAAACTCATGACAGGGTTGTGATAAGTCAAACATGACTTGAAGGCATGCAAGAAAAAGAAGAAGCTTGATAGTTCAAGTTTAGCTTGTTTGTTGAAACTTGAGAAAGGATCTGAAAGCTGGAAGCTGAACAGGGAGCAAACCTTCATAGCCTTCTGCTTGATTAGATCTCATAGCTATATGTGTTTGCTTCTACATTATATAAACTATCTTCCAAAGGTCTTTCATGGGGTGTACTCCTACTCAGAAATCCCACTTAGATAACCATGATGTCAACTGGAGTGTCAACTATGTGATACTATAGGTAGAATTCTTTGTTTGGCACTCAGCTCTACTACTGGTTGCAAAGGGATCCTGGTCCCAAACAACTAAAGAACTGTGATGCTTTTACTTATGTATCATTTGCTTATCTTTCAATGGGTGATCTGCATGCAGAAGTAACTCAGACAGTGGCAGCTGGTAGCACTGATATTATTGCAGGTTTTAAATTCATACTGAATGCTAGTCTAAAAGAACTGTCCAAAGTGCTGAATCGAACCAAGCACTTTGGATAGCTTCAGCTATATTTTGCTCTTAAGCTGGCTGTACACTGCAGAATGAATCCAGTTCAACACAATTTTAATGGCTATGGCTCAATGCTATAAAATCCTAGTTTGGCATGATACCAGCATTTTTTGGCATAGAAGACTAATACAACCAAATAAAGTTCCCATGATTGAGCCATGGCAGTTAACATGCTATCAAACCGCATTAATTTTGTGTGTAGATGCACCCTAAATCATAGACTCCCATGGCAATGTTACCCTATTTAAAAAAGAAAATGTTATGTCAACAAGCAAAAACACATACCCAACAATAAAACAAGTTAAAAATGACAAATTAAAGCTAGTTGAAACATACCAAAACAATTCTAAAGCATCCACATAGAGATATTTGCATGACATCTGCTACTGAACAGTATTCGAAGACTGATCCTCATTTGTTGCCAAATCTTTCATAACAATAATTCACTCCATGATTTTGAAATGTCATGAAATTTAACAAGTCGTTTATTTATCATGTCAGGAGCAAATTGAGAATACAGTTATAATGTGTTTAAAAAGACACAAGCAAAGTTAAAAACTTGGCATTCCTTTGACCAGAAGCTAGCCACTTGGAGTGCCTCTGGTGTCACTGTGAGAAGGTCCTCCATTGTGAATGTGGCAGGGCTCAAGTTGCATTGTGGTAGGTGGTCTGTGGTTTGCTCTTCTCCACACTCACATGTCATGGACTCTACTTTGTGGTATTATTTCTTAAGTTTGGCTCTGTATCATGGTGCCAGAGCACAGTCTGTTCAGCACCTTCCAAGTTGCCCAGTCTTCTGTGTGCCAATTTAACAAAAATCAACCACATATTGGTCATATATATGAAATGTAGGTCTGTGATTCTAACATCATCACTTTTCTTCCCCATATGATTTTTTAAAAATCATATTTTGCCTGATGAAGAAGTTCTGAAGTCTTGCATAATATATTTTGCTTGGCTAATAAAGGCATCCCTCTTTCGTGCATCTTGGGTTGTTTTATATTTGCCAACATTTGCCTTTACTATTACCTGGCAAAGGAAAAACCTCTGAAACACCCAAGATATTGGAACACAGAGACATCCTCTCCCATAAGGTTTCTTTTTAGAGAAAGTAAAGTTCACTGCCTCAAGCTAACATGGCCTCAGCAGAAAATTCACTAAAGAAGATAGCTCCAAAGCAAGAGGCAACAGATGCCCAGCAAAATCGCTCCTTTCCTGGGCCTTTGTGATGCAAAACGGTTTGCCCTACAAGGAAAAAAAGGGAAGAGGATTTGGGACCGATTTGGCAGCCTTAATCACTCTGAATCCTTAAACAACAGTTGCAGGATCTCCATCAAACATTTGCCTTGAGACCAGAGTATGCAGGGGAAAGCTTTGTTTTCTATTTATAGTTTAGCTATTCTGCATACTCTTTGCTCATTATATCTTATCTGCTGCCACCTTCTGATCACCAGACAGAACTGCATGAACACCAACCATGATAATCCAATGGGTTTGGATGATTTGGGAGAGATTATAGTGGTTGGTTGATAATCCCATGTTAGAGGTTGAGACTACCACATTTCTCCAACCTTGTGCTTACTTCTTCCATAGAGTGTTGGGAGTGTGTTGATGACAGAATATGTAACCAACTGCTTGATGCTGCCCCAGGGCTTGGAAAAGATCTCCTTTTTTACTGCAAGTCCCGGAATCTTCCAGGTACATAGTCACCATAATTGCTTTTTGGGGATCTTGGGAGCTGTAACCCAAAAAAAGTCTATTTTCTTCCCCCCATTTTCTCTTGAACATATGGAGAGAACAACACAGCAGAGGCAATCGAGAGTAGAATTAAAACAATGGGTTGTTGTAGGTTTTTTCGGGCTATATGGCCATGGTCTAGAGGCATTCTCTCCTGATGTTTCGCCTGCATCTATGGCAAGCATCCTCAGAGGTAGTGAGGATGCTTGCCATAGATGCAGGTGAAACGTCAGGAGAGAATGCCTCTAGACCATGGCCATATAGCCCGAAAAAACCTACAACAACCCAGTGATTCCGGCCATGAAAGCCTTCGACAATACAATTAAAACAATATTCTTGACCTCTTTGGTGTCATCCTGTGCTCCGGTGGGTGCTGAGGAACAAAGAACAAGATACTGGGTCGCTCCATCCGCTGCCTCCCAAGTCAGTCTTATGCTGTTGTGGCTGATTTCGGAAACTCGGAGGGAACCAGGTGGAGAAAGAGGCACTAAAGAGATAAAACAGAAAAGATCAAGGAAAGCATTTTCTCATGGTCAATGCACCGCAAAACCTAAACGTTTGTTTTCTGAAAACAAGCCCTTGTGTAATAGGCATAACACTGGATTACTTGTTATGAAAATTTATTTTCAGTGAAAATTGGGTTTCTGGAGAAATTACACAAAATAAATAGATCTGCATTGCAATTTAAATGAGAACACAATTTATTTGGGACTTGGATGCCACTGGTAGGATGAGGATCTCGGTAAAGTATGAAATGTATTCCCCTCGGCAGCTATTAAGCTTTTGTTGGGTTAATCTGGTGGGTTTTGATATTCTGCCAGATTTTATCTTAGCACAAAAACTGAGTTATTAACTAGATTAATCATCACACATATATAAAGAAAGAAAGAAATGTGAAAGCATTTGTCTATTTCTCTCAAACCACCAGGGCCCCTGAGGCCATATACAATGGATATAAACATTTAAAATCATTAGTACACAAAGAGAAACATGTAAAAGACATTAAAACTCCTCTTTAAAAATGACTTTAAACCCACATGGAGGTAGAACAGCCAAAGCCGCCTCTCCAGCTAATTTCCTCTCCAGTTATTAAGGCCTAAAGCTGAATCAAAACAACTGTTTTGTTTTACAAAGCTTTATTTTAGTTTAATATTGTTTTTCAGTTGTGTGTATTTTGATTACATGCATCAGTCAATTTGCTTTATATTATAAAGCTTGGGTTGCTGTGAGTTTTCAGGGCTGTATGGCCATGTTCCAGAAGCATGAGAGAATGCATCTGGAACATGGCCATACAGTCCGGAAAACTTATAGCAATGTGGTGATTCTGGCCATGAAAGCCTTCGACAACACAGTATTAAGATTGAACATCCCTTATCTGCAATTTCAAAATCTGAAATACTCCAAAATTCAGAATGGTCTGTGTTAGTGGCTGGAAAAATGAAACCTTTGCTTTCTGGTGGTTCACAAACTTTGTTTCATGCACAACATCATTAGAAGTACTTTACTAGCTAGCCCTCCACATGTGCTGAAGTTAAAGGCACAGGACCCTCACAGAAGTGGAAAAACCCATACATACAAAAAGGTGGGTTTGTTTGTTTGAAAGAATCTCTAGACCAGAGGTTCTCAGCCTTGGGTACTCAGATGTTTTTGGCCTAGTTTACCAGCTGTTGGATTTCTGGGAGGTGAAGGCCAAAAACATCTGGGGACCCCAGGTTGAGAACCACTCCTCTAGACCATCCAGCACAACTCTGTGGCCGACTTCCATCAGATGTTGCCCATAGAATCACACTGGAGGGACTAGAGAGTGCCAGAAATGTTCTCTCTGGGAATCTCTAGGTGTGCCTGCATGATTCTATGGTCAACTTCCAATGGAGGATTTGGAAAGTCCAAGAGAAAACATTTTTTATCAAATCTGTGAATAATCAAATCTGCAATAGTTAAACTTGCAAATGTTGCAGCCCAAGTGCATGGTGCATAATATTACCTTTAGGTTTTTTGTATATGAATCCCTGTACAGGTAGTTCCCAAGTTACGGACATAAGTAGGTTCTATAGGATTGACCTTAAGTTAAATTTGTTTATAAGTCAGAATAGGTACATTTTAAGTGTAACTCCTATGATGTTTCTTTTGCTGTCTGTGCCTCTGTTTGAAGATTTCACCCCACTTTCTGTCCCTGTGACAATTGGATTTTGAAAAAAATGGCTTGTTGTGGAAACAAGGATTGGTGAGAAAGCTTCAGTGGAGACCCCTTTTCTCCATGAAAACTCTTTCAGTACTGAATTTCCCTTCCTAGGGGTAGATTTCTCTCACTTCCTGCTGTCTTACCCCTGTTCTTAACTATGAGTCATTTGTAATTTGGATGTTTGTATCTCGGTGACTGCTAGTATACACAAAAACAGAGATCTCAAAATTGGGGGCAGAATCCACAATCGCAAACACTTCTGGTCCCAAGCATCTCAGATAAGGAGTACTCAATCTATACTAAGTACTTGAACATAATAGTGTCGAATGCTGACTTACAGGTTGAAGTGATGCCTCTGAGTCCATCTCCAACAGCGTTCTCATAAATAGGAAACACAGAAACCAGATATTCTGTGTGTGATGTCAGGTTGAGGAGCTGTGCACTGGAGGTTGTCCCATCTAAAACCACCTAAAATGTACAAAAGATTGCATGAAGATGCCATGGACTGGGGATAGGCTTGGATAGCTTCAAGGGCAGGAAATAATTTGGGAAAATGTTTGAAAAATGGTCAAAAACCTTCCATACTGTTTTCTCAAAACGTGAATAGAAGACTCTTATACTAATGACAATCTTCACAGTTCAGAATTTATTCTGCATAAAATTTGCACATGGTGGTTTGCACAGAAAAAAAGGATTTTCTGCAGAGGAAATAGAATTTTCTCTACAGAAAATATTTCTATGCAAAAATACTTTTTTTTTACATTCTCTTATAGAAAATCCTATAATTAGGGACTTATGGTGTGCAAAATTCACATGAGGCCAGCATGTTAGGAGACAGCATTTTATTCAGAGAAAATAATGTTTCTACACAGGAATATTTTTTTTGTGTGCAGATAGAGCTGTTGACTACAAAAATATATGTTTTCAGTGTACAACAACCATGTGTGAATTCTACTCAAAATAAGTCCTGAATTGTAAATGTGGTTCAAAAGAAAGGGAAAACATGCCTAAAAGTACTTATTGTTGATTCTGAGAAGCAAGTTATTGAAGACTTACATCCCTAACAACTTAATTCAATTTGATTTAAAACCTGACATGGGTTCAGTGACCCTGGAGTAAACAATATGCTCTTCTTCTATGGCCCCATAAAATACACCAATGCTATGCACAAAATAAATGCATGATTGTCTCCAGCAATCATTCTCATAACCTGGAAGTTGTACTACAACTTCCACCACTAATAGCGAGCATGCCCATAGCTATAGTCCAACCGCACAGTTGTACTCAAACACATTTCCAGGGGTCAGGCTGCAAATATGGCTGCTTTTGATCTGCACCAGAAAAAAAAACATATTTCAGCCAAAGCCATCAAAGCCATAAGAATCATTTACCTCTTTGGGAGTCCCACCTCTAGAAGGGTAGTAGACAACTCTGTATTTTTTGGGTGGTATCACAGGAGGGTTCCAGGTGAGACGGAGACTTCTGGAAGTAACCTCTTTTAAAACAAGATTGGTTGGGCTCAGATGGGCACCAGTAGTCACTGGAATGGCCTTTACTGGCTTGCCTGCAAATTTGGAGGATGATTACAATTTTATTTTGGGCTGGAGATCAAGGTGACACACAGACATGATGCTTGCTAGATAAAGGCAGTAGGGCAATCAATAGCTCTCAGGATTGTTCTGAGACTAAAATAGGACATAACAAGACCTAATGTTGGTAACAACTACATTAAAATAATTTAGTGGGAACATGGTAAGTCAATAGGCTCCATTAATGTAATATGTCAATTCTATTTGGGGTAAAAAGTGGAAAGCAGGTCAAAGAATCCTGAAGAATCTGAAAGCATAAATCAGGTACCTAAATGTATTTATTGATATGATTTATGAGTGGTATATTCTCACAGCTACCATTGCAAGGAAATTATTCTAAATTGGGTTGTTGTAGGTTTTTTCGGGCTATATGGCAATGTTCTAAATTATTTTTGAAAGCAAAACAATTTTCCAAATGTAAAGAAAACAAGTACTGCATTGTCGAAGGCTTTCATGGCCAAAATCACTGGATTGTTGTGAGTTTTCTGGGCTGTATGGCCATGTTCCAGAAGCATTCTCCTCTGACGTTTAACTGCATGTATGGCAGGCATCATCAGAGGTTGTGAGGTCTGTTGGAAACTAGGAAAATGGGGTTTATATATCTGTGCAATGTCCACAGTGGGAGAAAGAACTCTTATCTGTTTGAGGTAGGTGTGAATGTTGCAATTGGCCACCTTGATTAGCATTTAATGGCCTAGCAGTTTCAAGGTCTGGTTTCTTACTGACTGGGGAACTCCTTTGAGGATGCCTGCCATAGATGCCGGTGAAATGTCAGGAGAGAATGCTTCTGGAACATGGCCATACAGCATGGAAAATTCACAACAACCCAAAACAAGTACTATTGCAGAAGGTCCTAGACTGTTGATGGGGCTGGAGCACAAAACCCACATTTTTAAAAACTTTTTACAAAAAGAAACTTGAGGAATCTCTGGATCTTCCACAGTGCAATTCTAGGTCATCTTTGCTGGGTGTTCACCATAGTATCATGCGAACTACCTAGAGATTCCTTTAGACAAAGGGTCTACTAAATCTGCAAAAGTTAAAACCACAAATATGGAAAACTATTTGTACAGTAGGAAGATATGTTGTTTTCAGGCAAAAATGAAATTCACCTCTGATCAAAGACAGATTCCAATCCATTCCAATAATGCATCAGTTGAAATAGAAACAGATTAAACAGTGTTTTGCATTTTACAGAAGAATGATCCTCACATTTATATCCCAAAATTAAACCTTTCTATTCCATTCAATTCTGGTTATTTTTCTCATTGGCTCAGAGTCTGGGGACTTGGATAGAAAGAAAAAGTTGAGTGATTGTGGGAGTTTGCAAAAGAAAGAAAAGAAATGAATGAAAAGCCAGGAGACAGGTAGCATAAGTGGTGGTCTTCACCTGCATTCTCATCCTTGTTCTTCACCTTGATCTGAGCACATAAGACACGGGTAAGGCGTCCGACAAGAGAACTCAGAAGAGGGAAGTCCAGTACATTGTATACAGTCAGCTCCAAAGGTTCTGAGGCCACCTGGCGCAACTCTGTCTCATCTGCATTTTTCACTCCTACGAAATAAATGTGCAGATTGGTGACATAGACAATAGGCAGAGACCTACTGGTGTCTTATGAAGCAAAAAAACTGGGCAGTGGTGAATAGAATCAACAAGAGAAACAAAAGAGACATCTCACAATGCTGAGAAAATGGTATGTTTATAAGTAGAAAAACCTGATGTGTTTTGGTTGACAGGTGCTCTTAAAACCTTCTTCATCAGGCTATTTAGACTAGAATTTCAGAAATTTCTGATCCATTTCCTGGATAGGGTGGGGATTAGTTACTGGACCGGAAAACTATTTATTGAGTTTGGAGTATCCTGGATCATAATGTTCTGTAACTTGATTCTAAGCAACCCTTTGAAGAAGCTCCATAGATCAAACACATACTATATCTTTGTGTAAATCAACCTCATGTATAAGTCAACTTCATGCAGATTTAGGAGCCAACATTATGAATTTTGGTATGATATGTGGATAAGTTGACTATCATTCCGTGGAGACTAGAAAGCATCAATACTGCCTTAGAGGTTCAGCTGCCATTGGCGACCATAATTTTCCAGACCAGTGATGCTGCAGTGAAAAAAATAGATGTGGTCAGTACTTCTTTTAGGTTTCCCTGGACCAGACTAAACTCTTGCCTTGGGCACTTCACTCAGAGAAGGATATGTTTCCTTTTCCTTCTAAAGGGAGTTTGTTGATTAAAATTTTCAGATTTATGTATGAGTAGAATAAGTCATTTACTCTAATATAATTACACAATTAAGAATCTTAAGATGTGTCATAGCAGATTGGCTTGTCTATCTTGGTTCAACTGTGCATTGCCCCTGTACATATGCGGTGCGTGACACAGTTAATTTCTAACTCCACATTTGGATATTTACAGTACACAGCCCTATATTTAGGATCTCAACCAAGAGCATGGTGGACTAGAACCTATGAAATCTAGATGTCTCTTGGTGACTTCAGAGGCCACAAAACCAAACACCATTTTCATCTCCTGCTATAAAGAATAGCAAACCATTACTAGTCCTTGGTTTCCACATTTATACTAGGTGAAGTTGCATTAGGGCCGGTTTTTCCATTACGCGAAGTAAGCGACCGCGGAACACTTTGTTTTTCCCAGGGGCGCTCATGCGCCTCCTTAAATGCTCCTCCAATTGGGCCTCGTCCCACGCACGGTGGCGGGGACAACGGCAGGAGGAGGCAGAAAAGCTGCGCATGGAGCAAGAGGGAAGGGAAAGGCGCGCGCCTCTGCTCTTCCCCTCTCGCCCCGCATGTGCCTTTCCTGGCGGCAGAGGCAGGAAAGGCGTGCGAGGGAGAAGAGAAAGGTGCACGCCTTTCCCTCCCCTCATGCCCCGTGCACCTTGTAGAGCGGCGAGAGGAGTGTGGGGCAGCAGCGAGGCTTGGCCATCTCCTTCTCCTCTGGGCGCTTCTTCCTTCTCCTCTCCGTTTAGACACCTCCAAATGGAGAGGAGGAGGAGGAAGACCCTGGAGGAGAAGGGGGGAAGACCTCGCTGCTGCTGCTGCTGCTGCTCTCTTCTCGCCCCTCTTCTCGCGAGAAGAGGAGCGTGGGGCAGCAGCAGCAGCGAGGCTTGGCCATCTCCTTCTCCTCTGGGCTCTTCTTCCTCCTTTCCATTTGGGGATCTCCAAACGGAGAGGAGGAAGACCCTGGAGGAGAAGAGGGGAAGACCTCGCTGCTGCTGTTGCCCCACTCCATGCTCTTCTCTCTACCCTTTGAAGCCTCTGCTTCGCCTGGAAGGCTCAAAATGTTCCAGCAGCATTCTCTCCTGACGTTTCACCCACATCAGTGGCAAGCATCCTCAGAGATTGGGAGGTCTGTTGGAAACTGACTCGCCCCCATTTCCTTCTCAGCTTTGGAATTATTACTATTATTATTATATTTTATTATATTTATTATTCTATTTACAATTATTATTTATTACGTTATTATTTTTAACATGAATTATTTATATTTATTAGATTGTTATGTGTTATAAATGGCAGGCATCTTCAGAGGTTGGGAACTCTGTTGGAAACTAGGCAAGTGGGGTTTATATATATCCCTGTGGAATGATGTCCAGAGTGGGAAGAAGGACTCTTGCCTGCTTGAGGCAAGTGTGAGTGTTGCCATTGGCCACCTTGATTAGCACTGAATGACCTTGCAGCTGGATGCCAAGTTTTTAAACTTTGTGTTTTCTATATACATTACAAATTTACCCTTGGTTTGCTTCTGATGCAGCAAATAACCTTGCAGCTTCAAAGCCTGGCTGCTTCCTGCCCGGGGGAATCCATTGTTAAGACATATTAGCTGGCCTTGATTGACTCTTGTCTGCAAGGCCATTGAATGCTAATCAAGCTGATGGGATTTGGAGTACCTTCAACTGATTCAGCTCAGACTTCCACAGACCATTAAAACTCCCATTAATGACAGATCTGAACCAAACTTGGCACACAGAACCTCCATGACCAGCAGAAAACTCTGGAGGGGTTTGGGAGGAATTCACAGTAATAGGATCCTAGTGTTGCAAGAGACCTCCAAGGGCCATCCAGTCCAACCTCCTTCTGCCATAAGGGAAAAACACAATCCAAGCACTCCTAACAGATGGCCATAGAGACTCTGCTTAATAATAATACTATTATTAATAATAGTAATAGAATCATAAAGTAGGGAGACCTCCAAGGTCCATCCAATCCAACTTCCTTCTGGCATAAGCGAAAAGCACAATTGAAACACTCCTGATAGATGGCCATTTAGACTCATAATAATAATAATAATAATAATAATAATAATAATAATAATAGCACCCTGGGGTAGTGTGGTGGTATGCAAAATAAAGTAATGAGAAGCAGCCAGAGATTTTTTTGTTTGACAGACATAGATTGGATTAGTATGTGTTTTGCTGCCAAATTTGGTGCCAATTCGTCCAGCGGGTTTTGAGTTATGTTAATCCCACAAACGAAAATTATATATTTATTTATATAGATAAGGTTATTCTATCTTTAGTTGTCTCAGTGGACTTACTTGTTGTGGTCCAAAATATTTTATTTTCTTTGGAATTGCCATGCATTCTAGAAGAAGTCCTTGCAGAAAGGAAGCCGTTCGTTCCGTAAACACAGAATATTTATTTAAGTGTGTGTGTGATGGAATGCATTGCAATTTGCAATTCCAAATAAAATAAATATATATGTGTGTGTGTGTGTGTGTTCATGTATGTATGTATGTGTATGTATATGTATGCATGTATTAAGGGCTGTTCTGTCTTCAATTGTCTCAGCGGAATTGTCATAATGCAAAGATCTTGTATTTTCTGTGAAACCTTTGTGTCATACTTGTAGATCAAAAATAACAACAAAAACTTAAAATTGTTGCCAAGTTTAATAAAATATTTGCATTTAAAAAACATTAATTTGTGTTAATTCTATGTAATGTAACTATATGAACATAATGTAAGTAACCTTCTGGTTTTAAGGTAACTCTTTATTCACCTCTACCTTTTATTTTTCAGTGATTGGTTTTTGTGGGTTTTTTTTGGGGGGGGGGGGCAAAATAATGTTTGCTTACCATTGAAAATTACCTAGGGCCGGCCCTGACTAGAACTGCTAAGAATTTCAGCAGACTATCTCAGATTAAGGTTCTAATACTCTTGGTATTTAAGTCTCATACCTTTTTTAGCCTAAGAAACCTAAGGAGATAGATTTTGAAACTCACCAACAGCAAATATCTGAATCCCCATATTCTTCAAGACCTGTGCAGGTGGGCTGGCATCATCTTGAGATTTTCCATCAGTCAAGAGGACGATCAGTTTAGGAGCCTCTGATCTAGCCCCAGTGTCAGCTTTCAGATTGTGCTCCAGGACATGGGTCAGTGCCAGCCCTTAGAAGTAAGGAGAGTGAAAGCCACAAAACTGTCACAATACATGGTTTAATGGCAAGCAAAGAAAAAAAAAGAGCAATAAACAGATATCACCCACAGGATGTTTCCTGATTTCTTTCTTTGAATGTTATGCCACAAATTGAAAAATCAGATAAATGACAATCACCCTCTTGACATTTTCTGTAATGATGAAACTCCTGCAGACCTTAAGCATACTTTCAGTATGAAAATTACAAGGACTGAAAATTACTATATCCTTTAAAGGTCTTCTAAATTATTTTGAGAGTGGCTTTTGGAAAGCAAATCAACATATATTCAACAATTATCCTACTAACAAAGGACCTTCCTAAGAAACTACTTTATCTGAAGTTCATTCACTTTTATTAATCTGTCATTCAAATGGAACAACCATACTGCAATATCACATAATCTAATAGAGATTGGGAGTTTATTGTTTTGCTACTGCCTGTTGTAAGATTTATTCAAATAGAGTAGAAAATAAATATTAACATTTTGCACATATTCTCTAAATATTGACCTATATTGTTCAATTGTAGGAAAAGTCTATAAATCCTCAAAACCAATGCCATATTACATTGCTTAGTTTTTAAGGTGAGAGCCAGCATGGTGTGGTGATTGGAGCACCGGATTATGACCCTGGGGTATAGGTTTAAATCTCTTTTTGATCATGGAAACACACCGGGTGACCTTAGGCACATCACACTCCCTCAGTGTCAGAGGAAGGCAAAGCAAACACCATAAATTGAAAAAACAATAGCATGTCTTGAAATGGATGAAAGAATTGTTGCTGTATTTGAATCAAAAGACACAATAAACAGATGTCAGTGGCTTCCATATTGACAGTGTTTTGAAGCTATTCTGGGTCTTATTCCAGACTTAAAGAACTATCTAGGGTGCTGAACCCTTTCCCCAGAATAACTTCAGCACCTTGGACAACTCCAAATTCCAGGATAAAACAGACAGGAGATTCACTGAATTTCTAATGTGGAAGCTATGCCTATCAATGATTAGTGTGTGCCATGCTGACAGGGGATAGGGAAAAGGCAGAACTACTTAATGCCTTCTTTGCCTCGGTCTTCTCACAAAAAGAGAGTCTTCAACCTCAGCAAGATGGAGTGGATGAGGGATTGGAGGACATCCAACCCCAAATTGGGAAAGAAGTCATCCAGGAATACCTGGCCGCTCTTAATGAGTTCAAGTCCCCAGGGCCAAATCAACTACACCCCAGAGTATTGAAGGAACTAGCGGAAGTCATTTCGGAACCATTGGCAACCATCTTTGAGAGTTCTTGGAGAACGGGAGAAGTTCCAGCAGATTGGAGGAGGGCCAATGTGGTCCCAATCTTCAAGAAGGGAAAAAAGGATGACCCAAACAATTACCGTCCGGTCAGCCTCACGTCGATACCAGGCAAGATTCTGGAAAAGATTGTTAAGGAAGCGGTCTGCAAACACTTAGAAACAAATGCGTCATCGCTAATAGTCAACATGGATTTATCAAAAACAAGTCATGCCAGACTAATCTGATCTCTTTCTTCGATAGATCTACAAGCTGGGTAGATGCGGGGAATGCCGTGGATGTAGCGTACCTGGATTTCAGTAAGGCCTTCGACAAGGTCCCCCATGACCTTCTGGCAAGGAAACTAGTCCAATGTGGGCTAGGCAAAACTACGGTGAGGTGGATCTGTAATTGGTTAAGTGGACGAACACAGAGAGTGCTCACTAATGCTTCCTCTTCATCCTGGAAAGAAGTGACAAGTGGAGTGCCGCAAGGTTCCGTCCTGGGCCCGGTCCTGTTCAACATCTTTATTAATGACTTAGATGAAGGGCTAGAAGGCATGATCATCAAGTTTGCAGACGACACCAAATTGGGAGGGATAGCCAATACTCCAGAGGACAGGAGCAGAATTCAAAACGATCTTGACAGATTAGAGAGATGGGCCAAAACTAACAAAATGAAGTTCAACGGACAAATGCAAGATACTCCACTTTGGCAGAAAAAATGAAATGCAAAGATACAGAATGGGGTGCCCTGGCTCGAGAGCAGTACGTGTGAAAAAGATCTTGGAGTCCTCGTGGACAACAAGTTAAACATGAGCCAATGTGATGTGGCGGCAAAAAAAGCCAATGGGATTTTGGCCTGCATCAATAGGAGCATAGTGTCTAGATCTAAGGAAGTAATGCTACCGCTCTATTCTGCTTTGGTTAGACCACACCTGGAATATTGTGTCCAATTCTGGGCACCACAGTTCAAGAGAGATATTGACAAGCTGGAATGTGTCCAGAGGAGGGCAACTAAAATGATCAAGGGTCTGGAGAACAAGCCCTATGAGGAGCGGCTTAAGGAGCTGGGCATGTTTAGTCTGAAGAAGAGAAGGCTGAGAGGAGATATGATAGCCATGTATAAATATGTGAGAGGAAGCCACAGGGAGGAGGGAGCAAGCTTGTTTTCTGCTTCCTTGGAGACTAGGACGCGGAACAATGGCTTCAAACTACAAGAGAGGAGATTCCATCTGAACATTAGGAAGAACTTCCTGACTGTGAGAGCCGTTCAGCAGTGGAACTCTCTGCCCCAGAGTGTGGTGGAGGCTCCTTCTTTGTAAGCTTTTAAGCAGAGGCTGGATGGCCATCTGTCAGGGGTGATTTGAATGCAATATTCCTGCTTCTTGGCAGGGGGTTGGACTGGATGGCCCATGAGGTCTCTTCCAACTCTTTGATTCTATGATTCTATGATTCTATGAAAACATGTCAATATTTGTTTGTTTGTTTGTTTGTTTGTTTAAAGAATTTATATTCTGTGTTTCTCACCCCAAGGGGGACTCAGGGCAGAACACAACATATATATGGCAAACATTCAATGCCGGAACATAAAATAAACAACAAATATACACAAAATCGGTTTTCTCCCCTTATTTAGATATGTGTAGAAAGTTCCATTTGCTCAGTGAACAGCCAGGTTAACCCATGACTTAGGGGAAGTATCTGGCTACTATCTGCCCCTCAAAATATACCATAAAATTAAAGTTCAGGTAAGAGGCACACTTCCTTTAAAAAAGGAGACACTCCTCTTACCTGTGAATGTGTTGCCTCCTTTGTAACGCAAGCTCCTAAGGGCCTCTAACACATCATCCCGTGTGGCGTATGTATTCAGGTCCCATTCTGTGCGTGGGTCACTGCTGTACTGGGTCAAACCTGGAAGAATGATCAGAAAATGGTCAAAATGATCAATAGAGAAATATATGAAGTGCCAAGTCCTAGAGAAGGTAAGAGCATTTGAAAATATTTTTAAAATGTTGAAAAGCATTCAAGGTCTATAAATGCACCTATAACTTTTCTGGATAGTGAAAGCTGGGCAGTGAAACAAACGGATAGGAAGACAATCATCTCATGGGAGATGTGGTGCTTAAAAACTGTTCCATGAATACTGTTGAATATTAAAAGGAAAAATAAATGGATCCTGCAACGAGTAAGGCTTCGTTGCCAAAGAAAATCCTATGAAATCCATAAGCCACAATGTACTAGGGATCGATACTAAATTTGTGCCTGTTTGGTTACAATAGCTTCTTTCCTGCAAACCTGCCAGGGACAGGCACCAACCCAGGAATTTTGAGCAGCACTTTGAGCAGCATTGCTGTTGATTATATTTCAAAGGAAGGCAATGGCAAACCATCTTTGAGTAATTCCTTTCCTAAGCAAGCCTTATGATATTCAAGAGGTCACCATAAGTCATCAGGTGACTTGAATAAGTGTCCTTAAATCTGATAAGGCTGGAGTCTAAATCAGTGAAGGAGCAAGGATTAAAACATTGCCTTATCTTTGATTAATTTCATTGGGATGTTGCAGAGAGGAAATGCATTAACGAATCCAATGTTTTTTCCTCGGGGAAAAAAATATTTTCCCTTTTTCCAAATTAAAGCACGGATTTTTTTTACAATTTTTTGAAGAACCAAAGCATCTGTATGGACAAATTGCATATTTTCCCTCATTTTCAATTTTAGAAACTATAGAATTCAAAGACAATAACATGTTCCACTAGATCTAGTGTCTAGATCCAGGAAAGCCATGCTACCCTTCTATTCTGCCTTGGTCAGACCACACCTGGAATACTGTGTCCAATTCTGGGCACCACAATTGAAGGGAGATGTTGACAAGCTGGAATGTGTCCAGAGAAGGGCGACTAAAATGATCAAGATACTGGAGAACAAGCCCTATGAGGAGTGGCATAAAGAGCTGGGCATGTTAGGCCTGCAGAAGAGAAGGCTGAGAGGAGACATGATAGCCGTGTGAGGGGAAGTCATAGGGAGGAAGGAGAAGCTTGTTTTCTGGAGCCCTGGGGACTAGGACGTGGAACAATGGCTTCAAACTACATGAAAGGAGATTCCACCTGAACACTAGGAAGAACTTCCTAACTGTGAGAGCTGTTCAGCAGTGAAACCCTCTTCCCCGGAGTGTGGTGGAGGCTTATTCTCTGGAGGCTTTTAAACAAGAGGCTGGATGACCATCTGTCAGAGGTGCTTTTAATGTGTTGGAGGTGCTTTTCCTGCTTCTTGGCAGGGGATTGGACTGGATAGCTCTCGAGGTCTCTTCCAACTCTATGACTCTACTGTGGACCAGTACGCAAAGAAGCCTCATAGCACCTTTAAGACCAACTAAGAAGTTGGTAGATTTAAGTCTACTTCATCTGATACAGGATCCACATTATGAAAACTTATGCTATCATTCCCTAGACACTGTTGTTTGATGAAAAAGTTGAGAGTTCAGTATTGGTCATATTTGCCTTTGAAATATTCCTGTGAGCTTGGTATGTCATTGGGCTGTCCCCAACTTATGAAATTTTAATCAACGAATAGTATGACTTATAATAACAGTATGACTTATAATAACCAAGAACTGTAGAATGTCATAACAGTCTAGATATTTCATAAATTTGAAACTGACTGAGTGAAGTGAAGGTCAAAATTAGAGTCTGATATATTCATGGGATAGTAATAGAGATGTGGAAATTGTTAAACAAAGAAAATTCAATGGGAGGCCCCCTTTAAAAATATTAGATGTTAATGTTATTATCATTTCAGATCATTGATGCATTTTTCATATTTGGACAGGAGGTATGCAAATATGTTGCTATCTCCATATCCACAGGGCACCCCAAAATAAAAGATACCATTCACAATGTAGCATTTGGTGATGTATGTGCTGACGACAGAAAGATTTCTCACAGATTTATTAGATGTAATAACTGATTGGATCTGGCTGAGCAAAAGTACAAATTATTCGCTAGTACAGTTCCTTACAATTAAGTCTGTTTTGTGCATGATTAATTTCTTAGATTCATAAGTTTAACTGCTTTCTAATCTTAGTGATAAAATTTGAAATGTCCTATGATGATAGCCAACAAAAGTGACTGTCTAGCTTGAATCTTAAATGTGGATGGACAAATTGGGTTTTGTTCTTAATTTCTTTGCAACTGTATTTTCAATTAGATGAAAATCTGAATGGACATGTATAGGAATATCCTGCTAATTGCAAAGCCTGGCCTCCTGTCCATCTTAAAGCTGCATAGATCTTTTTGAGTGGAAAAAGGAGTTGGGAGTTTCCTTCTCATCTCCACAGCCACCAAAGCCCCACCTAAAACTCCACAACACCACTGCTACGGAGCACACATGCACCCTTCTTGCTGGTCACATAGGTACTCCACTCCGACATCAGCAGAAGCACTAATAACAGCCAAGATGGGGATCAAGGCTGGCTAGAAATAGTGGGGATATTGATGTGGGCACAATCCACCTCCTTTTCCCTCCATTGAAAAGGGCAGGAAAGACTGAGAAGCACTGGGCCCCAGCCGTTCCTCCCAGCCCACTGACATCAGGGATTCCCCTGATCAATCACATCGAAACCAGCTCTGGGGGTGGCTGCAGGAAATTCAAACTTGAAAATGTATACAATGTGAATGTCTCTGTATTTGGGTATGCCAGCTTCTTCAGCAGATTACTGCAACCATCATCCTTTTCCAGCTGGAACAGAAATAAATACCTTGGTGGCTTCGGCTTCAGCTTGGTGAGATTTATTCTGGAATTTGGCTTCTTTTCTCACCAGGCTAAACCCACAGCAACTTGGATCTCACTATCCACTGCTATTCTAAATTGCTTGATAACAGTAGTAGTAGTAGTAGTAGTAGTAGTAGTAGTAGTAGTAGTATTTATTTCCAGACTGCATCTCTGTCCCAAAAGGGACTCAGGGCAGTTTACAATCCAAAAACAGGCAAACATTTAATGCCTTACAAAGTAACAAACAACATCAGAAATAATACAAAATAATGCACAATAATCACAGTAAACTTATAATGAAAGAATTAAATGTTGAAATGGGGACCAGGTAGCAATAAACTAATTAGACAATGAACTAGGACATATGTAAACATATGTAAACATTAAATATTTATCATTAAAAGCAGTTAAAACAGGTGTTCATTAAAATGTATCATAGACAACATATAGTGCAAATGGGTTCACCAGCATCCCAATGGAATAGTTTCTTAGTCTTCCTCCTTTCCACATGCTAAAGTGCATAAGTGCATCTTCAAAAGTTTCTTAAAGGAGGGGAGGATGGGGGCTGATTTTAGTTCTTTAGGGAGGGAGTTCCAGAGGTGGGGGCAACCATAGAGAACCCCCCCTCTCTCGTTCCCACCAGCCAAACTTGAGACGGGGGTGGGACTGAGAGCAGGGCCTCCTCCACTGACCGCAGTGCATGAGATGGCCTATATAAGGAGATGAAGTTGGAAAAATAGCCTGGATCCAAACCGTAGACAATCTCTTATTCTACAAAAGCCTATGCTATCAGCTTCCTATTATTTGTTCTTCTCAAAGGTGCTCCTTACAGGGAGAGGTCAACCCTCCTGTTTAAGGAGCTCCATTGGCTGCCATTCATTTTCCGGTCCCGCTTACCTACAAAGCCCTAAATGGTTTGGGACCTGCCTACCTGCGTGACTGCATTTCAGTATACGAACCCACACGATCTTTTCAATCTTCCGGAGAGGACCTGCTCGCAATCCCACCTGCATCACAAGCGCGATTGGTGGGGACAAGGGATAGGGCCTTCTCTGTGGTGGCCCCTCGACTCTGGAAGTCACTCCCAAAGGATATCAGGCATGCCCCGATGTTGACAGTCTTTAGGAGAAGCTTGAAAACATGGTTGTTTCACTGTGCCTTCCCAGAACAGGAAACTCCAAGCACTTTGTCCCAAATGCACTTTACTAGACTGTCTAAGACTGTCTGCACACCCTACCTATTCTCCAAAATATCTATCCATTTCACCCGGTCATGCCCAGCTTTTTAAATTTTAACCTTTTTAAATATTAAACCCTGACATCGGTTTTTAATTGTGTCGTGTTGTTATTGTTAATGTTATTGCTTGAGTTTTATTTACTGCTGTATTGTTGTTGTCTTGTTTATTGTTGTATTGGATCTCAGCCTACTGTAAGCCGCACCGAGTCCTTCGGGATACAAATAAAGGTTTATTATTATTATAAAGGTACTTCAAAATCCCTTTGCATGTTGATCCATACAAAGGACCTTACCACACAAGGCTTGTGGCATGTGTTTGAAGCTCCCTAGTTATGAACAGAAACACTTTGCAGTAATCGATTGGTGTGATATGAACAGTGGCATGATCCAGTCTCCAGCAAGAGTGAAGACGTGGCTGTGGAGTCAGGCTTTCGATGAATGAGACAACACCCTAGGATTCTGGATGGAAGATGATGTAGATCTGATTTTAATATGACGACTGACCACCATAGTTTTATATATAGTGTTATTTTAAATCTGTTATTGTAATTGTGATATATGATATTTTAATGAGTGTATGTGTTTTTATGGTTGGAAACCGGGCTGAGTCCCTCAATGAGGTTCAGAAGTTCGGTATAGAAAACTTTGAAATAAATAAATAAATAAATAAGATGGGTTTGAAACTCCAGAACCTATTTTTAGAGCCTTGTGCAATAATTTCCTATCACAGTTTTGCCTTCCAGCTCTGTTATATTCATGGGATCTATGTTTGAAGATGTGCTTTATTTCTCTATCTTCAACAGTAAATTGTACTCATGCTTTGAAAAGATTCAATGGGCTATAAATGAACAAATCTAAATCTCTATAGAAAAGTGAATTTTGTGTAGTCTTTGGCTTGGCAGACTGGCACGAAAAGAAGCCCCTTACCTACTCTTATCTTGTCTGTCGCAACATTGAATGGAGCAACCAAGGATGCCAGGAATTCTCTGATGAGCCCAAAATTGTTGCGCCCAATACTCCAGGAGCCATCCACCAGCAGGATGATATCCGTCATTGCAGTGGTGTCACAGTGGAAGTGAGAAACTGGGGAAGAGAGAAAGCCACAAATTAAAGGAAGACATGTTATTTTAATTTCAAAAATTAATCTGAAACTATATGCAGTTGAAAGGAAAGCAGTAGAGCTTACTCACCAGCAATGAGTACATTCAAACTATGTAGACACAGCACTTTGATATCAATGTATTGTCGAAGGCTTTCATGGCCGGAATCACTGGGTGGTTGTAGGTTTTTTCGGGCTGTATGGCCATGGTCTAGAGGCATTATCTCCTGATGTTTCTGTGGAATGACCAGGCCATCAAAGGCTAATCAAGGTGGTCAGTTGAAACATTCACACCTAGCTCCAACAGACAAGAGTTCTTTGCCCCACCCTGGTCATTCCACAGATATATAAACCTTTTTTCCTAGTTCCAACAGACCTCACTACCTCTGAGGATGCTTGCCATAGATGCAGGCGAAATGTCAGGAGAGAATGCCTTTAGACCATGGCCATACAGCCCGAAAAAACCTACAACTCACTTTGATATCACTTTAACAATCATGGCTCCATCCTAAGGAATCCTGGGATTTGGAATGTCATGTCAACTTTTCTACTGCATTCCCCAAAACTGGAGCATTTGAACTTTTCAGTGGAGAATTCAAAGTACTTCACAAAAATTATGAATCTCAAGATTTGATACTAGAGGGTTATGATAGTTAAAGTTATCAGACTGTTGTAATTATGTAGTGTAGCTAGAACCAGAGATGTCATCTCCAAATTACTGCTGTAAAGTCACTATTCATAATCACAGCACTTTTATCTGCAGTAGAAACTCTCTTATTCAACCTTCGCTCAACCAGCGTTCTGTATTATCCAACACAGTGTGCCTCCTGCCCGGATCCACAGCTGTTTCAATGCATTGCAATGTTTTGGCACTGAATTCGTAAATACAGTAATTACTACATAATGTTACTGTGTACTGAACGGTTTTTTCTGTCAATTTGTTGTAAAACATGACATTTTGGTGCTCAGTTTGTAAAATCATAATGCAATTTGATGTTTAATAGGCTTTTCCTTAATCTATCTTTATTTTCCAACATTTTTACTTATCCAACATTCTGCCCGCCTGTTTATATTGGATATGCGAGACTCTACTGTATTCATTTATTTAAAGCGCTTGCTCTCCACTGAGGGAATCTAACAAATTTAATTTCTTTTTTTCAAACATGACTTTTGTCAATTCAGGGAGAATTGACAAAATCTGTGTGAAAATTCAACATTCTCTTAGATTTATGTAACGAGTATCCTATATAAAGGAATCTGAAATCCAACATGCTCCAAATTCCAAAACTGTTTTAGGGTGGCTCTTGTAGTGACACTTAACAAAGTTTGTTTCATGCACCAAAATATTTTTTAAAAATGTAAAATATACCTCCACACTATGTGAATAACATACATGTGAAACATAAATGAATGTTGTGTTTAGACTTGGATCCAATATCCAAAACATCTCATTATGTATATACAAATATTCCAAAATCTGAAACAGATATGGGAATCCCAGAGGAATTGGACATGCCCTGGAATGAAAGCTTACCAGGTATCAGGGGCCCACTGTAAAGTGATTGACAAACTGATTAATTGATTGATTGTTTGATTGATTCTGGAGTATTTTTGCACACATTCCTGGAAAAGTTCTCTCTCTCTCTTGCTATTTCTTAAAAGCTAATATCATCACCAATAACTGCCACCATCAGCACCACCATCCATTTTTGCAGAAAATCGTCAGTATTTTATATAACTATCTACAGTATATATCTTTATATATACTTATGCATGTAGAAGAGATGCTAAGAAACCCTGTTAATTGGATTGCTGTGTGTTTTCTGGGCTGTATGGCCATATTCCAGAAGCATTCTGTCCTGGCGTTTCATCCACATCTATGGCAGACATCCTCAGAGATTGTGAGGATGCCTGCCATAGATGTGAGTGAAACATCAGGAGAGAATGCTTCTGGAACATGGCCATAGAGCCCAGAAAACTCACAGCAACCCAGTGATTCTGGCCATGAAAGCCTTCGACAACAAAACCCTTTTAACTGTGCTGATGTTTAATAGGACACTGACAAGAGGTACATAGGTGCCCAATGCAAATCTTATAGTGCATCAATTAGTCCAATTGTGCAATGGTCACATTTCCAGACTTGTACATAGTAACATCACAGCAGCCCCGTCCTTGATACAGACATTATGGCACTGCCCAATTCTAATTCTTGCAAATGTCAATCTATCTATCTATCTATCTGTCTGTCTGTCTGTCTGTCTGTCTGTCTGTCTGTCTGTCTGTCTGTCTGTCTGTCTGTCTATCTGTCTATCTGTCTATCTGTCTATCTGTCTATCTGTCTATCTGTCTATCTGTCTATCTGTCTATCTATCATCTATATGGTGTGTGTGTGTTTGTGTGTATGGCAAAAAATTAGACATTAGGCAAATCTCCCAATATTCTTAATTTCCCTAATTTATCAGTACTAGAAATGCAATCTCTCGATGCCAAAAGAAAAACGTGCATTCAAAGCACAACAATGGATTTCATTTCATCATGAATGAGTTTGCACTGGACCCAAAACACAGGTGTGTTTAGGTAATGTGGCAATCTCCTAAAGTGAAGAGGCAACAGGCAATCTTAGTGAAAATGCCCCGGTGTGATTTGATACATGCTGTCAGTTCAAATCCATCACTGCACTAATCCAGTTCTTTGCTTCTTCATCACGTAAGCCTTCTAAGATGGCTTGGCATAGTTAACATTCATTGGCTTCTCCTCCAGGCTAAATTTGTCCAGGTGGTTTTTCTTGTTATTTAGTCTCTTTCCAAATTTTGCTTTCCACATCATGTGCCTCAATTCCTCTGTATCCTCTCCCATAAGCTTGGGGAGTTGATCTTTCTGGTATAATAAGACATTACAGATTACAAGGGGGGTTCATGCTCTCCAACATTTCACAGATGAAAAGTGGGACATATGAGAACAAGAAATCTCTGTTTGTGGTCAAGATGGGCAAAGCTATTAATGACAGAGAACATACATGACAGCAAGGATAAGTTGCAGGACTTTGCTTTTGTCTGTTTCTACAAGAAAGGAAGATATGCCAACATCTTCCTATACTTCCACTATTATTCAATCTGTAGTAGCAGAAGTACCATTAAGCTGAGTGCAAAGGTGGAAGTGGCTGAAATCCTATATTGTTCCACTTTTTCAACTGATTTTATAATGCCCCAGCTTCTTTCCTCCTCTTGCCACTTTCCTTTATCAGTGTATTCAGATACAAAGATATATAGCAGACCTTCTATATCCATAAGGGTTCAATTCCAGAACCCATCACAGATACAAAAAAAGTAGATGATCTTGTCCCATATTATTAAAAGGCAGTATGGTGATAATAGAGGAATGAGAGACCAGATTGCCAATATCCGTTGGATAATGGAGAAAGGCAGGGAGTTTCAGAAAAACATCTATTTCTGCTTCATTGACTATTCTAAAGCCTTTGACTGTGTGGATCATAATAAATTGTGGCAAGTTCTTGGTGGGATGGGCATCCCAAGCCACCTTGTCTCTCTCCTGAGGAATCTGTACAAGGACCAAGTAGCAACAGTAAGAACTGACCACGGAACAACAGACTGGTTCAAGATTGGGAAAGGCGTACGGCAAGGCTGCATACTCTCACCCAACTTTTTAACTTGTATGCAGAACACATCATGTGATGTGCGGGGCTTGAGGAATGCAAAGCTGGGGTGAAAATTGCTGGAAGAAACATTAACAACCTCAGATATGCAGATGACACCACTCTGATGGCCGAAAGCGAGGAGGAGCTGAGGAGCCTTCTAATCAAGGTGAAAGAAGAAAGCGCAAAAGCTGGGTTGCAGCTAAACATCAAAAACCAAGATTATGGCAACAAGAATGATTGACAACTGGGAAATAGAGGGAGAAAACGTGGAGGCCGTGACAGACTTTGTATTTCTAGGTGCAAAGATTACTGCAGATGCAGACTGTGGCCAGGAAATCAGAAGACGCTTACTTCTTGGGAGGAGAGCAATGTCCAATCTTGATAAAATAGTAAAGAGTAGAGACATCACACTGGCAACAAAGATCCGCATAGTCAAAGCCATGGTATTCCCTGTAGTCACCTACGGATGTGAGAGCTGGACCTTAGGGAAGGCTGAGCGAAGGAAGAGAGATGCTTTTCAACTGTGGTGTTGGAGGAAAGTTCTGAGAGTGCCTTGGACTGCGAGAAGATCCAACCAGTCCATCCTCCAGGAAATAAAGCCCGGCTGCTCATTGGAGGGAAGGATACTAGAGACAAAGTTGAAGTACTTTGGCCACATCATGAGGAGACAGCAAAGCCTAGAGAAGACAATTATGCTGGGGAAAGTGGAAGGCAAAAGGAAAAGGGGCCGACCAAGGACAAGATGGATGGATGGCATCCTTGAAGTGACTGGACTGACCTTGAAGGAGCTGGGGGTGGTGACGGCCGACAGGGAGCTCTGGCGTGGGCTGGTCCATGAGGTCACGACTGAACGAATGAACAACAACAACATGGTGATAATATGGACATGGTGTATGCTTTACCATGTCCATATTCATGTCAAAGCCATTTACTAATATGGAGCACATAGACACGGAAAACTGTATATCTTGATCTCGTGGCATAACACTAAATACCAAAGTTGGAATCATATACATCATATTTTCCTGCAGTTTCTATATGGCCATGAAAACAGAAGACTGAGTAGAAGGGACACAACTCATTTGAAATGTGGAACTGGCAGAGAGTTCTATAGGTTTCATGGACTGCAAAGAAAACAAATCAGTGGTTTCTAGAGTAAACCAACCCTAAACCCTTCCTAGAAGCAAAGATAAGTACAATGAAGCCAATCATGAGAAGAGAGGACTCATTGGAAAATATTGTGATGGAGGAGAAAGTAGAAGACAGTAGGAAAGAGGGAAACTGGATTAATTCAGGCATGGAAGCCACAGCCCAGCGTTTAAAAGTTTGATGACCAAGGCTAATGGAAGTCTTTCCTTCATAAGGTAACCATACATTTAAACCCTTGATGGCAAAGAGCCAAAACAACAAAGTGTCTCACCTCTCCTGAAGCTTTCTCTAGTTGTTTTCTCTTGGGCCAGGTAGTCTAATTCAAATTCTATTTGGCTTGGTAGAGTTGATATCATGGTGGTCAAAGTAGTTGGCTTTGGTGTTGGTGCCACACTCAACATACGTTCACTGACTCCTTTGAAAATTGCTGATTTTTGCCTTTTCTTCTCTGGCTCATCCTTTCCTATGTTTCAAAGCATCACAGAAAGAACAATGACTACAACCCTATGAACACAATCTCAGTGAGAGTGAGACCCTGGTCTCCCAGAGTCTTGGTCCAACAGTCAAACCACAACCACAATGCTTCCTCTACATATTTATTTATACGGAACCTAAGGAAAATGTGTTAGATCTTTTTCATTCCAATGAATGCATTCAATGTTAGAGAAGACCACTGAGGGGAGTGCGGTGGACAGGTTCATAGTCCATTCACTCTATTACTCCAGGTTGTGGCAGAGCTGGTTGGGAGTAAGCTGCATTAGAATCACTACTGACCAAGAGGTCATGAATTCGAAGCCAGCCCAGATCGGAGTGAGCTTCTGGCCATTTGTCTAACTTGCTGTCGACCTTTGCAGCCCGAAAGACAGTTGCATCTATCAAGTAAGAAATTTAGGTACTGCTTATGCAGGGAGGCTAATTTAACTAATTTATGATGCCATAAAAACTCTCCAGCAGCGTGCAAAAGAATGAGGAAGTACTCCATCTGTGTCACAAGTGGATGGTGAAGTGACAGCTCCCCCGGTGGCCAGAATTCAAAAAGCATACCCTCATGAAACTGGAAAGTTAAATAGTCTCTGTCTATATATTTTGTGTGTCTATGGAATTGAATGTTTGCCATATATATGTGCATTGTGATCTGCCCTGAGTCCCCTGCAGGGTGAGAAGGGCAGAATATAAATGCTGTAAATAAATAAGTAAATAATACTCCCATTTAAGGGCTGCTATACAACACAAATCCTGGGATTCCTATGGATTCTTGGGATTTGCAGTTGAAGGCAGGGTACTTAAAATTCCCAGGCAGAAGGCTCCAATGCTTCACCAAACTATAAATCCCAGGATTCCATAAGATGGAACCATTGCAGTTTAAATAGATTGTTCCATCAACCTTGTAGGAAAGCATTGTGCAAAGAGGAGTCGGATGCCTCCTTGTGCAATGTTTTAAAAAGTACTTATGCTGGTGTAGCTACTTAGGAGCTATGCTAGCAAAAAGCACCAACTTGCTTTTTAAAAAAGATTTGCCTTTTGAAAAATATATTGTTTTTCCAGAGGAATCACAATATAAAGGTAACCACATTGGGAGGTTAGGAGCAACTAGCAAGAAAAGTGTTTTTCCTTTCTCTCACGCGCGCTATCTCTCTCTCTCTCTCTCTATCTATCTATCTATCTATCTATATATACACTCTCACTCTCTCTCTCTCTCTCGTGTGTGTGTGTGTGTGTGTGTGTGTGTGTGTGGAGATAGCAGAAGTGAGAGAAAGGCATCCCCTTTTTAAAAAATCTGGACAGACACTTATGGTGGAACACAGTCTTCAGATAATCTATTCCTATATTTCATTTAGTTTTCTGTCCCTGCATCAGTCTGATGTCTCCAGTTATTGCAAAATCTAAAGGTTAAATAACTAAAGAAATGATTTTTCTGGAGCGGATCCCTCCCCATACAAACTGGAATTAATGAATATTTATTTCACAACCTGAAGCTTATGTTTGTGTGCTTGGATTTTTTTCCTCCATAATGGACAAATCTCAAGAGGCCGAAAGTCAGGATCATGAAAACAGCATCATGGCAAAGAAAACAAACCAATCCAACAGCGTCCACCTCTTCTGTTGGTTAGTCAACATAATTAGGAAGTATTATCTAAAATAAATTTAAATTACACAATGTAATGTGTTCAGTAAGATTGTTTTGCTTTCCTGCCAGACTCAGCTTGGAGACCTTGGTGTATTTGTAGTTATTGCAAGGTTAAAACACACACAACCACACAATGACACACCTTGCAGCCCTATGCTTGTGCAAACTGATTAATGAAAGTGGGGTATCTAGATCATGCTTGCCCTTTGCTGCATTTGCACGCTAAGACTGCGATTTGCTTGGGCTTTCTGTCTGCATTAATGGCACCACTACCTATTCCCTTATCCCATCCATGCATTGTGATGGGTCTGTCCAATTTCTTTAAATGTTGCCATAATTGCACCATGGTGGCTGAATATATGACAGGGTAATATGCTATAATGCTATGACAATAAAAGGTAAAGGTTTCTTGTTGACATTAAGTCTAGTCGAGTCCAACTCTGTGGGTTGGTGCTCATCTCCATTTCTAAGCCAAAGAGCCAGTGTTGTCCGTAGACACCTCCAAGGTCATGTGGCAGGCATGACTGCATGGAGCGGCATTACCTTCCTGCCAAAGCAGTACCTGTTGCGCTACTCACATTTGCATGTTTTCGAACTACTAGATTAGTGGAAGCTGGGGCTAACAGCGGGAGCTCACCCTGCTCCCTGGATTTGAACTGCTAACCTTTTGGACAGCAAGTTCAGCAGCTCAGCAGTTTAACCTGCTGCGCCACTGAGGGCTTCTCTATGACAATATAACAGCAAGAGAGAAAGAGAGAGAGAAATCAGAAGCGAAGGTTAAAAGAGGATTAAACATAGTAGAACAATCATCTCCCCACTGTAATACTAGAAAAGATCTGGAGCTTTTCTGTAAGAGATGTCCTTTAGAATCCTAGAGATAGGAATAAGCCGGCTATACCTACACCATGAACATTAGTGGATCATTAATAGAAGAAAGTGTGATGGCATGCCCAAGCCTTTGGGAAAACTATATTGTCTGGCTTTACTCGGGGTGTATCTGATACCTTCAGCTAAGATTAAGACCCTTTAACACAGAGGCGCTTTAGGCAAAGTGAAAAGATAACCAAATAAGTTTACTGAAACAAGATGAATAAAGGGTTAAATCCACCTGGGACTATCATAAGGTAACTTAAAACAATACATTGCAAGAGATTTTGCTGGTTGCAGTCATCTTTCTAAGGTCTCTTGTTTCTGGTGCAAAGTGATGGATTATAAGTTGTTGCTTATAAACTGTCTCTTGTGAAGTTTAGGCTGGCCCAAAGCTTCTGTTGTCCTTTGGACTGTTGGTATAATAATAGTGCTACTTGCAGCAGCTAAGAATGCCTGCTTGAATTGCTTGGGTATAGGATTACCAGACAATCCAAAGCCTAAATCACAGTAGCTCTGCTGTAGAAAAGAGGGAGGAATTCAGCAAGAGAGCTCTATATAGGGAAAGGAATAGACCAACTAAGACTGGCCTCTGGGGGGATTTTAAGTTCCACCCAAAAACGAATATAAAGGACATTATCTACACTATTGAGAAGGCCTATAAACAGGGGAAACTTAAGCAAAGGAGAGGAGAAGGCAGAGCCAAGCTTCACAGAAAGTGCTGTGAGAAATCCACACACAAAGTGGTTATTAACAGATTATTTTCACAACAGGAAAAAAAACCCTTATTCAATGACCTCACATCATAACAATCCTGTGACAACATTATGCAAAAATGCTGAAACATCAATAGGAATAATGCATTGCTATAGCGCATTAGCAGCATCATGCAATAGCACTCTATCTCTTTTCTATCTCAAGATGGATTTTCTGAGACAATAAATATTGTAGTTTTCTTTTTCCCCCAACAAGAGCGTCTTGAATATTTTTTCCTGTCTCTATCAGAAGTTCATATTGCACCAATCCTTTTGCACTCTACTTTATAGAGATATTTCTATATTCACAAGCTGTAAACTTCGAGGTCCCATTTGGGTGAAAGTGAATTTTGTCAGGATAATGACATTTGCTGGCAATTCCCTTGTTCCTTACTTGTTGCTTTTTCCCCCAAAACTGTTCATCAGAATATTATATCATGATATAGAGTAGAATGGGCAACCTCTTGAGGTTTGGGAACTGCACTGCGTCTCCCACACTCTCACACACACAACACTTGGAGAAAACACACTGACACATACCATTTTTCTCCAATTTTTTTTACCTCACATCTCCAAAATCCATAAGAAGGGCTTCAGATCCAACCCCAAAATAATAGCCTAAATGTTAAGCTTAACATCTTAAACCTTCAGCCCAGGTTTAGATCCCTTGAGCCCCAAACATACTTATCAAAGTTGAGACTTCACTGACAGCTGATGAAGTGGTATACGTCTCTAGAATATATTGAGCTGTTGTGACCCCCAACAATGTCTCTGCCTTTTCTGGGGCACTTGTTGGATGCCGTCTATTGCTTCTTGCTTGGGAGAGGTTCTTCAATTCGTCTACTGTGAATAGCAAAACATGAGCAAATCAGAGCTAGTCATGATGTCAACCAATCAAAAGCTGTGTTCCCTTCTGTATTTCATGGATTTTCACAAGCTGAGATGAGCAAGGGGAAAAGGTGGTGGTGATGGTGCCATGTATGAACAGTGGACCAGTCTGAACCAGAATCATTTGAGGTGTTCACATTGCCCCAAATTTGTGGAACACTCCAGAATTTCAAGCAAACTCTGGTGCAACTTTGACCAATATGAAGCAAAGCCAGATTAACCCAGTTTAACTCATGATACTCACTGGAAGTGGATCAACATTGTGTAGGAAACTAGCAACCAAATTAGGGCGAGACCAGGTTCTAATATCTTTGATCTAATCCATCAAAGCTTCTCTTATATTTGGATACTACTTCCAATGTTATTTTCAGTGTTCTCTCACTGTTGGCCAGTTCTCTAGTAGGAGCCCTGATTGTGTGGGCAAGACAAGCAATTGCACAACTTGTTATTATCCTGAAATGTGTCCTGAAAGTGAAGTATGATCTAGCATCGGTTCTGTTCAACATCTTTATTAATGACTTAGATGAAGGGTTAGAAAACATTATCATCAAGTTTGCAGATGACACCAAATTTGGAGGGATAGCCAATACTCTAGAGGACAGGAGCAGAATTCAAAACGATCTGAACAGATTAGAGAGATGGTTGGCCAAAACCAACATAATGAAGTTCAACAGAGACAAATGCAAGATTTGGCAGAAAAATGAAATGCAAAGATATAGAATGGGGGATGCATGGCTCGAGAGCAATACATGTGAAAAAGATCTTGTAGTCCTTGTGGACAACAAGTTAAACATGAGCCAACAATATCATGCAGTGGCAAAAAAGCCAATGGAATTTTGGCCTGCATCAATAGGAGCACAGTGTCTAGATCTAGGGAAGTCATGCTACCCCTCTATTCCGCCTTGGTCAGACCACACCTGGAATCACACTGTGTCCAGTTCTGGGCACACAATTGAAGGGAGATGTTCACAAGCTGTAATGTGTCCAGGGAAGGGCAACTAAAATGCTCAAGGGTCTGGAGAACAAGCCCTATGAGGAGTGTCTTAAAGTGGCTTAAGCAATATAATGGAGCCACCCATCTTTCTAGCCATCTCATACATTTAAGACATCTAGAAATTATTTTGTAGAAACACACTTACTCACAAATCTCCTCTTGACAAAGAGAGCCTCCTGAGAACCATTCAAGACGTAGATTTGTAAGGTGTACTCTTTTGTGGGACTCAGTCCCCCCACAGTCACTTTAGCTGTCTTGGTTTTCAACATGACTTCCTGTTCAGAGTCACCTGGAATAGGACAAAGAGGAGAGATGAAGGTTAGATCATCCAAAACTGAGATGGTGATATGAACATGTAGTTTAAATATTTAATAATGCATCATCTTTAGAGAGGCCTGTAGCATCTTATGCCTCTCTAAGCTATCCTCACAGGGAGCATGGGATTGTTTTCTGTCAGGGATTTTGGCAGATTAACCGTCTGATTCAAGGAAAATCCCACTGCTTGTTATTTTTAACAAGCAGTAGGATTAGCCGGCGCATAACATTCCTTTGTCAGAATTGAAGATTCCTCCAGAATCATCCTTATAAAGGCTTGTATACCCAGTTAGTTGCTCATGGGTCATAAATCATACCCAGTACATACCCACTGTGGAAGATGCTCTGTTTTTCAGTTACAGCAAAACCCAAGATAGTAGATTGTTATTGCTTCCTCAGCTTTTCCTGTTAATGGCTGTAGCCAAATGGACCTTACACTGCATATATATACTTACTTACTTACTTACTTACTTACTTAGGCAATCACTTTTAGCCAAAGGATGATGGTCCTCCAAGTATCTTGGCGGTGGGTCCATAGGTGGTTGTGGAACCCTATTCTTGATCTGCCTGTTCTCCCACAGTGAGAACATCAGTTTCCAGATGGAAGGTGGTCCCAGTCATGGTTGGCTTGATGTGCCTTCCTCTTGGCATGTTTCTCCTTTTCACCCTCCGCTCATGCCTCTTCAAATTATGCAGCACTGCTGGTCATAGCTGACCTCCAGTTAGAGGACTCAAGGGCCAAGGCTTCCAAGTTCTCTGTGTTTATGCCACAGTTTTTAAGGTTGGCTTTAACCCCATCCTTCAATCTCTTTTCCTGTCCACCAACATTACATTTCCCATTATTGAGTTGGGAGTATAGTAACTGCTTTGGGAGACTGTGATTGGGCATTTGGACAATGTGGCCAGTCCAGAGGAGTTGATAGCATAGGAGCATCACTTCAGTGCTGGTGGTCTTTGCTTCTTCCTTCCTTCCTTCCTTCCTTCCTTACTTACTTACTTAGGCGATCCCTCGTTGTCTGAGTAAGATTGTCATCCAAGTTTGGTGTCCTGGTGGTGGGTAAGTAGGTGACTGTGGAGCCCTATTCTTCATCTGCATGTTCTCCCGAAGTGAGGGCATTGGTTTCCAGGTGGAAGATGGTTCTGGTCAGAGTTGGCTTGATGCATCTTCCTCTTGGCATGTTTTTTGCATTCACCCTCCATTCGTGCCTCTTTGAATTATGGAGCACAGCTTGTCACAGCTGACCTCCAGTTGGCCAGGGCTTCCCAGTTCTCAATGTCTATGCCAGAGTTTTTAGGCTTGGATTTAAACCCATCTTTGAATCTCTTTTCTTGTTCACCAACATTATGTTCCCCATTCTTGAGCTGGAAGTATAGTAACTACTTTAGGAAAAGGTGATCGGGCACTCGGATAACATGGCCAGTCTAGCAGAGTTGATGGCGGTGGTGGAGCATTGCTTCAGTGCTGGTGATCTTTGCTTCTTCCAGCACACTGACATTTGTCCACCTGTCTTCCCAAGATATTTGCAGGATTTTTCAGAGGCAACGCCTATGGAATAATTCTAGGAGTTAAGTGTGATGTCTGTAGACAGTCCACATTTCACAGGCATATAGCAGTGTTGGGAGGACAATAACTTTATCAACCTCCCAGCCCTGCTATATGCCTGTGAGACGTGGACTGTCTACAGACGTCACATGCAACTCCTGGAATGATTCCATCAGCGCTGCCTCCGGAAAATCCTGCAAATCTCTTGGGAAGACAAGCGGACAAACGTCAGTGTGCTGGAAGAAGCAAAGACCACCAGCATTGAAGCGATGGTCCTCCAACATCAACTCCGCTGGGCCGGCCACGTTGTCCGGATGCCTGACCACCGTCTCCCAAAGCAGGTGCTCTACTCCGAACTTAAGAACGGAAAACGGAACGTTGGTGGACAGGAAAAGAGATTTAAAGATGGGCTCAAAGCCAACCTTAAAAACTCTGGCATAGACACTGAGAACTGGGAAGCCCTGGCCCTTGAGCGCTCCAGCTGGAGGTCAGCTGTGACCAGCAGTGCTGCAGAATTTGAGGAGGCACGAGTGGAGGGTGAAAGAGTGAAACGTGCCAGGAGGAAGGCGCGTCAAGCCAACCCCGACCGGGACCACCTTCCACCGGAAACCAATGCCCTCACTGCGGAAGAAGATGCAGAGCAAGAATAGGGCTCCACAGCCACATACGGACCCACAAGGAAATCCATAATGGAAGACCATCTTACTCGTCCAACGAGGGATCACCTAAGTAAGTAAGTAAGTAAGTAAGTAAGTAAGTAAGTAAGTATCTCTATGGATGTTTCAGTCCTCAAACAGTCAAAATATATGTACAACAATGGTACATCCTATATTGACCTTTATGACATTACTTCAAAGGAGTCATGACATCTCTGACTTTCCTATCTATTTTCTTATCTTCCAAAAACTCAATGTAAGCAATCTTAAATGCAAGGTGACTAGTAGGCTGGTCTGGACATACACAAACGCTCAGATACGATGGTATAGAGTCTTATTATTTGTGCACCGAGCCTATATGAAATGCTTTCTGAAATCTGAAATAAATTCCAGACCTTCTCTGGTTTTCTATCAAGAATATCAAGGGAATAGATACATATGTATCTTTTATATTATGGAATATTGAAAAAAGGTTATCTTTTCTGAAAGTTGATGCAATGCGGCCCAAAAAGGGTCATCCTTATATCACTCTAAAACATATTTGGAAACATCTGGTCCCTGATTGGCTAGGATCATCTATGCAGCTAGTAAAAACAACATTTTTTTCCATAACCTTCCTTGTCCTCTATAATGTCAGCACAGCAGTATTTCTATCTGGCTACATAGATTTACAACATCATCACGTAGCGTATATGATTCCTCACTGGCTAGGATCGCTCAGTAAGAGATTATATAAGAAAATAAAACCCATCTGAAGTAGTCACAGGAAATAAAAATTCTGAGTGGTTGCAAACCATCATGACAAATGGAAGAAGTTACAGTTTTTGCAATCAGAATCGTCCTTTCTAAATTTTTATATTTGAGGCAAAAATCAAACTCAGAGAACATTTGGCTCAGGAGTCAACGAGACGGAGCAATCAACTCTTCCGTTCTTACAGACATCAGCTTTTGCATTTCATAGCTAACATGATAGACATAAATATTAACACCTTTCATTTCTTCATGAACATCTCTTTTTAAAAAAGATAAACACGATCAAGCAGTTGGTTAATTACATCACTAGGAATCTATTTCACACATCAGGAATGTCATAAAGCCCACTGAAATATTGGAAGGCTTCCAGAAGAGGTGCATATCTGATTTTGCAGACCTGTTATTAGCTTAAAGTACTGGAATGAAAGGTCTGCATGTTTTCCAGATTTTTCTTACTGTTAAAAAGGAAGGGGTAAAAAATTGAGCTACAAAGCAAATTCCAAAACTGTAGGGTTGAGCACAGAATTCACATTAGCTTATGAATGTTTTTTACTGCAATTTCCATCATGCTGTCTGGGGATCATGGAAGTTAGAGCTCAACCCTTCTGGATCACAGCACACACCTGGAGAAGGCTGCTGTGGAGGCTCCTTCTTTGGAAGCTTTTAAACAGAGGCTGAATGGCCATCTGTCAGGGGTGATTTGAATGCAATATTCCTGCTTCTTGGCAGGGGGTTGGATTGGATGGCCCATGAGGTCTCTTCCAACTCTTTGATTCTATGATTCTAAGAGTTTCCTAAGAGCAGCAGAGACATAGAATCATAGAATCATAAAGTTGGAAGAGACCTTGTGGGCCATCCAGTCCAATCTCCTGCCAAGAAGCAGGAAAACTGCATTCAAAGCACCCCCAAAAGATGGTCCTCCAGTCTCTGCTTAAAAGCCTCCACCACACTCAGGGGCAGAGAGTTCCACTGCTGAACAGCTCTCCCAGTCAGGAATTTCTTCCTCATGTTCAGGTGGAATCTTCTTTCCTGTAGTTTGAAGCCATTGTTCCATGTCCTAGTCTCCAGGGCAGCAGAAAACAAGCTTGCTCCCTCCTCCCTATGACTTCCCCTCACATATTTATACACGGCCATTATGTCTCCTCGCATCCTTCTCTTCTGCAAGCTAAACATGCCCAGCTCTTTTAGCCACTCCTCATAGTGCTTGTTCTCCAGACGCTTGATCATTTTAGTCACCCTTCTCTGGACACATTCCACCTTGTCAACACCTCCCTTCAATTGTGGTGCCCAGAATTGGACACAGTGTGATTCCAGGTGTAGTCTAACTAAGGCAGAATAGAGGGGTAGCATGACTTCCCTGGAGCTAGACACTATACTCCAAAATCCTATTGGCCTTTTAGGCTATTGCATCACATTGTTGGCTCATGTTTAACTTGTTGTCCACAAGGACACCAAGATCTTTTTCACACGTACTGCTGTCGAGCTAGGCATCATCTCTCTAATCTGTTCAGATCATTTTGAATTCTGCTCTTGTCTTCTGGAGTATTGGCCATCCCTCCCAATTTGGTGTAGTCTGCAAACTTGATGACCATGCCTTCTTCTAAGTCCTTCATCTAAGTCATTAATAAAGATGTTGAACAGAACGGAGCCCTGAAGCACTCCACTCACTCCACTTCTTTCCAGGATGAAGAGAAAACATTGGTGAGCACACATTGGGTTCATTCACTTAACAAATTACAGGTCCATCTAACCCAGTGGTTCTCAACCTGGGGTCCCCAGATGTTTTTGGCTGACAACTCCCAGAAATCCCAGTCAGTTTACCAGATGTTAGGATTTCTGGGAGTTGAAGGCCAAAAACATCTGGGGACCCCAGGTTGAGAACCACTGATCTAACCGTTGTTTTGCCTAGCCTGCATGTGACTAGTTTGCTTGCAAGAAGGTCATGGGGGACCTTGTTGAAGGCCTTACTGAAATCCAGATATGTGACATCCATGGTATTCCCTGCATCGACTCAGCTTGTAACTCTATCAAAAAAAGAGATCAGCAACAACTTATTGTTGATGTATGCTTTCAACCTATTTCCAAATTATAGCAATTCTAAGGTGAGCCAATCCCAGGGTTTTCTGGGGCTGAGGGGATGCGACTTGCCCAGGTCACCCATTAGGTTTTCATGTGTGCATGGCAATTTGAATCCTGCTCTGCAGAGTTGTAGCCCAACACTCAAACCACTATACCATGCTAGCTCCAGAGACATCTCAGAGGTGTCTAAATACACAAATAATTGTTTATAGATGTTATTGACAATGTTTGTGAAATCCTTAGGTATGTAATTTAAATGAAGGAAAAAAATCTCTGTGGTCCAATCAAATCTTAAATTCATAATTACATTGTGCATTTACCAGTGATTCTTTCAAACAATTAAAAACCATGTTCATGTAGTTAAAGGGAGGGAGCTGTCATCCATGGGTGGCATTGCAGCCCTTAGGTTTACTCTGACCTTAACACCTCCCTACATGCCCCCAAACTTAAGCTCTTGCTTAGGGGTAAAAAAAAATCTTGTCAGTTGTCTTAACATGTCTTCCATGAGATATTTCTGAATATTCCTAAAACCCTTAAAAGCAACCCTAGCACAGGAGGGAGGAGAGAGATTTGCTTAAGATCCCACAAATTCCTAAACTCATCCAGGGACCCCCGTAGAATTAACTTTTTGGTTTATTTTGATGTAAAGAACTGCAAGTAGAGTCTGTATCCTTTCAAGAAGAATTGCACTCCCTTCTCTTCTTATCACATACCTGCCATTGGCTTCACACGCACTTTGTACCCATTTGTGTTTCCCTCTGTTTCTTTCCATTTCATCTGTAACCTGTCTTCTGACAAGACTGTCAGCTTTAATCGGTTTGACCCTGGAAGAGAAATGGCAACATCTTTCAAAGCAAAGGTATTTTTTCTACTTTAGTATTGATGCTATCGTACAAACTAGGCACATCCCACTTTAATACTGTTGTGCTAATTGGGAATGAATTGGCAATGAATTGGTTTCCCCCTTGGAAGGGGGAATGAATTGGGAATGAATTGGTTTTCCCCTTGGAAGGAATGAGCAAAGTATGAAACCCACATCCCCAGGAGAGATGTTCCAGAACTTTGCATAAATGCACAGGTATTGAGTGAATAACTTCTAGCAGAAGCATCCCATAGATCGGGCATGGCCCTCCAGGTGTTTTGGATGTCAGCTCCCACTGGCTGTTAGGAATTGTGGTAGTTGAAGTCCAAAAAACCTGAAGGGCTGAAGTTTACCCATGCCTGCCCTAGAGTCTCACTGAAGAACTCTAACCATCGCTAGGTCCTTCAGAATGATTCTATGGACAACCTCTATAGAATTATAGAATTACCTGGAGGATCTAGAAAAGGCTTAGAGATTACATATTTTGTCAGACGTGGATAAATACAATCATGGCTAATAGTCCTGTGGATGCATGGATTGTACTGTAATTCGGTAACAGAGCTCATATTCAAGGTCTAATATGCGATCCTAAATATCTCCAAGGAAGGACATTTTCCCAATGCCAATGTTGGACAGAAGACAAGGGGGAGAAGGAATCATAGAATCAAAGAGTTGGAAGAGACCTCATGGGCCATCCAGTCCAACCCCATTCTGCCAAGAAGCAGGAATATTGCATTCAAATCACCCCTGACAGATGGCCATCCAGCCTCTGTTTAAAAGCTTCCAAAGAAGGAGCCTCCACCACACTCCGGGGCAGAGAGTTCCACTGCTGAATGGCTCTCACAGTCAGGAAGTTCTTCCTCATGTTCAGATGGAATCTCCTTTCTTGTAGTTTGAAGCCATTGTTTCGTGTCCTAGTCTCCAGGGAAGCAGAAAACAAGCTTGCTCCCTCCTCCCTGTGGCTTCCTCTCACATATTTATACATGGCTATCATATCTCCTCTCCGCCTTTTCTTCAGGCTAAACATGGCCAGCTCCTTAAGCCACTTCTCATAGGGCTTGTGGTGCCATGACTCGGATCCGAACCGAGGTTGCTGCCAAGGAGAGATAGGCAAGAGCAAAAGGGCTTTGTAAAAAAAGTGTTTCTTTATCAGAGGTTTTGTTAACTGATGTATGGAGGGGATCTACATTGTGGGATTCTCATAAACATCTGGTGGACCAATGGGGGATACAAAACTTTGGATTAGAAAAGCAGGCCTTTGGTCTTGATCCATGTCCTGTGGTTCCCAGAGAACATAGCAACTGACTCAAGGCCACATCTGTTTAGTTTAACCTTTTAGAGATAAGCCTTCTTGCTTCCTCTGAGGAAATTGTTTTGCAGGAGGAAACAAAGCCGAGATTCAGAGTGCCATGGCCAAAATAGAAAAGAAGGGCCACTCTTCCTACAGACGAGAATCCACAGGATCCAGTTGCATCAGTCCAAGCTGGAGGAGAAACAGGGACAGCCAGCAGAACAAAAAGAGGATTCATTTCTTGATAAATAGAGGCTGTTTTCCACTCAGCTTGTACAGCCCAGTCCTTGGTTGTCACTCTGGGATCCCCAAAATGAAGAGCCAAGAATGTTGGCAGCTGAATATGACAGCAAAGAGTACTCCAATGTCCTGTTATCCAAGATGCAACCCCTTTGAATGGTATTATAATATTGTGGTGTACATCTCTGCTGAGCTCATACATTGTTAGAAATTTATCACATCCTCCAGCTCTTCCAGTTTGACAGGGGATGTCCCAATGAAATATTTTGTCATCCCACTCTTTTAACTGCTCCTAAAATATCCCACTTTCTCTCTCCTACTTAGACCTCAGTTAAGGTCCATTGCTGCAAGTGAGCTTTGAAGTGCAAAAGTGAGTTGCATTCAACTGAAAAGAAAGGAGAGGGTAAAATCTCATTTTTCCTCATGTTAGTAAAAGGCAAACTACTGCAACCTCTTATAGCTTGTCAGTTCTTCCTGATTAATAACTTTTGCCATCCTGATCACACTTAAATGTTCTTGGTCATATGTCCTTGTTACATCTGTGAGATGGCTGAAAATTCTCACCTGGTTGTTGTAGGTTTTTCAGGCTATATGGCCATGTTCTAGAAGCATTCTCTCCTGACGTTTCACCTGCATCTATGGCAAGCATCCTCAGAAGTTGTGAGGATGCTTGCCATAGATGCAGGTGAAACTTCAGGAAAGAATGCTTCTAGAACATGGTCATATAGCCCGAGAAACCTACAACAACACAGTGATTCCAGCCATGAAAGACTTTGACAATACAATTCTCACTTGCTTTATCCTCAGTAAAACCTGCATGTCTTTGCTTCCTTGCCAATGAGATATTTTCTCACAGTCTTAAGAAAGCATTTGCCTCCACAAGGATGATTTTTTCTAGAATTCCACTTGCTATTCCTGTGTGCCTTCAAGTATTTTTTTAGTTATGACAACCCTAAGGTCTACTTCATAGCAGAATTTATTCAAATGACGTCTACCTTTGCCCTCTGCTTAGATAATATGAGTTGTCCAAGGTCCCCCATTGGGTTTCCATGGCCAAGAGGGTTCCTAATCCTCATCTGCCAGCGCCATTATCCAACATTCAAACCACTACAACACGCTGGTAAAATTGCATAAAGTGTCCAACCTATCAAAGACAGGACACACTACCTCTTCTTCTCCATAGAAGTGGGGGTGTAATTGTTCCCATCACAGGAGCAGTAGGACATTTGGGTTGCAGATGGAATCAAGGGCCAGAAAAAGGACCATGGTGTAGTTTGTACTTAACAAAGATGGTAAAGCTTTGGTCCATCAGAACTATTGGACTTCCTCTCCCAGAAATCCTCATAAACACAACAAATAGACTACCAATATGAGATTGGTGAGCCTAAGTATCTGGCTGGCTTTTCTTCTCCACCCTTGTTTACACTAGAGGAAAAAACCCACTTAAAATCCGATTTCTGCCTCTTGCAGTATTTTGGGGTTTGTAGTTTATGGAGGAGCCTTTAACAGCCTCACTAAACTACAAACCCCAGAATTCTGCAGGAGGCAGAAATCGGATTTTAAGTGGATTTTTTCTCTAGTGTGATGGAGTGGATGACAACTTCCATTCAATAAATGGAGAAAAGGAGAAAAGAGAGAAAGTAAAGTGGTGTCAGTTTGTCCATGCATCCAAATCCAGATTTACTTCTGGGCAAGCATAATGGAGGCTAGGAATCAATCCCCCGCTTATCCAAAGAAACCCACTCAGTGATCTTGGGTGAGTCATACATTCTACGCCTTAGGATACCCCAGGATCACAATATGTTAGACACAACTTAAAGGCATGCTACAACATATATCATGGGAAATAATTGGTAATCAAATAATCCAGATCTTGACACTTTAGTACATGATTTGAAAAACATTGTTGAGATTTTGCCTTACCTTGACCAAATACCTGTAGCGTGATGTGACATGCAAGTATTACACAGGAAATCCAAGCACAATTCTGAACCAGCATGGTGACCTATGGATGTATAAAGAAGAACACAATGAATGCAAAGGTGTCCTTGCCTGGGCAAATGCACACAGTAGCATTGATTAATTTACAAAATGGGCTTCCAGCATTAAAAAAAATACCAGGATGTGTGTGTGTTTGTATGTGTAACAACTTAATAATGGCTCAATATGGGTATCACTTGACAACTGCAGCATGAAAGATTGAGAACTTTGGGAAATGAGATATAGAAGTTTTTCAGAGCTTAGAAAACATACTTTTTGGACAACCATTCTTAGAACAGCTAGTGGGACATCTAATAGTTTTAAACTTCTTGACCCTTCATTGGTAACCAAGGGACAGTATTTCAGCATCTACTACAACAGAGTGGAAAATGAAGAAGACACCTCTACCTTAATGGTTATTTAGAAGAGGGAGTTTCAACAGGTTCTGCTTCTTATGACAAGCACCATCAGTTGAAATTCCCTCTTCTACACAACATATATTCACCATATAGGAGCCTCTCTGGTTTTTGCTCTGACAGCCTTAATAGCTGGCAGATCTGTCACCAAGAGGAACAGAAATCAATTCTTGATATTGCTGTTTCTTCTTGTGCAACTTTTCTGAGTGAAATAGGAAAACTTAAATAGTATAGAACCACTAAAGTGGATTTATTGCCCCTGCCCGTCCCAATGATTATGGTACACAAGAGTAAGAGCATAAGAGGAGCCATTTTATATCGGTCTGTCTATTCCAGCAAGAAAAACTTGTCAATGAGAAGGCCAGGGACATGGCACGCTACATCTTAGGTACCTTGTAACTGATGTAGAAAGCTAGCCTGTGTTTGATACTAGAAGCCATTCATTTATCTGCTCTTCTTTGAAAGCCAAGTTGGCAGGCATCACTACATCTTATTGTAGTGAATCATAGATTGGTGTAAGGGCTGTACCTAAACTCTTCAAAAAAGGAACTACAGTATCTCTTTTTCTGAATAAAGTGGCAAATGGCCAGTGCTTAATCCATTCTAGGGGAACATAAGAGAACAAATACCCTGACTGTCTCTGATGCAGTACTGCTTCGCTAATTTATTAATAAATTTATTATTGCACAATAAATAAACAAACAAATAAATAACTTCAATTATATCTATATAAATAAAAATGTTTGTTTGTGGGATTAACATAACTCAAAAACCACTCGACGAATTGACACCAATTTTGGATACAATACACATATCAGGCCAATGAGTGACCGTCACTCATAAAAACACTGAAAACAAAGTGGAAAAGACTTAAAAAGCCAAAAAATAAAAAATACATTAGAATGCATGTGCAAAACCACATATAAACACACACATATATATACATAAATATATACACACACATATATACACACAAGACACATATACACAGATTGGGTGACAGCAACACGTGGCAGGAGAAGGCTAGAATATATATATACACTTAAGTTAAAAAATTAAAATTAAATGCACATTAAAACTTTGTATTCACTATCAAAATCGTGCCATCCTCAATCATAATCTGGGGCTGTTCGAAAGACCAATTCCACATATTTGAATGTTAATATTGCACCACAGATTCATCTCCAAAGGCTTGGCCCTAGAGCCAGGTTTTCATGGAATCATAGAATCATACAGTTGGAAGAGACCTCATGGGCCATCCAGTCCAACCCCCTGCCAAGAAGCAGGAAAATTGCATTCAAAGCACCCCCGACAGATGGCCATCCAGCCTCTGTTTAAAAGCCTCCAAAGAAGAGCATCCACCACTTTGCTTCTGAAGACCAGGAGGGAGGGAGCTGCTCTATTATCCCTAGGGATGGAATTCCACAGATGAAGGGCCACCACTGAGAAGGCCCTGTTTCTCTTTCCCATCAGATGCGCCTGCGGCAGAGACAGGACCAAGAGCAGGGCCTCCCCAGATGATCTTAATCTCTTTGATGGTTCATAGGAGGATATATGTTCAGACAGGTAAGCTGGGCCGAAACTGTTCAGGGCTTTATTGTGTTTTAAAAGGTTACATCAGTAATGGCTAAAACCCAGTGGGAAAATACTTCCGCTTCCCAGGGCATTCCATCCTAAAGTAACAGTTGCCAGGCAAAGAAACTTCAAAGAGGAATGTGAGTGGGAAAGTGTTGCTGAATTAAATTCATCGGTTCCAGTCCATCCCCAGAGAACTGCATTAGCATAACAGGCTCTTATCACAACACATATGATTCCTCATTTATATGCTATAGTTGTGTTATTAGCAGCAGATTTGTGCATGCCCCATATTAATGCAGTACAGGTTAAGTATCCCTTATCTTAAATGTTTAGAAGCAGAAGCGTTCCGGATTCTTTTTGCAAATTGTGGAATACCTGCATTTGCATATATTGGAGTTGGGATACAAGTCTAAACTCAAAATTCATTTATATTTCCTATACTTCTTACACACCTAGCCTGAAGGTAATTTTACGCATAATGTTTTTTAATAATTGCATGCATGAAACATTTGTGTACACTGAAGCATAAGAAAGGAAAAGTGTCTCTATCTCAGCCATACATATGGACAGTTTGGGATTCTGGAGTATTTCAGAATTTTGGATTAAGGATGCAAAAATTGGATTGTTGTAGGTTTTTTGGGCTATGTGGTCATGTTCTAGAAGCATTTTCTCCTGATGTTTCACCTGCATCTATGGCAAGCATCCTCTGAGGATGCTTGCCATAGATGCAGGTGAAATGTCAGGAGAGAATGCTTCTAGAAAATGGCTATATAGCCCGAAAACCTACAACAACCCAGTGATTCCAGCCATGAATGACTTGGACAATGAAAAAAAAACCTGCATTTTGATTTCCTTTATTTGCATTGTCAACAGTGGCACACAATTGACTACATCTCGTGGCAATGAATTCCACAGATTAATGAGGTACTGTATGAAGATGTACTTCTTGCTATCAGCCCTGAATCTTTTACAATCTATGTAGCTGACATTCTGATTCGTACTTCATGTTTCTGATAAGCGTTATGAAAATTCTTCCTATAGCATTGTTTTAAACATGTGAAGTAATACAACAATATTTGGTGAACAAATTTGGTGGACAAGTCTACATAGGGACCACCAAACGCAGCATTGCCCAAACACAAATCAAGGAACATGAAAGGCACTGCAGACTACTTCAACCAGAGAAGTCAGCCATAGCAGAGCACCTGATGAACCAACCTGGACACAGCATTTTATTTGAGAACTCAGAAATGCTGGACCACTCTCACAACCACCATGTCAGACTACACAGAGAAGCCATTGAAATCCACAAGCATGTGGACAATTTCAACAGAAAGGAGGAAACCATGAAAATGAACAAAATCTGGCTACCAGTATTAAAAAACTCTAAAACTGCAACAGCACAACAACAGAGAGGAAACAACCAGGCACATCTTAACACCTCTCAACAAAAGTTTGCTTCAGGCACAGTTGGCTCATTGTATGCTAATCAACATGGTCAGTTGAAACATTCACACCTAGCTCCAGCAGACAAGAGTCCTTTGTCTCACCCTGGTCATTCCACAGATATAGAAACCCCTTTTCCTAGTTCCAGCAGACCTCACTACCTCTGAGGATGCTTGCCATAAATGCAGGCGAAACGTCAGGAGAGAATGCCTCTAGACCATGGCCATACAGCCCGAAAAAATCTACAATAACCCAGTGATTCCGGCCATGAAAGCCTTCGACAATACATTTGGTGAATACATATTTCCACCCCATAGTATTTATCTGATTTAAAGGGTTCAATCTGGATCAGGTCTGGAAAGGGTTAAATACTCTTTCCTCTTTACCCCAGTTTCCAGTTTGAATTCCCTTCTGTATAAATTTATTTATTTGTTTATTTATTTTGGGCACTTCTACCCCACCCTTCTCAACCCCCGAGGGGTTGACAAATGCAATCAATGCCTCAGGAGACCATCAGTGACACAATGGGTTAAACCCTTGTGTCGACAGGACTGCTGATCGAAAGGTCTGCAGTTTGAATTTGGGGAGTGGGGTGAGCTCCTATTTGTCAGCTCCAGCTTCTCATGCAAGGACATTAAAGAAAAGCTTCCCACAGGATGGTAAAACATCCAGGTGTCCCCTGGGCAACGTCCTTGCAGATGGCCAATTCTCTCACACCAGAAGCAACTTGCAGTTTCTCAAGTCAATCTTGACACACACACACAAAAATGTCCTGTATTCACAGATTCTGCTTCTATGGATTCAACCATAAAGTGCTTAGTGACTCTCGACGCACTCCTTACACAGTATTTACAAAACTTATAGAAGGAAGGAAGGAAGGAAGGAAGGAAGGAAGGAAGGAAGGAAGGAAGGAAGGAAGGAAGGAAGGGGAGAGAGAGAGAAAGGAAGGAAGGAAGGAAGGAAGGAAGGGGGGAGAGAGAGAAAGGAAGGAAGGAAGGAAGAAAGGAAGGAAGGAAGGAAGGAAGGAAGGAAGGAAGGAAGGAAGGAAGGAAGGAAGGAAGGAAGGAAGGATGGATGAGTCTTGGAGACCAGGTGTCAAAATTCATCAGGTTGGAAACATGCTCAAGTCACACTCTCTTAGCCTCAGAGGAAGGCAACGGCAAACTATATCTGAACAAAACTTACCAACATAACCCCCTGATAGCTTTGCTGTAGGGTCCCCCTAAGTCAGAAACAACTTGGAGGCACACAAAAGCAACAACAAAACCGTAAAGGCAACAGTTCAGGACACCATAAATATATATGCTAGTACATCCATTTACAAAGCAAAATGTGATGCTAAATATAAACTGTGAACAAGAATCACAAACCTTGAGTCTTTGAATGGTTCTCCCTTAAGTTGTCTGGGACGATGTGAAGGAACCAAGTACATTCTTGATATCTGAGGAAGGAAGCCAGCGGCTTGTCTGCTGCCTTTGAGGGTTTTTTCTTTCTTTCTTTCTGTGTGTGGGTTTTTTTAATAGAAGATTTCTTGCCCAGACATCAGTACTGTAAAGTGAGCAAAATAAAGAATTTTAATCTTTTAATTACTTTTAGCAAGAACCATTTCTTTCCAAATATCAATAACCAACAAGAAAGTTATTGGATTATTATTATTTTTTTGCATAAAACCACAGCAAGACTTTGCAAGTTGTATGCTGCTTTTAGATTACTGTAATACACTTTTGTCAAGAATGTGGTTTGCAAATCATACAACTCTTCACTCGGACCAGCTTCATTGGCTTCTCATTTGTTTCTAGGCACAATTCAATGCAGGGCTTTGAACTACACAATATATAAATAATTTAGGACCAGGACTCCAATTGAAGCTTTCCTGACAGATGGTCATCTAGCCTCTGCTTAAAAACTTCCAGAGAAGATACCACCACCCACTGGGGCAACATACTCCACTGCTGAACATCAGTGGAAGGCTAGATGCTATATGTCAGGGCAGAGGCTGGGTGGCCATCTGTTGGGGGTACTTTTATTGTGCTTTTCCTGCAAGGCAGGGGGTTGGGCTAGGTGGCCCTTGGGGTGTTTTCCAACTCTAGGAATCTATGAATCTATTATTCTTACCATTAGGAAATTCTAAGTGGAATCTCTTTTCCTGCCATTTGAATCCACGACTCTGTGTCCTGGAGCCCCCGGCGGCACAGTGGATTAAACCGCCGAGCTGCTGAACTAGCTGATCAAAAGGTTGGCAGTTCGAATCCAGGGAGTGGGGTGTGCTCCCGCTGTTAGCCCCAGCTTCTGCCAACCTAGTTGTTCGAAAACATGAAAATGTGAGTAGATTAATAGGTACCGCTCTGGTGCCAACCTAGCTTTTCGAAAACATGCAAATGTGAGTAGATCAATAGGTACTGCTCCAGTGGGATGGTAACAGCACTCCACACAGTCATGCTCTACACAGTCATGCTGTTGATGTGACCTACAATTGCATTGGCTTTTTAAACCGCCATATTACACTGTTGAAACATATTGTTGTTGTTGTTGTTTTCACTGTTGAATCATATTAAACTTGTTGTCTGACTCCTAAATCCCTTTCACATGTTACATACTTACTGAGGCGATTCCTTGTAGCCCAAGGATGATGATCATCCAAGTGTAGTGTCTTGGCGGCAGGTCCATAGGTGGTTGTGGAGTCCTATTCTTGATCTTCATATTCTCCCACAGGTGGAAAGCAGTCCCGGTTTAGGTTGGCTTGATGTGTCTTCTTCTTGACATGTTTCTCTTTTTCACTCTCCATTTCTGCCTCTTAGAATCCTGCAGCACTGCTAGTCACAGCTGACCTCCAGTTAGAGTGCTCAAGGGCCATGTACTGCTGTCCATCGTATACCTGTGCATTTCAAAACACTAGGGTTCACTCTGAAGTATCCTATAAGTTCAAAAGTAACCCACCATTCTTCTTGTGCCAGATTAATGGCTGGAAGCAGGATCGTGTGCAACTCATACAAGATCATCAGGAGGGTTCCATGGCCAGGCAGGGAACTGATTCCTGGTCTCCAAAGTCTAAGTCCAATGGTCACACTATGAACTCCTTTCCTACTGCTTTCCACTTCTCCAGACATAACTAGTTTTTTCCAGTGAGCCATGTCATCTCATCCTATGTCCAACGTATGTCAGTTTAATCATCTTTACTTATAGTGAGAGTTCAGGCTTGATTTCCTCTATGGCGCATTCATTTGTCTTCTTGGCAATCTATGGTATCTGTAGGAGTCTCTTCCAGCATCACATTTACAGGAAATTGATTTTCTTCCTGTCAGTTTTCTTCACTGCTCATCTCTCAAAACCATACATGGGAAATCTGCAGTATTATGGCCAGGTTGATTTGGACTGGTTCCTTGTACAAAAAACATAATAGTTTAGCAAACTGAGCATAACTTTGGTGAGAAGTTTTCAATGTCTTGGATGAATGCTGCTTTCTTACCTGCAGACTGAGACTCGTGGATTCTAACTTGAGAGCACAGGGAGAATGAATGCATGTGCTTTAAAGTTGTTATCCATGGCAATGAATATATGTATTTTAGCGACAGGTTTTGCATATGCTCTGGCTTGTGGCTAAGCATCATCAGAGTGTGTTCATGATGGCAAAAGATGCCAAAAATGAAAAAGCAACAACAACGACTGAGTAGACCTGCCAGAAGAGAAAGATCTTCAGTACAGCCTTGAATGCTGAAAGCATTTATCTGTCAAATCTCTTCCACAGTCTTTGCAACCTGGGGGTTGGGACTCCTGGGGGAGGGGGGTTGTGAGGAGGTGTCAGAGGGGTCACCAAAGACCATCAGAAAACACAGTATTTTTTCTTGGTCATGGGGGTTTTGTGTGGGAAGTTTGGCCTAATTCTATCATTGGTGGGGTTCAGAATGCTCTTTGATTGCAGGTGAACTATAAATCCCAGAAACTACAACTCCCAAATGTCAAGGTCTACTTTCCCCAAATTCCACCAATGTTTACATTTTGGGCATATTGAGTATTCGTGCCAAGTTTAGTCCAAAATTGTTTTATTCCACAGTGCACTCTGGATGTAGGTGAACTATCATCCTGACTCCCTCTGCGGAGGTTGAGATAGGATGGGATATAAAGGTCCTAAATTATTAAATAAATAAACTACAACTCCAAAACTCAAGGTCAATGCCCACCAAACCCTTCCAGTATTTTCTGTTGCTCATGGGAGCTCTGTGTGCCAAGATTGGTTCCATTCCATCGTTGGTGGAGTTCAGAATGCTCTTTGATTGTAGGTGAACTATAAATCCCAGCAACTACACTCCCAAATGACATAATCATTCCCCCCAACCCTACCAGTATTTAAATTTGGGCATATTGGGTATTTGTGCCAAATTTGGTCCAGTGAATGAAAATACATCCTGCATATCAGGTATTTACGTTACGATTTATAACAGTAGCAAAATTACACTTATGAAATAACAAAAATGATTTTATGGCTGGGGGTCAGCACAACATGAGGAACTGCATTAAGGGGTCGCGGCATTAGGAAGGTTGATAAACACTGTTCTAGAAGCAACCTTCCACTCTTCCTGCCTTTCCCAATTAAATTAATGACTCACTTTTTGTCATCTTGCCTTTTGCACCTTGAACTTAGTTTGCAGTGTTTAAAATAATCTGAGGATGATGGTAGAAGGAGAGAGAAACTTGGACATTTTTAAGCATTTGGAGAAGATGGATGACAGAGGATGACAGAGAACTTGGAGCCCCCGGTGGCGCAGTGGGTTAAACCCTTGTGCCGGCAGGACAGGTCGCAGGTTCGAAGCCGGGGAGAGGCGGATGAGCTCCCTCTATCAACTCCAGCTCCTCATGTGGGGACATGAGAGAAGCCTACCACAAGGATGATAAAAACATCAAAATCATCCAGGCGTCCCCTGGGCAACGTCCTTGCAGATGGCCAATTCTCTCACACCAGGAGTCACTCCTGACACGACAAAAAAAAGAAGAACAGAGAACTTGACATTTGGGAGTCCTACCAAATCAGGACTGGCTATAAGTTCAGCAGTTTCAAGCATCCTGCAAAATTTGGGCTAAAACCAGGATTCAACAAACTTCAAGTGAAGTTGGAATCCTGCTCATTCCTCCAGCAACCAACCTGATCTACATTTTATGCATACATACTTACTTGACTCCGAAGGCGCCTTCCTTCACCTGCCAAATCATTAGACATTCTTTAACATGAGTGGCAAGCTAAACTGGTTTACAAGTGCCTGTTCTGTTTTTTACTGAAATATTCAACTAATTAACTTCAATTGCTCTCATTAACTGGTTAAACCATTTAGCGCTGGAAGGGAAAAGGGGGGTGCCTGTATGCTGAAGGAGTCTGACCAGCAGAGGATCATTTTGATGGAGCCTGGAGTAGATGTACATCCGGCCCTAACTCAAGCACCAACAAGTCCTCAATGAATTGCTTTTAAACACCTTATAATTCCCCCAGAATTGCTACCAGTAATAATCAAATTTCTTGGCAGAGAGTTTTATCTGTCTGGCTGTCTGGGAAGTGAGAAGACACCTTAATAAAATAGAGGGAATCAAATGTCAAATTTCTTATAGACAGCATCTGTTATGCACTATTCTAGCCAGAGCTTATGAAAATGACTTTTTTTTTTTTTTGCTATTACAGCTCTCAGAATCCACATGCCAAAATAGTATCCATGCTGCTTGGGAGATGTTAGGAGTTTTAGTCCAAAAAGGACTTTTCCCAAGTTTTGCAGTCTGTACAGATGTTAGCAGCATACTTATCGACATATAGACAAACTTGCAGTATCTACACACACAAATGATAAATAAAGAAAAGTGGGGACCTGGAATTATTTATTTATTTATTTATTTATTTATTTATTTAGACCATTTCTACCCCGCCCTTCTCACCTCCAAGGGGGGACTCAGGGCGGCTAACACAGGCAACTATTCAATGCCAACAGTATCAAAATAACAATATAAAACAGCAATATAAAACCTATTACATAACAATTAAGCAGTGATATTAATTAAAATTACATAAACACATAGAACAGATCACAGAATAACAGGTCATAAAGTCATTTCCAATTTTCAAACAATCCCATTGTCCGAGTTCAGTGCCTAAAGTGCTGTTGTGCCCACTAGCCAAAGGCCTGGCTCCAAAACCACGTCTTTAGTTTTTTTCCTAAAAGTAAGGAGGGAGGACGCCGATCTAATCTCACTGGGGAGCGAATTCCATAATCGGGGGGTCGCCACCGAGAAGGCCCTGTCCCTCGTTCCCACCAGATGTGTTTGAGACGCTGGTGGGACCAAGAGCAGGGACTCCCCAGTAGATCTTAAATTACGAGGTGGAACGTAGAGAGATACGTTCGGATAAGTAAATTGTTCATATCTCAATAATCATAGACTCTTAGAGTTGGAAGAGATCCCAAGAGCCATCTAGCCCAACCTCATGCAGGAACAAACAGTCAAAGTACTGTGGAATGACCTGCTGGAAGAGATCCCACAGCTAAATCTGCTGTCAGAATTTAAGACCCATCTGTTCCAGCTGGCTTATCCTATCGATTTTAAGTTGAGAATTTTACCTTGTATTTTATCATTATTTTTAATCTGCATTTAACCTGTGTATATTTCTTATATGTATTTTAATAGTGTTCTATTTTATCATGTTGTATCCCTTCTCAAGCCATGAGGAAAGGAGGACAACAAATAAATTGTTGTTATTGTTATTGTTATTGTTATTAATATGGCTTTTTGACAAAAGTATGATAGCTGGGACCCAATGCTACACTAGTTGCGTAACGCGGCTCTGAATTACGGAAGGGAAAAGATGCACGAGACAACGGAGCAAGTGAGAGATGCAGCTGTGTCAGAGTCCTGGGAACAATGTTCACCAGAAAGGGGGAGAGGAAACATTTCTACCCCATTTACCATCTTCATAAGCCATTTTTTATCATTTAACAGCAAATAACTCTAACATTACTTCACTCGCCTTAAGCAGTATGTGTTGTGGCTGAACTGTTTTCTGATGATTAGGATGATGGGATTCAGATTCCTGCTGGGATTCAGATTCCTGGCTCTTTGTCTGTGCCTCAAATCTCTGGGCCTGCTTCTGAGGCTCCCACAGACAGTGCAGTGCCAACACAGCCATTCCCAGCAGAAAGGAATTTTAACGGAGATAGTGAACAGGTGCCTTCCCATGCTGATACCAAAAGTGTAGATAGTGACTTGACCCGGCAAGCTTGTTTTGATCTGAGGGTCAGGTGGAGTTCTTGTCTAGCCAGCAGATGAGAAGCCAGCTCGATGAAAGGTCATCGCAATGCTTTTATGATGAGAGCCTAATGTTTTCATGTTAGAAAGGTATTTAGGCTTCTTGCAAACCCTAAGAAAGTGTCAGTTCAACGTAGCTTACTAGCCTGAAAGCTTCATGGAATAACCTTAGCCTGGAAAGCAGTACGCTTGGGATTTCTTGCATTGTGATTCTTGGGGCAATTGTTTCATTGCTTGTACCTGGGACTCTGGTTTGAACTTTGCCAATAGGATTGTGTCTCCTGCTCCTGCAGTGTTGCAATCCAGAGCAGGGAACGAGGCCCTAAGATAACTATCCATCACACTTGGCTGTGAAAAACAATCCTTTTTTATTGAAGAAAAATGGTTACAAAATAAAGGAAAATGCAAGTCAAAAGCCACAGCAAAATCAGCAAACATGAATTTAAATGGACAAAGCAAAACCAAAAGCCTCAAAAATACTGGAATCTGTTAGCAATCCACTAACCGTACTTGATATCCTAGAAATCTTCCCAAACTATGGCCAGGGAACCGGGAGAACTGCCAAGGTCTTCATCAATTCTGAAACGATGCCTGAACTGAGGCAATCAGCCTGGCATATTGCAATTAAAACTCAAGAATCGGTTCCGTGAACCGCCCTTCTGTTTTGAAGCCAATGTTTTTAATTCTTGAATTTGGGAGGATCGACGCAAACTGAGTGTTTTACTTCTGTCTTCCCAAATTTGGCCCCTTCTGTTGTCATTACAGTTAACAGGTGCAGAAGGGAGGGAAAGTTCAAGGTCTCCCTCTGAAACATTCTCATGAACACTGGTACTTTCATTTTCCAAATCTACAGAAGTTCCTTCCTCACTAATTTCAGAAACATTGGCATTTTCCAAACCTACAGCAGTTTCTTCCTCACTAATTTCAGGAGCATTGGCATCAAAAGGTACATTTCCACTAGCATCAGTAAATATACTTTCATTAGCATCAGGAGGAACAAACAGAGAATCAGGTTCAAGTTCAAACTCAGGCTGAACCCCAACAAGATCTTTGGAACTATATTCTGCTTTTAACCTTAATCTTTGGAACTTTGCAATGCTTATTCTTTATTGTGACTTGGATTTTTTCCTCAATAAACTATAAAACTACAGCTCTTGTGTGGTGGTGTTTGGAAGCAAGGTGAAGCTTACTCTGAGTTGCAACAGTATGCTTGGCTGTTTATTTCTCGCCCCTTTTGATCCCCCCCCCTTTCTGACCCGTGTTGTGCATGTCTTCCCTTCATTAATTCTGCCCCATGTTGCACAACCAGCGTAGGCACCCAACTACTAGTGTAGGGTCCCAGTTATCATAATTTTGCCTGGTTTTCTTAAGTAAGGAATACTCAGAAGCTTATTTCCCATTCCTTTAAATATAGTGCCCGGTATTTGTGGACTGCCTCCCACCCAAGTACAGACCAGAGCAGACACTGCTTAGCTTCCAAGATCAGAAGTATCTGGTGCCTTTAAGGCAGGCATGGGCAAACATTCTAGCTTGGGGGCTGCATGGTGAGCTGGGGGGGGGGTTCTCCCCAAGCCCCCTCCCTGCCCTTTTCTCCCATTCCTCTTTTCTTTCAGAGGCAGAAAGCGAAGGAAAGACAGGAAATGTTTGGATCCCAAAAGGGTTACCCTTGGTCAGGATGAGATAGTGGATGGGAGAGAAAAAATGTATCCATTGAAAGAGACCCGCAAGGTCCATCCAGTCCAACCTCCTGCCATGCAAGAAGGCACAATCAAAGTACTCTCGATAGACAGCCTCTACAGAAAAGTCTCCAGAGAAGGAGACTCCACCACATTCCCAGGCAGCCTAGGCCACTCTCCAACTGCTCTTACTCTCAGTTCTTCCTAATCTTTTCAGTTGAATGTCTTTCCCTAGCATTTGAAACCATTGCTCCCTTGTGCCCTGGTCTCTAGAGCAGCAGAAAGTCAGTTCCCCCCACCCCACCCTTCCCCCTCAATGGGACACCCTTTAAAATCTTGAAACAAGGTTCTCATGGTCCCTCTCAACTGTCTCTTCTCCTAGCTAAACATCCCCCAGGAGGAAAGGAGGAAGAAGAGAAGAGAAGGGAGGGAGGGAGGAAGAGAAGGATGGAAGGGAAGGGAGGAAGGGAGGGAAGAAAGACAAAAGGGAAGGAAAGAAGGAAGGAAGGAAGGAAGGAAGGAGAAAGAGAGGGGGAAGGAGGGAAGGATGGACAAAAAGGTGGAAGGGAAAGAAAGGGAGGGAAGGAAGGAGAAAGTGGGAGGTAAGGAAGAGAGGAAAGGAGGAAAGGAGGAAGGAAAGAGAAGGAAGGAAGGATAGGATGTTGAGAGAGAGGAGGGCCTGAGAAAAGAGCCCAAGTGGCCGCATCCAGTCCTAGAGACTGGGTTTGCCTATTCCTGCTTTAGGGTATTTAAGAATCATAGTCATAGGCGCTTGGAACCAGGTAATAGTAAAATAGTAGAAATAGTCTTCTCCTTCTCCTTCATCTTAGTGCAGGAATACATTACCTAGAGCTCTGGAAAAGATAATTAATATATACTCTGTTTTTTTCTGTTATTTGTATTCAGCAGAACTGACACCAGTTAAGAATCCCATTATAAAAACACAGTTATCCAAAGAACAAAGCAAGAGAAGATATTTTACAGAGCATGACTGCAATCCTGTGCATAATTACCGCAACGTTTTCCCTTAACTACAGAGGTACAGCTTGTGAAACATAGTAAGTTTTATTAAACATCTCATCTTTAACCAACTGAATGTAACTCTGAGCTTTTAATTAAAAATGCAACCTATTTAGTAAGAAATGTTACCATTGCAACTGCTAGAGTGAGTAAGGAAGGCCATCAAGGAAAAGAAAACACGTATGCAGTCATCCTTTGCTTGCTAGATTTCTTCATATTCTGACTTTCTCTTACCTATTTGTCACAAACAATAGCACAGAGTAAGCACCTCATTATCTTTTCATTAACTTCCTAGAGCAAGAAGAATCTGGTAATTAACCCTCATATTTGGGCACATGGCATCATTGTTCCTGTTCTGAAAAACAGTTCCAGAGCTGTGCTCCCCTGGATTTCCATTACACAACTGCTGCCTTATCCATAAATTATTTCAAGACATCTAAGGTGAGTAACAGAAATATGGAGATCTCTGTGAGTGCAGCATTTTTCTGAATGAAGCAGAGAGTATTTGAGGACCAGGACATCCGTAGAGAGACCGAGGTGCTTGTTTATAAAGCCGTTGCCCTCTCAACCATGCTATATAGCAAACTGGCAGCCAGTGGAGCTGGCACAGCAGAGAAGTTGTATGCTCCCTGAGTGTCGCTCCTGTTAGTAATCTGGCTGCCATCCATTGGGCCAATTGAAGCTTCCGGACAGTCTTCAAAGGCAATCCCACATAGAGCGCATTGCAGTAGTCTATATGGGATGAAACCAGAGCATGGACTGGTTACCTCTGAGGATGCTTGCCACAGACGCAGGTGAAACGTCAGAAGAGAATGCTTCTAGAACATGGCCATACAGCTCAAAAAACTTACAACAACCCAATGATTCCGGCCATGAAAGCTTTTGACAATACAGAGTGGAAGATATCTTTGACCGAACAGTGGATGGTTATTCCAGAACGATGGGTCTGAATTTTTTTTAACAAAGAGTCCAACTTGTTGTGTATGGGATTGCAATGCTCCCAATAAATATTGCATTCTAATATTTAATTTGTTCCTGGGAACTTGGGTGTACCTTCCTTTGAATCTATCAGATAGTAGGAACGTGTTGCTTAGCTATTGTTCTTTTTTCAGGCTTCCGAAGCCAAGTGAAGTAGCTATAGGTTATTCCTGAACATCAAATCTTTTGGGGGTCCCAACTTCAAATTGCAATATGACACATGGAACCTTTAAAAAAGGGGGGGGGGGAATCCTCTTACAGAATGTCTGGAGGCATGGGAAGACCTCAAGACCAGGATTCATTTGTGCCTTTATTTGGGAAAAAGCTGGCTGGAGTTCAAAAAGTGTCATTTCTAGTTCATGATGTTGCCTGTCTTCAAGGTATTGTGCTTTTTGGGATTGCGAGTAGGGCACAAATGTCCTTCCAAAAGCAGCCAGAAAATCCTCCTTTCTCGCCCAGCCTCTCTAAGGCAGCTATTACACCATCGTCTCCAAACAGGAAGTGATGGCTAGTGATTACCCAGCAAAGGTTCTTTGAGGAATGAAATTTTAACAAGTGCTCCTTTCAAGTCTCTGAAAAGGCCCTTCATGAAAATTCAGCAGGACCTAAAGTCCAAGCGTCAGGGAAGGGTCATGAGCTGTGAGCTGTGGTTGCCAGATGGAATTGTCTATTCATGAATGTGCCGCAGACAGATCTAACTAAAGACAGCAGATGAGAACGGCACTGAGGAGGATAACTTGGGGAGGACAGGATCTGAATATATGAAGAAAACTATAATTTAGTATGCTATACAATTTTTGCCTCAGGGCCTAGAAAACAAAAGACTTCGGTCTAGGATATCCTTATATTCCCTCGTCACACATGAGATTGTCCTAAGTCTAAAACGGTTGTGATTTCCACCACGCTTTGCATTTAGTCTGATGGGTACATGGGACTAGAGTTGCCATTTCAGGGTCATCCAAAATCTGAAAACTAGGGATCGATGTCATTGAGCAACACCATGCAGCATGTACCAACCACAGTAGGGCTTAAATCAGTGGTTCTCAACCTGGGGTTCCCAGATGTTGTTGGCCTTCAACTCCCAGAAATCCTAATAGCTGGTAAACTGGCTGGGATTTCTGGGAGTTGTAGGCCAAAAACATCTGGGGACCCCAGGTTGAGAACCACTGGCTTAAATGCTCTGAAGGCATCAGATCCCATCTGATCTTGGAAGGAAAACAGGTTCAGCCCTGGTTAGTACTTGGATGGGAGACTGCTAACAAATACCAGGTGCTGTATGCTATATTTCAGAGGACGGGACTGGGGAAACCACCTTACTGGACTAGGTTCCCTTTTGGCCTGAACTAGGGTGGTTGTTCTCATTCCCTAAGAGAGGGGTTCACTGCAATGGAGCAGCAGAATATAACACCCAAACATTACAAAACGTTTAGATAGAAGAAGGTGGGTATTGGTAAGATTTTCCATAACAATATGCTTTATATCTTTCATACCTTCTTCTTTAAAAAAATATTGGTTGGGTTGAACTGGAGTTGAAATTTCAAAGAAGCATTAAATCATACACATGCCCACTAAATTTCATTATGATTTTGTGGTGGTTTTCAGAAATCTCACATTACAGAGTGTTTTAAAGCTCCCCACAATGGTTTGAAGACAGTCCAAGCCCAACTTGATGTTCAGACTGGAAATACTGAATTGGGAGCTGAAGGCATGACTGAGCACATTTGCTATCTCAGCTACAAAGTTGGGTTTTATAATTTTATATTTTAAGCATTTTATTTCCTCTTTCCCCAAATAGATATGTGGCTTGACTTATTATAGGATTGGATACAGAGGATGTATCAGGACTGTTGGAAGGTATGTGACTTCAGTTAATAAATATAGTTCCACTAAAGTGGAAAACCCCCAGCACTGACATATATTTTTTTTAAAAAAAACTTTTTATATTCACAAAACAGATGTATTTCTGTATGTATATGTATGTATATTCCTGCATTCACACACACACAAAGTTTCATAAGAGAAAGATGGTTGAATTGTGTTGTTCAACTTTATTAATGTCACAGTCACTATATAATCATCTACAATTCTTCCATACTCTCAGATGTGATGCATATAGATCCTCGGTCTTATCAGAAGGAAACAACATTTCACAGTAACATAAATTGCATGATTTTAAGTGCTTGGGTATGTTGATGTTCCTTGCAAATTCTGAACCACTTGAAACTCAGAGAGCTACAACAGTTAAACAAGATTTCTACATTCTTTGTCCAGAGGCAAGGGAACAATGTAGACTGGAAAGCCCCTTTCTGTGGAAGGCTGACATGGTTACAAATACATATTGTGATGCTGTTCCCAGCATGATATAGTGTTTTGAGCATGGGACTATGATTCTGGAGATCAGGAACTGAATCCCTGCCTGGCCACAAAACCACTGGGTGACCTGGACAAGTCCCATCTCTCAACCTCAGAGGAAGGCAAAAGCAACTGCCTTGAACCAATCTTGCCAAGAAAACCCTGTGACCTATGGCACCTTAGAGTCATCATAGAACATAAACAATTTGAAGGCACACAACAATAACAACAATGAACAGGAATACAGGCCATTCTTAAAACATACTATGCATGCAAATAAGTAGAATTGAAAGTTTCCACTCTGAAGCTGTTATGGAAATAGAAAGCAGAATAAGAGCATCTGCTAGTGAAGTAGGCCATGACTGAGAATCAGTTCCACAACCAAGGAGCCTCCTGTGGTGCAATGGGTTAAACCCTTGTGCAGGAAAGGACTGCTGACCAAAAGATCAGCGGTTTGAATCTAGGGAGTGGGGTGAACTCCCATCTGTCAGCTCCAGATTCCCATGTAGGGACATGAGAGAAGCCTTCTGCAGGATGGTAAGACATCCAGGTGTCACCTGGGCAACGTCCTTGCAGCCAGTCAATTCTCTCACACCAGAGAATGCAGTTTCTCAAGTTGCTCCTGACATTAAAAAAAAAAGTTCCACAACCTACTTCCAAAGGATGGCATAAGCATACATCAAGACTTTGGAATACTAAGGAATAGACAATATGATGCATCTGTGATTACAGATACATTGCATTCCCCATTTCTCAGTATTGTGGGAAAATAAGGATGGTAAGTGCTTTTGTGAAGGTCTACAAGCATGAAAGAAGAGCATTTATGTCATCATTGATGACATAACATGAAATGTGCTAGATGAGATCAAAACATGTTCTCAAACCGATGTTGCTTGGCTGCCATGTGCCCCAGTTTTCCTCTGTGAAATGTTGGACAGTATCCTAAAAGTTCATGTAGTCCAAGGTTGTATTCACAAGTGGTCAACTAGATGCTTCTGGTAAGTCCATGAGCAGGACGTGAATGTAAGAGAACTCTCCTGGTATGAGATGTGTAAAATCCATCTCTTCTATGACTAGAAAAACATCCTAGAATACCCTCTAACTGTCCTGATTGACAGGGACCTCCCTCCCCTAGTTATGTAAGCACCTTTGTGGATGGCAGCAAAGTTACTCGATGATGGCCAGGAGCTCTCCGGAGCTCTGCAGAACCCAACCCACTGTTGCCACAGTTGAGGTTGAACATCTGGACAGGTCCAGAGCCAGTGTAGTGTATCCTCAACAGAAGGCAAAAGGGAACCTTTTTGTCTTTTCAAGAGAACCCAATGATAGAATTATCACAAACTGGACTTGACTTGTAGAAACATAACAGCAGCAAGACCAGAAGAAGATATTGAGATAATGCTGTACTTTGGTAGTATTTGGAAAAATTATGGCTCACAGTCCATTGACGTATCATGCTTCTTTGGAGGAGTGGGGGTCATGCCTCGATTAAATTCTTTATGCCTCTGGAGAAGTCATTATTTTGGGGTCTTTTCAGGACTGTTTCTTCAAAATCAAATAAAAGATTGTAAGACTTGTTCCAGTAGTAATGAATCAGTAGGCATAAGGAAGAACGCTCAGTTCCTTCTGTGTTTAGATGAATGACAGTTCATAGGTGACACAGTATGTTTCCAACCTCAGACAAATAGATGTGTCAAAAAGGAATGGGCCGTTCTTTTCACTTATTCAATACCTTCCATAATTTCCATTACAAGTGTCCGAGGCCCTGTCATGATGAGACTACTGATGGTTTGGTAGTCCAAGTGTAGAACATATATCCCATTCACAGAATAAACAAATTGGCACACCTGGAAGGAAAAGGAGAAAGATGAATTTACAGCTTGGGTTTCCACAAAAATATTTCTTATGCAATTGTAATCCTAATTTCGATGTATTGTTGTGAAAGATGGATGGTTAAATACACACACAACATTTGAAATGTGGTTCAAGAAAACAGTTGTGAGATACCATGGACAGTGAAAAGGACAAATTAATGGGTCATAGAACTGATCAAGTCTGAACTCTCCATAGAAGCCAAGGCTAAACTGAGACTGTTGTACTTTGGCCATATCATGAGAAGACATGACTCACTAGGAGTGGGAAAAACACCAATCTTAGTAAAGTAAAAAGCAATAGGAAAAAAAGAAGGATGGGCATGAACACATGGATGGACTTAATCAAGGAAGCTATGGCTTGAATCTGTAAGATCGGAGTGGGGCTGTTATTGAAAGGGTGTTCACGGATGCTATAGGATTTTTGTTAATATACACCTCACCTTTTTCCTAGCATGGGATCTAAAGTGACTTCGAGGAATTGAAAACAAGACAAAGTTAAAATCATGTTTTATAAAAGTTTAAAAAGAATAGCAGTATAATTATTTTTTAAAACATGGTTAAAGGTAAAGGTTTTCCCCTGACATTAAGTCCAGGGGAAAGTCTAAGCCAAAGAGCTGGCATTATCCATAGACACCTCCAAGGTCATGTCACTGGCATGACTTAAATCTAGAAATAGTTTTCTAAGATCTACAGAGACACTCGCTGGAACACCTCAGCAAGCGAGAGTCCAAAAGTGGCAGGCTCAAACCCAGAACCTCAACCAATGGCTGATACCAAATGAGAGACTCCCTCCTGGGCACACAGAAAACTGGGCGACTTGGAAGGCACTGAACAGACTGCGCTCTGGCACCACAAGATGCAGAGCCAACCTTCAGAAATGGGGCTACAAAGTGGAATCCTCGACATGCGAGTGTGGAGAAGAGCAAACCACTGACCACCTGCTGCAATGCACCCTGAGCCCTGCCACATGCACAGTGGAGGACCTTCTTGCAGCAACACCAGAAGCACTCCAAGTGGCCAAATATTGGTCAAAGGACATTTAACCAACTACCAAACTCACAAGTTTTGTATGTTGTCTGTTTGTTTGCTTTGTTCTGTTAGAAATGTAATATAATGGACTGGTTGCTCTGACACGACAAATAAATAAATGTCACTGGCATGACTGCATGGTTAAATATATTTAAAATATAATAAAATATAAGGAATATAACACACCATGCCACTCAGAAAACCCAATGGGTGACTTTGGGCAAACCACACATTTTCAACCTTAGAAAGCTTTGTGATAACTTAGCCTTGGGGTTTCCATATGTCAAAATGACTTTAAGGCATAAAACAACACCAACAATCACAACAACCACTACAACAATCCTATTAGAAAACTTTTGGAAATCAAAGCATTTTTATATGAAACATCCCCCTCTCCTTCCCTTCTTCTCCTCAAAAGCCTTCCAGCAGCAAGTCCCCCTCCCAATTCCTAAGAAATTGATCTTGAAGAAGGAATGCAAAAAACCATTTACTTTTGGCTCAGTGGGCTCAGGTGGCATTCACACCTTTCATGCTTGAGTGGGAGATAGAAAGGTTTTGAGTGTTAAGCCGTACATTGCAATCTTTACTAACTCATTCCTCAGCTTCCAGGTGCCGAGAAGGAGAATATTCATGCAGTTTTCTGCAACACTTAAAAGCATCCTATTTGACTCAATGGCTATTAAACCTCAGATGTGACCAATACTGTTCAAAAGAAACCTTTCAAGGAAACAGCCTATATATTTGGATAGAGTGGAGATAACATGATGAGAGAGCAAATAAAAATGGAGGGTGTCAGCTATCTGACTATTTCCCAAAAAATAGAAGTAAACTTTTGTTATTGTCCCTGGTTGCCTTCAAGTTAATTGTGAGTTATGATGACCCTAATAAAGAGGTTGTCTTTGTCTTCTTGTGAGGCTGAGAGGATGTGCCTGGTGGGTTTTCATGGCCAAGTGGGGAATCAAATCCTGGTCTGCAGAGTCGTAGTCCAATACCCAATAAGCACCATACCACTCTGGCCCTAACCGGATTGTCTTTTCTTAGAAGGGGAAATGTGCAGCTTGAAAACCCAAAACAGTATATTGCAATAGAATAATACAATTATGTCACCCATTGTTGTAAGAGGAATGTCATGCATGTTTGTGTGTCTTATGGGGCTCAATGCAAAACTGGTACCTTCATGCCAGCAGCGGCTGCTGGTCCTCCTGGATCCACAGCCTGAATGTGACAGGGTTGTCCTCCACGTACCACAAACCCCCAACCGACCGCATCTCCCACAATCTGCCAACAAAAGGCAGAAAACAATTGTAAACATTTTCTTTGCTCAATATGATTGCAGACCCTGTAACACAGTTGTAAACTCTGTAAAATGTAGCTTTGTCTGCATCTGCACCAGATAAAATAATCTGCTACATACCTGCCCGGGATACACCATGGAGAATCAACACACACCATGAGGAATCACCCCAAAGTTGTTTTGCAGTGCACACAGCTGGCCAGACTAACAGATGCAATTGTACCACTATCCTATCCTCCTAGGAGCCTTTGCTGCTGTCACGACAGCCAGAAACAGTTCCCTAGCCTTGCTGGTGACATCAGTTGTGAGGAGGTCACCACACAGTACCCTAGTAAACCAACATAAACAAGAAGTCTATGTCGAAGAGCTGCCTCTGGCCAATGAAACAACAAACTGTCCACACATCAAACGCCCCACACGTTACTCCAGATTTTCCTGGAAGTTCTGGAGTAATCTGCAGTTTTTCTTATAACAAATTAAAGGCTGGAGTAACCTGTGGAACTGGCTGTATGCCATATGAACTGCTTTCAGAAGGTGAGAGGTGACTACATTTTATTTTAATCATGTAGACATATGGAAGACATATGGAAGGAAGAGGGGCCGACCAAGGGTAAGATGGATGGATGGCACCCTTGAAGTGACTGGATTGACCTTAAAGAAGCTGGGGATGGTGACGGCCGACAGGGAGCTCCAGCGTGGACTGGTCCATGAGGTCATGAAGAGTCGGAAATGACTGAACGAATGAAGAACAGAGAAGAACAGACATATGGAAAGTCACCAAGACAAAAGCATCAATTTTTTCATATGATATTACCTATGAGATAACTCAAAGTATAATTTAGGTGTGCCCCAGCCATATTTCAGTCCAGGAAGAGTTCTGTTGGGAATGATATCTCATTCATCATGGGGACCCTGGTGGACTGTCGAAATGGTGAAGGATTGCTTCAATTCGCTAAGGGGAGTGATTTAACTTTGCCTTTGCCTTGGATTTTATTGCTGCACCCCAAATTAATATCTTTATGGAATCAACAAACTGGTGTTTTAGTGCATCTGTGGATATATTTCCTTTTGACAGACTCTCGGTGTATTCTGAGAGCACAGCATTCAATTCTCAGCATCTCCAAATAAGTGGAGGAGTTCATAGACTCTGGAGAGCTGCTGCCAAGTGGAGATGTCAGCAGTGCTAGGCTGGATGGACATAGTCAGGCAGAGCTTCCTGACCTTATTAAACACACAAACACATACGCACACAACCTACTCTTCTTTTCAGTATGATACAAGGAAATTCCTGTGCAACTTAATCCAATGAACGTAGGTGCGTGGAGCCCCAAGCAGAAATATTTCTCCACGGTTCAAATGTCCTCCTATCCATGGCTTTTGGGGTTGTCTGACTTTATTCTGCATGTTCATATTGATATGCACATATTCTACAGTGCCAGCAATACAGCTTAATGATGCAACATTAGAAAATGATCATTTCCGCTACCTTAGCAGCCGCCTCTCCACAAAAGTCAACATCGACACTGAAATACAACACTGCCTGAGCTCTGCGAGTGCAGCATTTTTCTGAATGAAGCAGAGAGTGTTCAAGAATTGAGACATCTGTAGGAAGACCAAGGTGCTTGTTTATAAAGCTATTGTCCTCCCCACCCTGCCATACATCTGCGAAACGTGGACTGTCTACAGACATCACACTCAACTCCTATAATGATTCCATCAGTGTTGTCTCTGAAAAATCCTGCAATCTCTTGGGAAGACAGACGGACAAATGTCAGCATTCTCAAAGAAGCAAAGACCACCAGCACTGAAGCAATGCTGCTGCACCATCAACTCCTCTGGACTGACTATGTTGTTCAAATGCCCAATCACCATCTCCTAAAGTGGTTATTATACTCCCACCTTAAGAATGGGAAATGTAATTTTGGTGGACAGGGAAAAAGATTGAAAGATGGACTTAAAGCTAACCTTAAAAACTGTGTTATAGACAACGAGCCATCTACAGACCCACCGCCAAGACACTACACTTGGAGGGCCACCATCCCCAGACTAAGAAGGATCACCCAAGTAAGAAAGTATTACTTACTTAGGCGATCCCTCGTAATCCGAGTATGATGGTCCTCCAAGTTCGGTGTCCTGGTGGTTGGTCCATAGGTGACTGTGGAGCCCTATTCTTGATCTGCATCTTCTTCCTCAGTGAGGGCATTGGTTTCCAGGTGGAAGGTGGTCTGAGTTGGGGTTGGCTTGATGCACCTTCCTCTTGGCACATTTCTCTCTTTTACCCTCCATTCGTGCCTCTTCAAATTCTGCAGCACTGCTGGTCACAGCTGACCTCCAGCTGGAGCGCTCAAGGGCCAGGGCTTCCCAGGGGGAAGTATGCACATACAAACACAAATAATGCACACATAGGAACCAAACACCAATTCCTATTCTCTCTCTCTCTCTCTATCCCATTCTGGGTGACTGCAGCTAAAATGCAAACCCAAGTCAGGGAAAATGACATTATCACCACTGTTAACCAAAAATTATAGTTCTTCAAGCCATGAGCTCTGCTCTAACACTAAATGGACTTCAATGTGTCCTGCACTGTTGGGTAAACTTTTGCCTTCTCCAAAGCTTGGGGGGAAATCTTTGGGGGCTCAAACTCCCAGAAATGTCAAGTTGTTTGTGGTTTTGGGAGAGTTGAATTCCTCCAAAGGTAACCTTTATCTGCTCCAGCTCTCATGGCCTGATTGTTAACTTCCCAAAGGTGTTTAAATTGTCACTGTGCAAAGCTAGATGACAACTAGATGACCATCACTTTGCTCCATCAAAGACTTCTCACTTATCATCCAAGAAAGATTTTACCACTCGATTCTTCTGCTTGAATGTACTGGCCTTAAGTGAGGCTTTGGTCTACAGCACGCCGTCAAAAGGACTGACTTTGGCAAGACTGCTAATGTAACATTCTGATGACCGGGTCACTTACCGTGAGCGTTTTCTTGACATACGGGGCCCCAGGGGTCAGCAGCTCCTCGTTGGTGACGGGTCTCTTCAATACTTGTATGGGCAAGAAGGGGGAGAAAGTGACAGATCTAATCTGAGAACCAGGTATTCAAAAGAGTAACATAGCAGAGTGAAAGGAAAAATGAACCAGGAATGTTAACCAGATAAGACAGATACATTTTTTTCTGTGCACACAGGTGTTTCTCAATGGAGGCAAGAAGCACAGCACATGTGTGCAGGTACAGACACAGCTGAGTCAAGGTCAAAGTCAAATTACGGAGGAACAAATGTAACTCATCAGAGTTCGCCTTGGCCCCTTCAGCATTTCAAAGAGAAATTCAAATGCAATAGAAAAGGTTTAGCACTGATGGCTCTTTGGCAAAAGAATGAGGGAAATCCATTGCCATGCTGATGATCACAGGCTGACCTTTGAGCCTCTACTGGTCAATGTGATGGACTGGGATTATGAAAGTGCAGCCAAGGCACAAAGAAAAGACATTTCCTAGCTGATGGATGGGAAATTCCGTTCAGGGTTTTAGGGTATGAATTTAAGGAAATTCACTCACTTCTTTAAAGAACTTGAAGTCTGACTTGTCCACGGTGGTCCATGCTCTGGTTACATCCAGAATAGACTACTGCAACACTCTCTACATGGGGCTGCCTTTGAAAACTTCTTGGAAGCTTCAATTAGTCCAATGGTTGGCAGCCAGGTTGTTAACTGGAGCGGCGTACAGGGAGCACACTACTCCTTTGTTGCGCCAGCTCCACTGGTTGCAGATTGGTTTCCAGGCACAATTCAAAGTGCTGATTTTAACCTTTAAAGCCCTGAATTACTTGTCCGAATGTATCTCCTGCTATTCTGCCATGTCAGGAGCGACTTGAGAAACTGCAAGTCGCTTCTGGTGTGAGAGAATTGGCCATCTGCAAGGACGTTGCCCAGGGGACACCCGGATGACTTTGATGTTTTTATCATCCTTGTGGGAGGCTTCTCTCATGTTCCCGCATGAGGAGCTGGAGCTGATAGAGGGAGCTCATCCGCCTCTCCCCGGATTCGAACCTGCGACCTGTCGGTCTTCAGTCCTGCCTGCACAGGGGTTTAACTCACTGCGCCACCGGGGGCTCTTGATATCTCCTGCTATGAACCATCACGAAGCTTAAGATCATCAGGAGAGGCCCTGCTCTCGATCCCACCACTCTCACAAATGCAGTTGGTGGGGATGAGAGACAGGGTCTTCTCGGTAGTGGCCCCCCATCTATGAAACTCCCTCCCTAAGGACATCAGGTTAGCCACCTCCCTCCTGTCCTTTAGAAGACAACTGAAGACCTGGCTCTGTGGCCAGGCGTTTGATTAGATGAAAGTGACAATAGGAAAGGAATTTGGGTTTGTGACATTGGATTTCCCGGCTTGATTCTTGAGTTTTGGTTTTTCTGGCATTTTAATATCATTGGTAAATGAATTTATTGACTGATGTGTATGATGTTTTAAGCTGTTTTTACTGTTTGACTATTTTATTGTATTTGTATGATGTATATGTTGCAAGCATCGTTGATGCCTTTGTGAGGCCACCCTTGGTCCCCCTTGTGGGGAGAAGGGTGGGATAGAGGTGTACAAAATAAATAAATAAAGGTATAACTCCCATAATCCCCCAACCAGAATGGTCACCCAGGATTCTGGATATTGCAGCCCTCAAAGTAAATTTCCCATAAGGTAAAGGTAAAGTTTTCCCCTGACATTAAGTCGTTACATTCCCGCAAAAGCAGTGCCTATTTATCTACTCACATTTGAATGCTTTCGAACTGCTAGGTTGGCAGAAGCTGGGCCTAACAGCGAGAGCTCACTCCACTCCATGGATTCTAACTGCCAACATTTCAGTCAGCAAGTTCATCAGCTCAGCGGTTCAACCCGCTGCGCCATCAGGTGGCACATACCCAATTTCCCATACACTGCTTCAAATGAATAGCACTGAATATGGGACAAATTGATTGTGGCTGGCCCTCCACATTTGCAGGTTTAACCTTTGCAGATTTAATTATTAGCACATTTGATGAATATGGTCTCTCTGGGAATTTCTAGGTCCTCCAATGCAACTGTATGAGCTTTGAGAGTTGATCACTGGAGCTCCCATCTACACTGCTATATAATGCAGTTTCAAACTGCATTGGGTTGCTGTGAGTTTTCTGGACTGTATGGCCATGTTCCAGAAACATTCACTCCTGATGTTTCACCCACATTTATGGCAGGCATCCTCAGAGGTTGTGAGGTATATTGGGCACTAAGCAAGGGAGTTTTATATATCTGTGGAAGGTCCAGATTGGGAGAAAGACGTATTGTCTGTTTGAAGTGTGAATGTTACATTTGACCACCTTGATTAGCATTGCAAAGCCTTGCAGCTTCAAGGCCTGGCTGATTCCTGCATTATTTGGCAGTGCGGATGGGGATGCATATGTTGGATATTTCTAGAGATAAGAAATTGATTTTAAAATTTTATGGTTTTTCTAGGAGACTTGTACCTCTAAAACTAGCAAATGTAGAGGGTCAACTGCAATTTCATTCATCTGCCCAGGCTCAAGATGTTCAGCACTTAACTATCTCTATAGATAAAAAAATCTCTTTGCGTTTGAATCCCTGTGTGATTGGGTATCCAGCTAAGATTTTATGATGACTTAGAGTTGCCAGTTTTTCCCAGAAGAAGCTCTTCATCTTTTATAGAGGCACAGCAGGCATGTTATTGTTTTCTTCATGCTGGGAATCATATCATTTGACTTAGTGCCAATGGATAATTCCATTCCAGCTCATTTTTGAAGAATTTACCCAAATTTGCAAATGGATTCATATTTGGGATGGCACAAGTAGAAGTTTTCAACACGGAAATATAGGAGATATCCAAATTGATAGATTTCCCCATTCTGAGACCATGCCAGAAAGTAGAAAGACAAGAAATTGGACGATATTTCTATTTGCTTGCCACATTTTTAGAGGAGGTGCTCCCTCCTGTGGTGAAAGTCTTTCTGTGGCCATGTCATTGTCAATACCAAACAATTTACTCTGGTGTATCTCCTCCCTGGACCAACCCAGATCCAGCGTAAGGTAAAGGTAAAGGTTTTCCCATGTATCTGCTGAATCCAAGGCCAGTGTTCAAAACCTAAGGCCAGTGCCAGGGCCACATTGGACCCACTGGGATGTTACCTTGTCCTCTGTGTCATTTCTATCACTCCCCACTGGCTGCAGCAAGCATGGGCAAACTTCGGCTCCCCAGGTGTTTTGGAATTCAACTCCCACAATTTCTAACAGCCTCAGGCCCCTTCCTTTTCCCCCTTAGCCCCTTAAGTGGGAAAAGGGGGGAAAGGAAGGGGGCTGAGGCTGTTAGGAATTGTGAGAGTTGAAGTCCAAACACCTGGAGGGTCCAAGTTTGCCCATACCTCGGCAACAGAGTTTGCTGCAAGTACCTGGCTATTGTGGTTGCATCATCTGAGATCATAACAGGGTGCCTGCATGATCTTCTACATGATAGAGGGAGTAGAATAGAAGATAAAAAATAAAATAGATTTGTCTAAAAATAGGTTAAAAATAGAAGGCTCCTAATATCTTTTAACTTATTAGGTGGCATTTGAAAGCACAGTTGCTCCTCTAGAAGGAATGAAGCCTGACAAATATATAGGAATCTTGTGCAAGGGGAAAGAAAAGTGCTAAAAAACATTTGACAGTCTACTAGTCTTCTTTTCAACCTCAGTGGTTCCCAACCTTTGGGTCTCAAGGAGTTTTAGACTTCAGCTCCCAAAATCCCTGACAGTTGGCAAAGATGGCTGGGGCTACTGGGACTTGAAATCCAAAACTCCTGGAGGACCAAAGATTGGGAAACATTGTCATAGAAGAAAAGGTACTAGAAACTATGGCTGGATCTACACAGCCCTATATCCCGGGATCTGATCTCAGATTATCTGCTTATCCCACATTAACTGGCAGTGTAGATTCATATAATCCAATTCAAATTAGATAATATGGGATCAGATCCTGGGATATAGGACAGTGTAAATCCAGCCTACCTTGCAAGACGCCACAGAACTTACATTTTACACCTCAGTCTTTCAGGCTTCTATATACAGTACCTCTTCTTGTAGGCCGGTTGACCAGGGACCACTTTCACCAGGGACCACTGTCCAACATTAGGACCAAATTGTCACAAATCAGTTTTTGGTCAACTTTAGATTTTGTTTGGTTATTTCAAGTGCTGATTCAGAAAATTGCATTGGATAGACCATATCAGCTGTAGTTTCTGATACAGAATATATGCCATCCGGTAGTCACCATCTGCTCGACCACAGAAAACCATATCTAGAGCTGATGTGGGCTATCCAATGCAATTTTCTGAATCAGCACCCCAAATAATCCCAGGAACAGGCCTAAAATGAAGACACCAAGGTAAAAAAATTGGTTGGGATGTGTTATTATCTGTATTAGTTATGATGAGGCCACAGACCATACTTTAGTTCTTTCGGACCACCAGTGGTCCCCGGACCACAAGTTTGGAACCGTTGTTGTAGAACTTATCCTAAGCTTTGCAATAAAATCTTGACCAACACCCTCTCTGCTTGTATCTGAAACTTCATGTAAAAGAAATATTAAGCACAAGAAGAATTTCTCACCAGATTTGGGGTTGCATTCAACAGCTGGCAGGAGACCCAAACTTGGAGAGAGATTGAAGTAGGCATTGGCTCCACCGGCAAGCGAGGTGACACTGCTCCGTCGAACTGCAGAGACCAGTTTGATTTCTTTATTGGGTTGGACTGAAAGAGATAAAATTGAGCTTAGTGGAAGTGAAAACAATCGCACTACTCTCCAAAACTGTTTCGTTCCTCAAGGAGAAAGTTAAGGTTTGAGTAATGCTGAAGAATCTGAACTTCTGCAAAGTTCAGTTTCACTGGGCTGTCAAATATGCCAACTCTTGTGAATTCAATGAAGAACTTGTGTAAGAGGCAAAAGTCTAACTTTCTCTTGACAGTATACATCTTCCCTACATTTCCTTTATCTTCTCAATTCCCAAGCAAGCTTCTAAATCAGGTGCACAGAGACACAACTGCTTTTAGTGCCCCTCTGGATCCCTGCAGAGTTTCCAGAGGCTTTCACACAATTTTTAATAAAATATAATATAAAATACAGCCAAAAGTCCTGAAAATCATCCAAAATGGCCTTCAAAGGCAGCAACTCCAACTTTGTCAAAATACAAAAACTACAGGAAGTTAAAACCAGATATGACTTCTCATGACCTATGAAGTGGATTCCAATTTATTGTTGCCCCCACCAGAGTTGTTCACCCCTATTCTAGCTCTATGTTTGTGATAATTTTTGCCACAGACTAAAAAGAGAAGTCAGTAGTGGATGATAATGGAATAGCTGGAGGTGAGGGATGAAAGTCAAGCACCTACTACAAGTATTCCCTGCATGCTCAAAATATGTGGAGCATGGGAAGGAGTTAAGCATCATATCCATGCTCTTAATGTTGGGTGAACAAAAAACCATTGGGTGGTGGAAAGTGTTAAGTACTCTGGATTGTTGTAGGGTTTTAGGGCTATATGGCCATGTTCTAGAAGCATTCTCTCCTGATGTTTCACCTGCATCTATGGCAAGCATCCTCGTAGGTTGTGAATCTCTGAGGATGTCGGCCATAGGTGCATGTGAAATATTCTAGAATGCTTCTAGAACATGGCCATATAAGCCTGAAAAACCTACAACAACCCAGTGATTCCAACCCTGAAAGCCTTTGACAATACATTGTCAAGTACTCTATTCATATTCCAGTTGGAAGGTGAGCAGGGGAAGTGGTTCACAACTCTCCTCTGACCCAAAGACTACAAAGACTACTTCTTCAACCCAAAGTGCTGAAAACAGTCTACATCCAAGTTTTACAGATATGAGGTGTTCATGCAAGAATATCATCCTACCCTGAATACTCCACACAGGAAATCGCACAAAAATCCAGTCACCTGAGAGGAAGCTAGAACCATTTTGCTCGGGGTTGAGTTTGCGGAGGCAGAAGGGGCTGTCGGGGCTGTCTGAGGATGCCCTGAGCGAGTTCTCATTGAGCAGCTCTGTGAGGCGCCTCCTTCGACGGAAATTGATGCGAAATTGATAGAGGAGGTCACTGTCATAAAACTGGTGCCGGCCAGAGACTGAAGAGACAATGGGTGAGAGAAACAGGATAAGGCAGTGGTTCACCCTGGGCCCACCCACCCTGGAGAGGGTACACAGAAATAATCAAATCATGAGGTTAACCCAGGCATGGGCAAACTTCTGCCCTCCAGGTGTTTTGGACTTTAGCTCCTACAATTCCTAACAGCCTACCGGCTGTTAGGAATTGTGGGAGATGAAGTCCAAAACACCTGGAGGGCTGAAGTTTGCCCATGTTTGGGTTAACCAGTCTTCTATTATTAACCTGGGAGAGTATATAATAATTGTTAGTATTTCTGCTGGTACGGCTGTACCAGGAGCTCTAACTTCATTTTCTTTCTATTTAATGTTTGCATGCATTCCAAGGTTTCAGGGGTTTTGCAAAAAGGTGACTTCCCTTGGTTTGCAGTTATAGGGCTAGCCATCTGTCTATCATTGTTGTGTTTGGTTCTGCCCCTTTCCCCAGGGATCTGGGGAGGAAAGGGAGCCATTTTTAGTTCAGTCTTACAGAAGGAAACTAAGCTATAGGATGTGGACCAGCTTCACCTGCAGAAAAGCTTCATTTCTTAAGAATTTCCAGGGGGAAAGTCCCAAAGCTTTGGCTGGGAGCTTACAGCCTCTCAGCCTTACAGCATCCGGGGGAAAACAGCTTTACAGACCCAAAGAACTCCAACTGGAGAATCTACAAGCCTTGATTGGTAGGTCTACTCAGCGTCCAAGCAGCAGTTTGAATCCAGTAGTAGAACCCACATCAGCAAAGCTTAGATAGTAGACAGCCTGGGAGAGGTTTAAAAGGGTTTTCCTTGTTAAAGAAAGAAATAGTTCTCCAAGCAAGGTGCCTGTCCATTGTAGACAAGTTAAGAAGCATTTGTTTGACTCATTGAAGATCTGGGAAGTATTTGTTTAATTTGTTCAATAATAAAGGACTTTGTTAAACCTTTCAAGCCTCTAAGACTATTGTACAGGAAAATCCTTGAGGGCCTCTCTTTCAAGGCATCCTGGCTTCCCGCTGGGCACAAAGTGCACGTCCTATTCAAAAGACAATTTCTACAGACCCAGCACGCAACAAAACAGTATTTTCTCTCTCTTTTCTTGACCTTTTGTCCATTTCTGGCCACCACTGAAAGTGATGTTCTTTCCTTTCAGAGTAGAGCTGGCTCTCTAACATTTTGAAGTTTAATTTTTGAAGATCTGATGATGCATAAATTTGATTAATATGGTCTCTCTGGGAATCTTTAGGTCCTCTAGTGCAACTCTACAGTCAACATCTGTCAGTGGTTTACTATAAAGGTTTACTGAAATGTAGGATATAAATGAGTAAAATAAAATAAGTTTCTATTTGGCCGGTTATAGTTTGGATACCAGTTATTGAAACTACACCTCTCAACCTCTGAGGATGTTGGCCATAGATGCAGGTGAAACGTCAGGAGAGAATGCTTCTAGAACATGGCTATATAGCCCGAAAAACCTACAACAACCCAGTAATTCCAGCCATGAAAGCCTTGGACAATACATCTTTTATTGCCTGCCAGCTAAGAAGCTCCTTCTGTCTGAGCCATGATTTCCTTCCTCATACCATGCTGGATGATTCCATGCTCAAGGAGGGTTTGGCAGAGCTCTACAGCCTCTTTCCGGTTTGTTGCTTCCCCTTCTTGGACCAGCCAGTCGACCATTTCACAACTGAGGAATGTCCTTTGATATTTCACAGAGTTCTCTTCTCTAACCTTCAGGAAGGAGTCTTCTGCATTGATCAATCTAGAACATAACAAGAAGGAAGAGACTGAAGATGTGCTGATCAACATATATATATGTATTCATGTGCCTTCAAGTTCCCTGTTGACTTACAGCAATACTTAGAGGTCATTTTGCCAGGTCCTTCCTCTCACTTATAGCCTACAGCAGTTGGTATTTGTTGGCAGTCTCCCATTCAAATGGTAACCAAGTTAATCTTGATTAGCTTCTAAGATCAGATAGAATCTGGTGCCTTCAGTGTATTTACTATTTAGGCTCTGATTTACAGTTATGCAACATAATAGTGTGATACTAAACGTGTGATACTAAATAGTGTGATACTAAAGCCCTAAACGGTTCTGGTCCAACTTACTTGCCCGAACGTATCTCCTCCTATGGACCAGCTAGTATGTTAAGATCGTCTGGGGAGGCCCTGCTCTCGGTCCCGCCTTCATCACAAGTACGGTTGGCGGGGACAAGAGACAGGGCCTTCTCAGTGGTGGCCCCTCGGCTATGGAACGCCCTTCCCACGGAAATTAGATCAGCCCCCTCCCTGTTCACATTTTGGAGGAAAGTGAAGACCTGGTTGTTTGAGCAGGCATTTGAATAGGCAGTGTAACCAATATAGAAATATGGAACATTTGGATGATGAGACTGGATTTTCATTTTAACTATGAGATGAGATGTTATGATGTTTATTGATTGTTATAATGTTATTCTTTTAACTTGTTTTTAACAGTTTTTATCATGTTTAAGTGGAGCCCCCGATGGTGCAGTAGGTTAAACCCCTGTGCCGGCAGGACTGAAGACCGACAGGTCGCAGGTTCGAATCTGGGGAGAGGCGGATGAGCTCCCTCTATCAACTCCAGCTCCTCATGCGGGGACACGAGAGACGCCTCCCAGAAGGATAATAAAAACATCAAATCATCCGGGCATCCCCTGGGCAATGTCCTTGCAGACGGCCAATTCTCTCACACCAGAAGCAACTTGCAGTTCCTCAAGTTGCTCCTGACATGACAAAAAAAATCATGTTTAAGTATTGTATTTGCTTTATTAACCGCTCTGAGTTGCCCTGAGGGCTGAGAAGAGCGGTATACAAATATAGTAAATAAATAAATAAATACTAGCATCCTCTGATCACAGGCTCTCCCATCCCCAGTGCCATTAGGAAAGGCATCACTTTGAAAAGCACATATTAGCATTTTTGTATGAATATATATTTGTTAGACAGGGTGTTCTTTAGTAAACTAATTTTTATTAATGAATCATGTTTAATAACATCACCAGGGTTTGTCCCCAGTGATGTCACAAGGAGTTCTCTCTTGGTTTCATGCTTTGGCCCTGAATTCTCAGAGCCCAGAATAATACAAACTTGACGTCCCTATGTGGTACAATACTGATAAGACTGGTTTGTCAGAATACTGGTTTGTCAAAGGTTCTCCTGTGAATATTCTCTTGCATTTTTGAGGAACTCCTTCAAAACCATGCTTCTCTTCACCTGTTCAGACTTATGGTCACAACCACAAGAGGGAGTGCAAAGCCTGCTGAATGTAACCAACACAGACAAATTACTCTTCAAAGTTGTACTAAACTAGCTAAACTATCCTGTCATAGGAATGAGAATCCTACAGTTGGAAGGGAACCCAAGGACCATCTAGTCCAAACATCCCTGAGAAGTGCCATCCGCTCTCCCACTAAGGAGAGGCCATCACATTCCAAAATAATCTGTTTCTCTATTGAATAGCCAGAATTGGGAGGGGGGGGTTAATGTTTCTTCAGAATCTCCTTTCTTGTAATCTGAATTTATTGATTTGTTGATTTACCCATCGGTCTCAAAGAAATGAGACAGTAACTGTAAAAATGGCTTTCCAAATATTATTTGACTAGTTATTTTCTGTCCCAAGGCATCAAAACATGAAAATTTAGTTCAGCAGTTGTGTGCACCTTATTACCACAATGCTTTTACTTGTAAAATATTGTGTGCATTGATGTTGCAAAGAGGAAGAGGAAGAAGTAGAAGTTGTTGTTATTTGCAAGGTGTTTTGCTTTTGTATTTGCCATCCTCTGAGGCTGAGACAGTGTGATTTGTCTAACATCACATAGTGGGTCTCCGTGTGTGTATTTCTAAATTATCTGAAACATTTAAAGAGTGTGAGCATGACAATAAAATACCTGGAAACAAAACCCTACAAGGTATGGTTGAGGGAGGTGGTCATGTTTAGCCTTGAGAAGAGCTGTCATAGCCATACCTGAAGCGTTGCCATGAAAAAGATGAAGCAAGCTTGTTTTCTTCTGCCCCAGAAGAGAGAATCCAAACCAATAAATCCAGATTCATTTATCGCGTCAGTAGCAACCAGACAATTGTATTACATTTTTAACAAAAATTTAATAAACAGACAAAACAGAGTTTGCAAACTTGATAGTTGATTAAATGTGCTTCGACCAGTCGCTGGCCACTTGGAGTGCCTCTGGTGTTGCTGCAAGGAGGTCCTCCATTGTGCATGTGGCAGGGCTCAGGTTGCATTGCAGCAGGTGGTCAGTGGTTTGCTCATCTCCACACTTGCATGTTGTGGATTCCACTTTGTAGCCCCATTTCTTGAGGTTGGCTCTGCATCTCGTGGTGCCAGAGCACAGTCTGTTCAGCGCCTTCCAAGTCGCCCAGTTTTCTGTATGCCCAGGGGATAGTCTCTCATTTGGTATCAGCCATTGATTGAGGTTCTGGGTTTGAGCCTGCCACTTTTGGACTCTCGCTTGCTGGGGTGTTCCAGCGAGTGCCTCTGTAGATCTTAGAAAACTATTTCTTAATTTAAGTCTTTTCATCTCAAGAACAGACAAGCATCCCGAGCTCTTAGGATCACGTGGGAAGGTATCCCACTGGAGCATTGCAACACACCCAAATACCTGAGAGTCACTCTGGACAGTGCTCTTACCTACAAAAAGCACTGCCTGAACATCAAGCAAAAAGTGGGTGCTAGAAACATTATCATACAAAAGCTGACTGGCACAACCTGGGGATCACAACCAGACACAGTGAAGGCATCTGCCCTTGCGCTATGCTACTCTGCTGCTGAGTATGTATGCCCAGTGTGGAACACATCTCACCATGCTAAAACAGTGGATGTGGCTCTTAATAAGACATGCTGCATCATCATGGGGTGTCTGCGCCCTACACCACTGGAGAAACTACACTGTCTAGCCGGTATTGCACCACCTGGCATCCGCCGGGAAGTAGCAGCCAATAATGAAAGGACCAAGGCAGCTCATCCCTTGTTTGGGTATTAGCCAGCACGTCAACGACTTAAATAAATCCAGATTGTAGGGAATGAGATCCCAACTGAACATTAGAAGACATTATTGGTGGTAAAAGCTAAATGACTGTGGAACAACTTACCTGAGGTTAGATGGCCACTTTTGGCCAGAGACTGGACTAGATGATCCTTCAAATTTTTTCCAACTCTCTGATTCTATGATTCACATGTCACCAACACTGAACAGGTTTTCATATTTGACATTATTGTAGAATTTTCAATTATTGAACTTCACACTAGAAAAAAACTATCAAAGCACCAAAAATATGCAGAGGGAAGAAGGGAGATGCTTCACTCAGCAGGAGTAATAAAAGCAGTTAGTTTTATGATCCACGGACCAAGGACTCACGTACGTTTCATACAGGCTCTGGCCCCTCATGAACACCTTGACATCCTTGTTGAGAGGGAAGGTCCCATCGTCCTTGCGAAAGCGATATAGCAGTTTGGCATCCTTGTAGTCCAGATGTTCATCACAAACTGAAATGAGTTCAAGGGAATGAATCAGCTTGCGTCCAAGGGGACTGAATAACATTAAAAAGGTTAAAATGAATGGCTTTATTTTACTCATTGCTGAAAATATTTTTGTTCTGCTCTTTTTTGTAATACTTGTGCAATGCAATTGTAGATTCTTTCTGGCTGGGTGTGTTTATTTTCTATGTGAGATAGCCCATGGGGTCTCTTCCAACTCTATGATTCTATGAAAAGTTTGGGGTTTCTTTTGTAACAGCTCTCCAGGCTGTGAAAAACTAATAGCAGCAGGAAAGTGTAGTGTGAGAGATTGAGATCACGAGCAAATGTTAATAATTAAGCCCAGACTAATTGCACCTGCATTGGAGCACCACAGCAGAATTTAATCCGATTCAAGGTAGATCAAGCTTTCCCCCAGGCAGCAGATGGCAGGGAACAGAACTGTTTACCTTGCTACATCACTCAAGCAAGAATCAAAGACCTGCAAACATTACTCCTTTGGATAACACCTTGCCCATTCTGAAAAGTCAGGAAATTTTGACCTCTGTGTTACAGATCTGAATGTGTTTACTCCAGCCATTTCGAGGTATGGCATTAATGCCAGTAATTTTCCACTTACAGGTTACAAAACATTTTCTTTTTCTGATATTGATAGATGTCTCTCACATCCCCTACAACTTTTGACACAGAACACATGTGGTCAAGCAACATCATAGTATGATCAAGTGGGCAAACATTATTAACGAGGGAGAATGTACAAGATAGGAAAAGCTGAAAATAAGATTTCATAGCAACTCATAATGATAACATGCTGTTCAAGTATGTAGGAGATAGAATTGCAGGCTGCAAAATTAAGGACAAACACAGACGGTTGTAGAAAGAGAGAGAAACTTACATGAATACATGCTACAATTGGCCCTCCACATTTGCAGTTTTGACTTTTGTGGATTTGAATATTCACGGATTTGATTAAATTGTTCTCTCTAAGAATCTCTAGATTCAACAGTGTAATTCTATGGTCAACTTTCTCTAGATCATAAAGGCCTAGGGATTTTTTTAAAGGGTGTTCTTTCCAGTTTTTTTAAAAATGGTTCTTTTTGTCATTTTTCACTTTCACAGGGGTTTTGTGCTCCTAACCCCAGTAAATGTGCCAAGCTGACGGTATTATACGAATATCTTAATGGGACATACAAACTATCTTGTACTGAATACATGATGAAGGTGGTGGTGAAGGCTCCTTCTTTGGAGAATGTGATTTTCCTATAATCTATGCTAGGTGCTGGAGAAATGAAGAAACACCAACAATAGATGAATGGTTATTGAAACTAATGGGAATTATGAATATGGATAGATTGACTTACTTGATGATGCCGTAACAAAGAAGAAGGAAGATACAAATTAACTGGGAAAGAGTAAAAGACTGCCACAAAAAAGAAAAGATGAAAATTCTAATTTAAAAGAATTTGGGATAACCTGTCCTAAATTAAGAAGCTTCTGCCTAGGGAAAAATATGATAGAAAAATAAGGGGAAAGAAGAGGAAACTAAGATAAATAAGGCAACGAAGGCTCAGCAAACACTTTGTGACCACCACCAAGATGCAGATGGAAGTTGACTTTTTTTTGGTGCGTGTATGTCTAATTTGTTTTGTTTTTTAAAGTTGTTTTTATTTAGGATATGTTGCTCCTCAAGATTGAAGCTGAAAGAAAGAAAAGGAGAATGGTAGATTTCCCCTTGGGTACATAGAAAGAGTGGGAACAATGTCATATAGTAAAGTAGGAGAAGAAAAATGAATAAAATAAAGAAAAGATGTTTCCATTGTGTCTATTTCCATTGTGTACAAAAATACAGTGCACGCAATTTGTCTTGATGAAAGGTATGCAAGTGACATACAAGGTGAACATGTGCAGAAATGTGTTCACAGAATAAAAAATGAAAAGAGAGGAGTGGATTATGCGTTGGGAGATATGCATATGTAAATATACATACAGCCATCCCTCCACATTTGCAGGTTTGACTCTTGTAGAATTGATTATTCGGGGATTTGATTAAAATGTTATCTCTAGGAATCTCTAGGTCCTCTAGTATGACTCCTTGGACAACTAAGCCGCTCCGAGTCCCTTTTGGAAGAGGGGGTGGGATACAAATAAATTATCATTATTTATTATTAGCTTCCTCCAACGTTGACCACAAAGTCATGCTGGAGGACTTTATAAAGGTATAAAAATAGCCATTTTTAATCATGGTTTTCAACATCCATGGGAGTTCTCTGTCCCTAACCCAGAGTTTTTCAAACTAAGTGTTGTGACATGTTAGTATGTTGGCTGAAGTGTGTAGGTTTGTCACACAAACGTAATGTGAAATGACAAAAAAATTGAAAATGTATGCTATTATCTTGCAAATAATATATTTATTATTTGCAAGATAATAATTATTTGCAAGATAATAATAATTTATTATTTTCAAGATAATAATTATCTTGCAAATAATATATATACATGAAAGGTTTTCATGAGATATGTTGTGTTCCCATACATTTCAAGTTATGCATGTGTCCATATAGGAGCCCTCGGTAGTGCAGTGGGTTAAACCCCTGTGCCGGAAGGACTGAAGACCGACAGGTCGCAGGTTCGAATCCGGGGAGAGGCGGATGAGCTCCCTCTATCAGCTCCAGCTCCTCATGCGTGGACATGAGAGAAGCCTCCCACAAGGATGATAAAAAAAACATTAATTCATCCAGGCGTCCCCTGGGCAATGTCCTTGCAGACGGTCAATTCTCTCACACCAGAAGCGACTTGCAGTTTCTCAAGTCATTCCTGACATGACAAAAAAAAAAGTGTCCCTATCTCTTGATTTAACATCCGCCTTGCTAGTAAAATCGAATTTCTATCTTGTGAAATGATGCACATCTAAAAAGTATATCACCAACATGAAATTTTTGGAAAGCTTTGCCCTAGCCCAAGTAAATGTGGAGTGCTGAATGTGCATATATACATACATACATAAGAGTATGGATTGGCTGTAAAGGTGGGAATATAAGAAAATTCACAGATTTGTACCTGAAATGTGTGCATACCCTTACTTTTCTTATATTCAACTCATACTCACAAAAGAATATCTGTTAACATGTCCTTCTGTCTCTGTAATCTAGGTTCTCAGACGTGTGCATGTGATGTGCCACGTGGACATGGAAATTCCCTTGATCCTTTTTGTAGGTACGATGCTCTCATTCTCCCACCCCACCACAACGACCACACTGCCCATGTTCCCTGTCTCAAACATTTTAACCATTCCCAGCCCTGCCTCAGACTGGCGACAGAACTCTCTCCACAAGCCTCTGTTTATTTTGGTTCTGTGACAGCCTGGGGCTGAAGGCAAGACAGAGACAGACCCAAGCCTTGTCGAGCTCCTTGGGAAGAACAGTGCCTGGAAGGGACTCTGCCAGATCGGCGTGAAAGGAGAGCATTCATCCAGCATGAGACTCCCCGCAGCTTCTCACATGACTGGTTCCTTCTCAATGGTAGTCTTCATCACTGTGGACTCTCTTAGAAAATTTGCACTACTCTACTTTTAAAAAAAAAACACCTTCCTACCTCTTCTATCATGAACGTTGAGCTGTCCTTGAACAGGTTCAACATTATCTCTATTTTTTTTACTAACCACATTTTATTATAAAATCAAAGAATGCCATTAATTCCAACACTATGGCAGCTTGCTGTGATATACAGATGCACAGTACTGTACTTTAATAGCTTGGAGAAGTTGGGTTTTTTGGACTACAGTTTCCAGAATTCTCCAGTCAAGGCGACCATAGCCATGGAGACTGGAAGTTTCTGGGAACTCATTTCCACGCTATGTAGTTTATGCTGTACTGTTTGAAACCAAACAGGATTTGACCCTTCGGTATGCAGCACAAATCTCCACATGTCAAATTATGCATCGATTGTGCTACACAATCCTTCAGTGGTTCTCAACCTGGGGTCCCCAGATGTTTTTGGCCTTCAACTCCCAGAAATCCTAACAGCTGGTGAACTGGCTGGGATTTCTGGGAGTTGTAGGCTAACAACATCTGGGGACCCCAGGTTGAGAACCGCTGTGTTAAATGGTAGTATTGCACCTTTGAATTTACTCCCATATGAATAACCAGATGAACAATCCATACATCCATATCTATCCAGTGCACATTCTACACACATACACATGTACATCTGTCCACAAGGAAATGGCTAACTTTCACTTCTGCAACCTTGAATCCAATGTGGATATTATGCACCAGATAAAAATGTCCACTTGCTTCTACAAGGGAACTCATGCATTCATAAGGCAGCAACAGCATTAAAGCCAATATATCCAAATATATAGAGTCTGCCATCCATATTTGCCAAGATTTGGAACATAGAACCCCAGTGAAAGTGGAAAAACCGCAGAGAAAAAAATATGATGATGATGATTGGGTTGTTGTAGGTTTTTTCAGCCTATATGGCCATGTTCTAGAGGCATTCTCTCCTGACGTTTCGCCTGCATCTATCACAAGCATCCTCAGAGGTAAGCATCCTCAGAGATGATGATTATGTTTATTATGTTTATTTATACTCCCATTTTTTCTCTCTACAAACAAGACTCACAACCAGTTCAATACAATTTAAAACCCAAAAATAGGCAAACATTAAAATAGAATTAAATATTAATGTTATCAAGAATAAACAGTTAAAATCATTAAAACTGATTCAGAGCTAAAACCATGTCACCCCCTGACTTGATCTTAAACACCTTCATCTTTAAAAGCCTGCTTCAATAAAAGGTTTTCGCCTTCCACTGGAAGGACAGCAGGTCATTCTGGTTTCCCTGGGCAGGGAGTTCCAGTCGAGGGGCGGCCAACAAGAAGGAAGGCCCACTCTCTCATTCCCACCAACCAAGCTTGAGATGGAGGTGGGACTGAGATAAGGGCCTCTCCTGAAGATCTCAAGGCCCGGGCAAGTTTGTACAAGAGGATGCAGTCAACCAAGGAGCCTGGAACCGAAGTGTCTAGGGCTTTAAAGGGCATAACCAGCACTTTGAATTGTGCCCAGAAACACACTGGCAGCCAGTGGAGCTGCTGCAAAAGGGGGGGGGGGTTGTCCGCTCCCTGTAGCCAACCCCAGTGAGCAACCTGGCTGCAGCTCTTTGGACCAGCTGAAGTTTCCAAGTATTCTTTGAAGGCAACTCTACGTAGACTGTGTTACAGTAATCCAAGCAAGATGTAGCTGAGGCATGTACCACCATGTTCAGATCCGGCTTCTCAAGGAACAGGTGCAGTTGTTGCACAAGTTTTAATTGTGCAAAGGCACTCCTGGCCATCACAGATATCTGGACCTCCAAGTTCAGTGCCAAGTCTAGGAGGACCCCCAAACTGTAAATCTGTGTCTTCAGGGGGAGTGTGACCCAATCTAGCACAGGGTAGATCCCTATTCCCTGTGATGCTGTGCCTACAGAGGATCAGCAGAGGAAACTATATCTGAGAAAGATGTCCTGCCTGCTCCTGAGATGCTTCAGTGCTGGCAGAACAGCTTTTTTTCTCTGTCTTCCTTGCTCCTCTGTGCCTCTACACCACACTCAGGACAGTGTAACAGGGTCTTATGCTTTCAAGGTTTATCTCATTCCAGAAATTCTACAGCTCCTCATTGCCCAGCTATTTGAGGAAACTACTTGAGTAAATCTAAGAGTAATTCCATGCAAAGTAAATCCATGCCGCTGAGCATAGAACCCCTAAGCAATATCAGAACAGAAGAGGGCACTAACCATGATGGATAATGTTATGGTCCATGAGCTTCTGCATCAACCGAATGCCCGTTTCTCGATCTGGTGCCTCCTTGTGGTTGATCAGCCAATCAGTGAGCTCCTTAGCCACAAAGCAATTTGGATACGTGCGGAGATGGAAGCGCCTGTCCTTTATCAGCTTCCCATCATGCAATCGAAGCCTAGAAAGAGGAAAATTCAGTAGCACAAGAGCCACCATAGTGTGATGATTTGAGAATTGATCCAGGAAACCAGTTTTCAAACCCCTGCTTGGTATGAGAATAAGACACACTATCTCATAGGAAGACAGTGGTGAATTCTCTCTTAACAAATCTTGCCAAGAAAATCCCATGATAGGGTTGCCTTAAGGCTGCCATAGTCAGAATGACTTAAAGGAACACATGAAGAATAATAGTGGTTTGGTGGAGGCTGCAGATCTTTTTGGACTTTATCTCCCCAAAATTCTCCAAGCTAGCTGTGGTCAAGAAGCAACATCTCAAATCTCTGAGCAATTAATATAGGAAATGTTTGTTGCTCCTGTCCAAACACCAAGGTCTTCTGTTGTAGCTGCTAAACGTAGTGAAAGCATATCTGACTAGTCTCAGTTATTATGTTCTCTCTTGGGCCCAATTACTTCAGTAATTACCAATGCTGAGTAAAGCTTCATAGCAAGGTCAACTGCTCTGAACAAATGAATCTCATGACCAAGTGAGACTTTTCCTCTGCCCCCAATCCTTTTCCTCAACATTCATCACTGCACAATGTTCTCTCCTGCCCTTGCTCTTCTTGCTCAAGGTCCAGGGCTGACCTAAACATTTTGTTCTCTGAAACAAACCTGTAGATGGGGCTCCCCTCTCATGTCAGAGTCCAAAGGCAAATAAGTCAAAAGCAAACGTTTTAGTATATTGTGGGGAGACCCAAGGGTCCTTGAAAAGAAAAATACAATAAAGTAAACACATGCAGCCCTTGATATCTGTGTGGCATTGGTTCCAGGAACCCCTCTTGATATCAAAACTCGTGTTGTTCAGGTCCCTGGTATAGGTGCCCCGCAGCATTATCGAGCTGCAGATCTCACTTCTTTCAATTTGTGGCATTATATCTTCTCAGTCCTGGAAAGATGATTCAATCCACAGTTCTGGAGCCCACAGACACACTTACTTTTATATAATCAAAGGTCCAGCGGCAATGCTAGTTTGCTTATCTTGTGTAATAAAGTTCTTTGACACCCTAAAATAGTTGCCTCTCTTTGCTTGGCAGAAATACACCTATCTTGGTCCAGTCTTAATTGAAAAGCACCAAAGGCCAATTCTACTAGCAGAATGGTGACCTCTCTTTTTATAATGGTATTAAAATGGGGACCCTGATCTAGGTCAAGTCCTAAGGAAAAGACAGAGAACATTTATCTTAATGCTGAATAGCAGAAATGGCTGCCTTTCTCTGCCGAATAGGAGAACTCTTATTACATACAGTCCTAATGGGGAAACAACATATATATCAGTGGTTCCCAACCTGTGGTCCATGGACCATTAGTGGTCCACAAGAACTAAAATATGGTCTGTGGCCTCACCATTACTACACCATTGCAATGAGAGCAACTGGTCTCACAAAACCCTCTTACAGTGCCGAGGCTTAATAATGGTAGGTTACATACCTGTGACCATCTTTCTTCGAGTGGTGCTCTGCGAATTCACACTTGTGG